>JZKD02S1672877.1:221708-270833 GCA_000966675.3 Picea glauca | reverse complement strand
AAAGAATTGATACCATCCTCATGCTGGAAGAAGAAAGGGAGAAAGAAAAATCAAAGTTCATAGCTCATCAACAGATAGTTAAAAGGTGGTTTGATAAGCATAAGGCCAAAGAGAAGAATTTTGAAGTAGGAGACTTAGTCCTAAAATGGGACATAGAAAATGAGCCGAAGGGAAAACATTCAAAGTTTCAGAATCTATGGCTCAGACCTTTTCAGGTAGCTGATAAAATTGGGGTAGACACGTACCGATTTCAAAATATGAGGGGGGAACTTGACGCCCTCCCGGTGAATGGCCAAGCCCTAAAACAATATTTTCATTCAAAAAAAATAAAAAAAATGTGAGTGTGTTTTCATGATGTTTTGTTTTTAGGCAGGCTGATTGCGGAGTGCATTTTTTTTGTTTTGTTTTTTGTTATAGTACTTCTGCTCTTTTGAAGTTTGTGTTTAGCAAGACATTGGTTGACTTCATTTCATGCGATATGACGAACTCTGTTTCTGACTCATTGCTTACATACAACACAAGAAGTGTTGGGAGACCTCTGTTTGTTTTAAAGGAGTTTTCTATATAAGATGTGCAGATGAACAACCTTGGAAAAGTGATGAAGTTTCGAGGTTAATTGCCGGATAATCCACAGTTGGTGTCATTTTTGTCATCGACGTTTCGAATCCGAATCGAGATTCATCATCGGGACTAACCTCGAAACTACTCACCACAGAAATCTGAAAAAAGTGATGAAGTGTTTTCCTAGTGGTCTGGTAAAAACCTAAAGGGAAAGATGGAAAGAACTACATGTACCTCGAGAAAACGCTAGCAAAAAATTCACCTTAACCATCTCATTTTTGCAAATAACAGACGTCCTCCTCTCCCACTCACTCAGGGCATTCTGCCGAAATAAAATCAATTATATCAAATGATTTCACATTAGGAGAGGGTATGTAGATAACTCCGCCGTGGCTATGGACATTCGCTGGTATCAGAGAAACACCATAGCAAGTGAATGATGATAACTAAAAGGAATAGTGCCAGTGAATGCTTTACTCAAATCTTGTCAAAAGAGGGAATGGGTCATGGTTATAGGAAAAAAAGGTGGAATAAAGGTTGAAACCCCACAGGAAGGCCCAGATTCACCAATCGGGGGAATTTCAAACGTAAGGATAGAAGAGGCTGTGATAAAAACAAAACTAGTTAGATTCTTAACCAGCTTCTGCATCAGCTAAGCTCAGGGAAGTAACATAGATTCTGCTTTTGACTAGTAAGTCACCATTTGTTGAGCACTAAACACACCCTAAAATCCTTATCAAATTTGTCACTTTTTGGGTACCACTTGTTTTCTTCATTTGTATGACTCGATTTCATTTTGGGAAATTGGTTTATCTCTATTCGTTTTCATCTCTCTTATCACCTAGTCAAGTTTGTTGAACTTGTGAAACCTCAGGTCTAAAGGAACTGTTATAACCTAGGTCTGAACCCTTGCCCCTCCTCTCTAACATTTCAAAATACCCTCATCAACTTTTTCCCTTCTAATTGGTTAAGTTAGTTTCCCTTACCCAGTGACTTGGTCTTTTATCGTTTCTCTCCTGATTAAGTCTTCGCATGTTTTAGTTCTGTTTTTATTGAAGGGTAATTGCATGTCGTGTTTTGGTTCACATGCTTGTCATAATGTTTGTCATTGATTGAGCTCACAATAGGTCGACCAAGTGTTTTTGTATTCACAGGGAGAGCCCACGGAAAAAAAATGCAACAGTTAAGAGAAGTCATTTTCGGGCTGGGATTATGAAAATAGACAGGGTACATTTTCAAACAGCAGAGATCTAACARGCCGATCAGGATCAACAAATCTCGTCCATTCGRGGATTCATAACAATGTAGATTTTAACAACAAAGCATTGGAAAATTCACTCCACAACCTCGACGTTCAGGCATCCGAACTTKTCATTATCCAAAAACTCCCAAACCTTGAAGCACTRAAGTACCAAAGCTCTGAAGTGTCGGAGTAGGGCCCTCACTGCCACGTAACTTCGCGAMTTCACTCTTCGGGAGATTCCAAACCAGAGCAAACACAGGGCACTGAAGTACCAAATTTTTAGAGATTCACAACATTCATCCGTGGAGACATGTAGCAGTCGTTAGTTGGGATGCATGGCATTCATTTGTTAAGACACATGGCACTCATTTTAAGTATTTGGGTGCCATCATTCACCCATCTCCAGCTGACACATGTCGTATTGTTTTATTGACACGTCACTCATCATGACATCACTGCCATGTCACTTCGCGGGTCTGACGTTCGAGAGATTTCCATGTTTCACAATCTAAGAGTCCCAAAGGCTAGAATCCCAAACTCTCGGAGACACACGACACCCATCGATACTAACATGCAACACTCATCTGTCAATGCTTATGGCATTCATCCGTGGATCCATGTGGCTTCCATATGGTGCTGCCACATGGCACTCACTTCTGGTCATTGGAGACCATCATCCACTCATTTCTGAGTGACATGTGTTGCTCGCCTTCTGTGACACATCAACAACCATGACATCATCTGACATCAGAACACCATGTCACTTCGTGAGTTCTCTCTTCAGGAGTTTCAAATATAGAGCAAGCACAATTCTCCGAAGTGCCGAACTCCAAAAGTATTTAATGTTAAACACAACTTAATCCTGAGTTAATTAGTGATAAGCACTGGCTAATCACTTCGCAAGATCACTACTCCAGGAGGATTTCATGCTTTACATCCATAAACTCTCGAACGCCTGAGTGTCAAACTGCTGAAGTACCGAGAGACTTCCACATCACTCTGGGATCCTACTACTCTGGGAGAACATCATGCTTCACAATCCAAAAATCCCAAATCCTGAAGTGCTGAAGCATGTGGAAACCATTAGTTGAGACATGTGGCACTCATTCCAGGTCATTTGGTTGTGTCATTCGCCCATTTCTACGTGACACGTGTCACCCTTCTTTCCATGACACGTCAGCAATATGGCATCTGGCCGCCACATCATATTCAAAAACTCATCCTTCGAGGAATTTCCAAGCACAACATTCAGAATCTCCCGAACTCCAAAGTGCCGAAGTGACGAGAGACTACCATGTCACTTCGAGAGAAAGTCACTTCGGGAGATATTCATGCTCTGTGTTCAAAATCTCTTGAGATCCAATAAATTTGGGCCATCGCTAAGTATGTCTAGGGAGGTTCTAATATGGCAGACATATAGAAACTTTAGTAGGGGTGATAAAATAGCAGGGTTACCTAGATCATAGATTGTAACACGATCGATGGTCACACCTCATTGCAGGGACGAAAAATGCTTGAACGTTAATTTTCTAGACCGATACCACAATTGAAACCATGGTATAGTTTATGAGGTACATGGTATATTGTGGTGGATTGCGGGGGTCAGAGTGATGTGGACCCAAACCACCCTCAACAACTTCCGCAATCACGTGCTTATATGATGTCAGGTCACCACGTCACTCTGAGATATTTTCAGGCTGCACATGTAGTTGTCTCCAGTGGCCTCCAACAACGCGCATGCACACCATGATCAATGCAGAACTCAACCATGTCACTTTGAATAAGTTTCTGCCACAATTACAGTTCATCCAGTGCATGCATTAGTTTAGTCTCAGAGACAATAGCAATTTTTAGTTAATCAATTTCATAATAGTTTTAGATTAAATTAATAAGTGGTCTTCTATGTGTGATAAGAAGCATTCTTTTTTATTAAGTCAGTTGTGAAGTATACATTGTTGTACTCCAGCAATGTTTTAGTCAAGTTAATTAGTCATTCTACAATTGTTAGTATAGAGTTAAGTCTCAATCCCAGATGGACGAGAACCTATGCAACTATGATAAATATGCAGTTTCTGTATGTTTAAGAGGTCGATGGTTTTGGCAAAGGCCCTCATTTTTGGAATTGTAAAGAACTATTTTGGAGCTACCTTAATTGAGAAGTCATGTTTAGGAACTGAGACAAGTTTATGTTTTTCATCAAAAGCGTGTGTGATTGGCTCTACGAAAGAATTATTTCTAACTTTATCTCATGAATGGATGCTGTAACGAGTAAGAGCCTCTGAATCTGTTGATAAGTTATATGATTCAATATTTTTATAGTTCTTGTCTCTAATGATGGAAAGTAAATCATCGTGTTAATTTGTGATTGGTGATTAAATCTAAGGAAACTATTTTTGTTGCCATCATTTTATTGCATGAATGTTCTCTTCTAATAAAGTGTATCTCAGTCAATAATTGAAATACTAGCAAGTTGATGTATTAGTATTAGTCTTGTCATAGGTGTAAGAATTGTTGTTTGCATGCTGAGCACGCGGGTTATCCCAAGCTCAACCTTCCTCAGTAGTTAAGCATTTCCCCATTTGTTACCCAACTGGTTTATACCAACATCTATCTTGTATTGGTCCCACCTATAAGAGAAAATACAAAAAAAAAAGAGCGTTCAAACTGAAGGAGGATTTTTTGCAAGAAGACATCTTATAAATCACTACGTAAAGCCTATTGATTAATTGGCTGGATCACAATATTTGGAGAACCATTCTACCATTAAAGGCTGCAGAGCCTAATTGGGCCTCGATGGAATTTTTGTTTCCTACTGTTGAGTTAAATGGATTTAGGACCCCTCAACATAATTGGCGCTAGAAGGAGGTCCGAAGAATGAATGGCTGACAATATTTTTTATATAATATTTCACACAGCCTGTAGATTCAAAACATCCCACATGCATGGCTAGTCATTCTCAAGACAACCCACACACACTGAGTACTCCTGGAAGGAGTAACTCACCCTCGCAAGAGGAATAACACTTATTCCCTGAAACACCTTACACTCTTCTCCACGAGGAGTTGAACTAGTTCAAAAGAATCACAAGAGCTTACGCCCGATAAATTAGAGCACTGCCCTTAGCTACATTACTTCCTTGCAGAAAAAAAGTAAGAAGACCAGTGGTAGACAATCCTGACTAGGTTTTCGTTCACACAGTAGAAGACCTGATAGATTTCTCCCTCACTGAAATCGAACATCCTCTTAATCTAATCCCCAAAACCCCAGCCGATAACTGCTCCGAGCTTGACGATTTTTCTGACAAGGAAGAGTTTAACTCAGAACGCTCAGTTTCAGAGTCGGATGACATGGAGCATAACAATGATCATAATGAAGAAAGGGGAAACCCACGTCAGAATAATCAACCGTGGTTGGCCAGAGATGCTCTGGCCATCCCCGGACGAGTACATAACCTTCCATTACACCTAGAAACGTTAGTCCCTAAATTTGACCCTGAAACCTCATGATTGCCCGAAGACCATATCAAAAAATTCATACTAGCTATTAGACTGATGAATGTCCAACATGAAGACGTAGTATGCATGATTTTCCCCTATACTTTTGATAATTCGGCCTCCACGTGGTATTTCAACTTACCTGTAGGGTCCATAACTAGTTGGACAAAGTTTCAAAAGGATTTTCTAGATAAATTTGCAGAAGAAACCACTACATGAGCTTTGATGGATGAGTTGTTTGCCACCACCATGAGTTCAAAGGAGAAGGTTAAACACTTCAATCAATGGTTCACCACTATCCTAAACAAATTTCAACCAGAAGCTAAACCCACATAGGATTTGCAAATCGAAGTATATGCTAATGCTCTCCCAGCTCCCATTTCCATGTATGTGAAGAGGGTTTCCAAAACAACCTTAGCTGAGAATTTTGAAGAAGCCAAAACAATAGAGTTCCAAATGAAGGGATGTAAAGAAGGCCAGGTCTCATTATTTAATAAGGAAGTTCAACCTCCTCCCAGGAGAGGACTCTTGTTGACCAGACCTCTAGGGAAATAAACAAAAAAAGGTCCCGAAAAAGGAAGTGAAGACATAGAATACCTACAACGCATGGTTAAGAAGTTGTCAAACAAAATCATAGACATGAAAAGAAGTGCAGGGGAGGGAAACCAAGACCAGAGGCCCTACAACCCCCTTTTTAAAAGAAATCCATCGTTCAAAGCGATTGAACCTCCCCCAACCAACTTAAACATCGACCTGGTAAATGTAGCATCTGACTCATTCTGTACCTATCACAAAGATAATTTTTTTGAAAGAGACTGCCCACAATGGTTGCATGCCATGAATTTGCAGGGTGATGAGTTCGGTACTGAAACCACAGAGGAAGACCTCCATCTTGGTTACAAGTACAACTATAAAGTTGTAGTTGAACACCGACAAATCTTGGGGCAGTTACCAAGAACCACTTTGCAGGATGCGGTAAATAAAATTCAATCCACATTAACCTTTCATTATTAATATAATACAATCATGTTTGATATCATCAATAAATTTAATGTGTTACAAGTTTGTTTTAATCAGGGGAGCAACACTATCAACCAACACACTAGTATTGGAGAGCAGTGCGTTGATAGCGGTTTGCAACCAGAAGATGGTTCTCCTGTGTAGTCCCATTCCACTGGGGTGCAACCCCATGATGGTGCTATGACTGAGGAAAATGACGTTAATATGGCTGTATATTAATCATATACGTAATAATTTCATAGTTATACATTTTGGACTTCTAATTTTTTTTACTTATACATTTATGATTGTCCTTATAAAGTTTGTGGTTTCAATGGAAGAAAATGTTGTACTTGAGGGTCATAAAGTTGAAGAGGAGCACGCGGGGGAAACCATTCCAACGGTGCTGACTAGTGCACTAGGTAAATAATGACAATGCATGTGTTTTTTTTAATTACTAAACTAGTTCAATGATAGTTAAAAACTGACCATCTAAATTTTATATTTTTTTCTTTTGTAGGTGATGCCTCGTCACACCAACCTCCATTACCCCATGAGTACCCCATGGCTAGGCATTTTCCACATGAGAGGAAGGAAGCACAATCATATTTTGAAGAGAACCCAAAGAACGAATACATCGATATTGATGAAATACTTAGGAATTTTAGAGCTAAGAAGAAGAGGCCGACTAAAACTAAATGATGATGTACAATATTTTAATAAATATTTATAAAATATATTTTCTATGAAATAATTTTTTGTACTCATGTTGGAAAAAAATGAAATATAGATGGTTAGTTCTTATGTTCAAAGAAAATTGAAATCAAACAACTTTTAAGTTATTTTAGCTTAGATTTCTTGCATAGCTTTACAATCACATTCTGTCAGTTTTGAATATTTTTAATGCATATTTTCTAGTAGAAAATAGATTGGGTATTGGAATTGAGAGTGATGTGAGGGGGGGGGGAAGGGCCATAAGATCTTCCACCTTCACGTGGTTGACCATGTTCAGTAGAGAATAATTTATTGGATCCATTTAATCTTGGAGCAAACCTCCCTCGATCCAACAAAGCAACAACAAAGTCAATGTTGACTTCATTGCTTCTACTTCAAATCAAGGGAGGCCGTTTGATCCAATATTAGACGTGCGGCTCCAATAAATTATTCTCGAAACCAAGAGGATCTCATTCAGGTATTTTATGACACTCTCATAAAAATGCATCTTAGAGTAAATAATGCGCTACAAATATGACTTGTATTGATTTTGTAGATATTTATGGAGGTTGAATGATTTTGGTAGGTACTTTAAGATATTTCTTCGTCGAGTGGGGGAATCTCAGGACAAACAAAGGGTCATACAATTGAAGAGGAGCACGCGGGGGAAACCATTCCAACTGTGTCAACCAGTTCATCAGATTAGGTGTGATTGCTCCTTTCAACATAGTTTATATAGCCATCAATTCTGGTTATGTTTAATGTTTATGAATTATTATGTTATTATTTATTAATGCAGGGTTTGCTATGTGATAATTTATTGAGATATATTATCTATTTAGTACTTTTCATGTTCTCTATTTCTTCTATATATGTTCTATACGTCTTACAAGTGCTTCCACTTCTTAGTATCAAACACATGAAACTCTTATAAAGAAGTTAGAACTTGGAAAAATATGCGTAGGTAAGACTCAAACAACAAGGAAGACTTACATTTCTTAGTATCAAACACATGAAACTCTTATTGAAAATTTAAGACTTGGAAAAAAAGGCATAGAAATCGCGTGAAATCATGGAAGTGATACTAGCTTAGTAGATAAAAAATCTTTCATCAAGATAAAAAAAAAAACTTTTTTCTCTATCCAACTCTTTAGAAAGATTCTCATACTCATGACTTCTACCCAAGCACCTAGTGATGACACAAGGAAGCTAGTATCCTTCACCCCATACCACCTTATAACACTTTATCAATTGCCAAGTCACATTTGCTAACTCTTCACCTTCACTAAAGTCTAATGAATCATGCACTACTCCCATAGTCACCAAAGGTTCCTCAATCACCTTTGTCTTCTTTTGTCTCTTCTTGGCTTACCTCTTAGTATATTTATCAACCCCTTATTCTCAATGGGTGGTTGATCCTTCTCAATGATCTCTAAGACCATCCATTATAATTGCTACAATCCAACTGAAACAATGTCAATAACACCCTCAACTTGTTGATATTCACAATGTTGAAGCACACCCATTAGGGGCTTGTCATCTAATCTAGTTAATATAATATTAATAACATTTATCTTCCATCATTTCTAATTTATTTGATTCTATGCAATTGTTGTCCAATTTTACATTTGTATGAATGCTACAATTGAACTTGAGCAAATCAATATCTGGTTTATGTTTACAAACTTACAATCATGAAGTGACTATGGTGTACAACACGAGAATACTCTGTTTCCTAGAAAATGCTCATATCGAGGAAAAAGTATAATGTACTTTTAGGTTTATAGATATTGTTCATCTTAGTTGACACAAATATTATGCTTTTTATTTTCTAACAATACATTTTTTATCCCACGGAAAAAATGTATTTGTTCTAACAATAAATTTCAGAGGAATTTGGCAATGGGTTGAGAGACATGAGGATTTGCAAAGGCATATTGGGGTGGAAATAGATATTTTGCTGGAGGAAACATTACATCTTGTGAAGTAACCTTGAAAGGTTTTCCTAGAGAATCTAGAAAGGGTGTAAGATTATGAAAGGAGATTTGTTCCTTGTTTCATGAAAAAGATGATACTTCTTTTGCGATTATTATATATATGAAATAGTAAATTTTTATTGAGGGCTTGGTGGAGAAATCACTAATTAGGAAATTATTGTTTTTTAGCCATTGGTTGTGGCCCATGACGATTGGTTTTCAATGTCCTAGGGAGAACTTCAAGACTTCCCTTCACATTTTTTCAAGAGGTTCCTCTGTGGTTGCTTCTAAGGATGAAGACTATAGAAGAGACCCTAGAGCCCTGGTCATGAAAGGGCCCCCCTGGTTTCGGGGTAAAGTGAAGTATATTTAGTTTTGAAATCATAGTTTTAGGATGTGGACTCTGAAACTATATGATTTCAACTTAGAAAGTGCATTTTTTATATGCAACATTGGGTAGGCTGCCCGATCTTGCTCATAGGGGTAATTGGTGTTAGAATGTTGTCACGGTTAATTATAGAAATCATTGGATAATTATACAAAATATGATGGAGAATAAGATTGTCACAGTTAAGTATAACAATCCTTCGAGAAGTAACCATGGTTACAGAAAGCAAAGATATCATTTGAAAAACAAAACACGAAATCGTAGTGACATGTAGCTTGTAAATTACTTATAGAATATAATTAATTAGAAATCTTTTAATGAAACTATCCAATACCTTCTAAGTACTCAATTTTATTTTAGTAACTTATGAAGATTAGTTCGTCTTTATGATTCTAGAAGAGATAGTTCCTCTATGATTTATATGGGATATATGTTCTTTAACTCCAACTTAGAGGGATCTATCAGTTTCACTAATGTATGTCTTTCCATATTCCCACAAGATTTGGTAGATTCCTTTTCTTAAATATGGGTTGATTGGGTCCTTGACATATTATAAGAGCTTTTTTATATTGTTAGGACGAGAAAACAATGTTTTGATAATTTTTCCTTTTTTAGAAACTTGGCAATTTTATTGGTCATACCTTGAATGTAAGGAAAGAATGMTTTATGATCTTCCTTGCTCTTCATACTTTTATCTCCAAGTGTTTTTTTTATTCCATCTCTCTATATGACAAAAAACTTTGTTGATTTGTGATTTTGTATATCCATTATCCTTGAGKCTTTGCACATGACACAACTCTCAACCAAGATCTCATTAGACTGACACAATGTCCAACACTACCAGAKATCAGARYAATTAGATATGTCTAGCATAGATCACTGCACACAAGAGTTCCATCACTAGCTTCTTCCAAATGACCTTAAGTGTTAGGGGAGTTTCATGGTGCTCTCTAGGGTCTTCGAATAACATTGCTAGGCTTCACATCAATACCATTTGAGTGCTCTTAGGGGTGATAAGGTCTCTCCCTTATCCCCTTACTACATTTCCATTTATGAGGTAGACATTGAGTTAAGTCCTCGTTGTTATGTCTAGGCCGAACTCTCCCTTTTTTCCATTAGCACTTTTATAGCACCAACTCTTCCATGCTCTTCTCATGTTTCTTTTTGGATAGTGAGTCAATTACTTTATGATTTTGGAGTTTCCTTGGGTACTCTTGCAAATGATTTTGTTGAATGTACTTTTTTTAAAGTCCCATTGACCTATTTTGGTCATTCGTTGGACATTAATAAATTTATCTTATCATATCTTATCAAATGCATTCTCAATTTGACTTTTGCAATGATATGTAGAAAATTATTTATCATTACTATTCTCCTCATCATTGTTTTATCAAGGCAATGCTGTCAGATAGGTGGTGACATGATTAAAAATTTAAAATGCTTAGAATGCCATTCTCATTCAAAACATTTTCTATGTGATAATCACTATCTACAAAGTTACAAACCATTGTAACTAATCAAATCATATATTCATTAATAAATTAATAGTGGTAAGTGAATGGTAATAATTGTATGTACGACATATGTGTTCAAGGATAATAAAATAAAATGGAATTAAAAAAAATAAACTATCATAGATCCATCTTAAATCCTGGTTTCTTTAAGCTTTAAGATGTTTGCACCTATTTTTTGTTTCTCCATGTATGTTATTAATAGATATGGGATTAAGATGGATCTATGCTAGTTAGCAAAAATACTTTCATGTTGCATACCATAAATCTCAATCATGTATAATAAGGTGTTAATTTTTAAGACTTTATATGCCCTTTAATTTCATAGTCATTTATATTATAAATTTTAGTGATACAACCCCAAGTTGATATTAGAAAGTGACTAAGCTAAACATGGACTTATTTAGTGTGTGGAAGCTAACTTTGATGCTTAAGTAAATAGAAAAGTATAAGATGGGACCTAGGTAGTTTTGTAGAGGCACATGAGTAACTCAAGAGAATTAGTGCAATGATGTCCATGTTTTGAAGTATTCCATTTTTATTTGATGTCCCATGAGGGAATATTCCCACAAGTTTCATTTGGAAAGAAGGAAATGTCTGTTGTACATAAATATTAAGTGATTTTTGGAACTAGAAAATGGATAGAATCAATGGAACATAGATGATGGTTATTATAAGGAGACAATGGTTATCAAAGAATACAAGAAAATTTGCAGAAATCTCTCTCTTTTCCCCAACTGATTATCTTCCACTATTTCCACCTATGTGATTAATTCCAAGGTTTCTGTGTTTATATGTTGAAGGGAAATTACCTATGTTTCATTTTGAACCCTGACATTTTTTGAATATGCACTTTTTTAGTTCAAGAAACATAGAGCTTTAAATAATTTGTGAGATTAAACTTAAACCATTGTAGATGAACTAAGATCAGAGAGAAAGAAACAACTGATGAAGAAGAATGCATCCAAAATCAAATCTTTAGTTGAGGAGGTAAGATTTGCTTATGCATATCCAATTTCATAGACTATTCAAAAATATTGATTAAATAATAGAGCATTTTAACTGTAATTTTAGAGTAATTCAACCTTTTGATTTATCTTTTCTTTCAAAGAGATTGGATAGATTGCTTTTCATCTAGAAAATGGTTTATTACCTACAAAATCTTGAATGCAACTATTTTCTCCCTCTCTGCAAATTAATATATTAGGTGTACTTTCTTATTTTAAAATTTTACAATGGTTAATCACTCCAATGTTTTGAGAATCATGACTAGCAATGAGCCATGATGAAGGAGTAATCCACAGGGTGGACTAAAATGTTATGTCAATTTTTTTTCCTTCAAACACTTGTTCAATTGAAAAGGACAACAATCATGCATATATTGTTCTTCATGCGTTCTTATCCTCTCTTTATTGTTAGATGTTCTAGAGTCATGTTTGGTTGTTGAGATTCACAATATATAGTGAAAAGAATCACTTTGATAAAAGATGAATATGAATCACTTGAGTTAAATTACAAATGAGAGTGGGTCTATAAATATCCAACTCAAGAGGTAGGGAACTTTCCCCAATAGGGTTTGAGTTTATGTGTACAAGGTTGTGCTTAGCCAAACCTAGAAATATAGTAATGATTACAATATAAGGTCGACCAAGGATGAAAGTGAAACCTATACCATTTTCAACATTGGTAGAGTCAAATATTGAATATTTCTTTAGAATACAAGTAGTATACGTAACGATGTTACATGAGACTTGTGCTCACACCTTATCAACATGACTAGGATAGGGATGATGTATTTGAGATTTGGGGTACATCTTGGGTAAATATATGCCATACTAGATTTGGCAGGGTATGCTGGGGATGTAGGGGGGTAAGTCCTCGTTCCCGTTCCTCCTATCTTGGACACATGGACGTACCACATGGGATGAGGAATATCTACACATCCCTAAAGTGTTGGTCTGTGCAATGAAAAAATAAAAAACCCTAATCACTCCCACCCTTTCCTAGTTGGTCCACCTACCCTCTTCTTTATATTAAAACCTATGCAAACCATAAATAAAATAATTTTCACCATTTTCTATTCATTTTTAGTTGGTGTGAGGCATCCATTTGGTGTTGGGCATTACTTGGAGCTGAAAAATCACATTTGCAATAGATTTTGTGAGTGTTTCCCTTGGATTTTACATTTATGATGCATCGGTGCTAGAGCACATGGAAGCAGAAGGGAAAGCGCTGGATAATTTATGATTTTGACATTTATTAATTTATTTTTTAAAATTATTTATAATTATTGGTAGAAATATATGTTGTTAGAATTGGAATTGACACTAAAACTGTTGACCAAAAAACCAAAACCGAATTGGTCCATCCCAAAAAACTGGAGCCAAGAATAAAACCAGAAACAAAATTAGTGGACCAAAACAAACAAAATTTTCAAATTTTGATGAATTTCTTTTATTCATAGACATCAATGTAAATCCTAGTCATTAGACCCAAAATATGCAAAGTTTTCTCATGTATATACCATGTAAGGGTGAATATAGCAAAATAACACCAAGTGCAATACATGTCTACAAAACAATACATCAACATTGAGGCTCTAATTGGCCTCTAGAGTCCTAAAACGATCATGCTTCAACAAATAACTACATATCGTCAAAATCATGCCCTATATTGGGGTCCTCATCATCAATAACACCCTTTGCCTTCGACGTCGACCTTTTCCTCTCCTTCAATCCATCAGGGATATCGAGATTCAGTACTAGTGCTTGGTGCTACTTGTAGATACAAGTCCATCCACCTTGTTGCTCAAGTCAACACCCTCCAATTTTGATGAAATTGGCTAATCCCTAAAAATAAGATTGCTAAGGCTACAGAATGTGGTTCTTAGGTGACATAGGAAGAGTGAGCCTTAACACAATGTATGGTTGTTATAGTATATGAAATGGGATGGAAATTCAAATGGGATAAGGACAATATATATAAATGAAGGACAAAAATAAGGAATAAAAAGAGATGGAAGGAAAACAATGCCTATCAGTCATGGGGTAATGGAGTCATCAGACATTGGATAAACGAGAGAACAAGTATGTCACAAACAACTACTTTGAATTAGGTCATATGGTAGAAAAGGATTGTTTACCATATTCCACGAACTAATAGATGAAGGAACTATTTGATCCCACTATGCAACTGAACCTTAAGTGTTTTCTGGAAATATGTTGATAATACTAGTCTTGGAGGGATAAGATTGCCACTCATCAATCAAATTATAAAGGCACTGTTTTATGGCTGAAATGTGCTTCCAAAGCTACAACTTAATTGATATAAGAAAGGAGAACAAGTACCGAGATAAAACACGAAATAAATCAAAAGGGAGAGCCTCATCACATTGCTTTACTCCTAGATGAATGAATTAATTACTAAGCCTTTATAAGAGAATGACAACAAGAAGCATCTACAATGTCATGAACAACAAATTGAAGAGTGTAAATAAACCATACATCAAAGTGGATCAATACCAAGTCCAAGTCCATGACACCAAGATTATTGTTATCCTCTTATCCTATATATATATATATATATATATATATTAATCTTCCGACGTCCCTTCCGCCGCTGATATAGCATAAACATTGAAGATATAGATCCCTCATCGGTAGTTTGACATTCCTCTTCCAACGTACCATGCAATGTCCCTCTTGTCACTGATATAGCGTAAACGTTGGAGATATAGGCCCCTCGTCGGTCTTGCAACGTCCACTGCGGGTCCCACGATGTTGCATGTCCAACTCAATGGTCGTCCATTTTGCGACGGCCCATGGCCTTGTAGGTGACATGTTTTGGCGTCGTGGTTGCGATGTCAATAGTGGGCTTGGACAATGAAAGTATAGATGGCACGTTTCCACTAGAAAACATCGCACAAGCGACGATATCTGTGTCGTTGGTATAACAACATCATGTGAAATGACATTTGAGGGGGTCTGATGGTTTTCGTTCTCAAGATAATATAAAGTGGCAATTGCTACAAATACGCTGTTGGAAAATGACCCAAATATACTAGTGAGAGAGATAACCTGAGTCATCAGGTCCCACATAAGGTTTTTTGTTTTTTAGGGTTTTACTTCGTAGACTGCGTTCTATGTGAATTTTCTTCTGATGGGTTTCCTGTTGTGTGTTTATTGGATGTGTATAGGTATCCAAACAAGATGATTGAGTGAAAAGAGAGGGCCCATGAGGCCGATGATTTTTCTATGCAGGGAGATGCAACTACCCTGAAAATTCTTTGAGATTGTAGCTTGTTGAAATTTTTCTGATGCCCACTATTGGGCTCCCTTGAGGCCTTGCTATAAACCTTGGTATAGTATTGGGAACCTAATCAGGAAAGCATAAACATTTTGGATACGACTCCTTAATGGTGACCATTTTTTTTGCAATCAGTGTCTCAATTGAGGCCCTGGATTGTGATGGGTGATCCAACTCCCTCATACCCACAAATGATGTTTTGGGCTTACTACATGGGGATTCTACCAGGAGGACAACATCAAGATCACTACAATATTGGTTTCTCCAGTTGGTGGCATCACCTAATTGTTAGTATCGATGATTTCCCCCATGTGGGGACAAACTTCCGCCAGGATCCAAAGTTGTCTCTTCCCCTAGGAGAGGCATGGGGTCACATGGGTAATTTTTTTTGGTTTTTTGCATATTCCCATTTTTTGGTATTTTTGGAAATTGGAATACATGATTTATTTGTGGGTTCAAAATAAATAACACAATTTTAGATCTGTCACAAATGTAGGAATGAAGCGTCTAGAGGGATGGGTCCAAGGATGTCACTGGAGAAATGATGAGGAGTCGTTAGAGGGTGAGGGAGGTGGAAGCAGTGAGGAGCTATGGTGTGTGCGACACAACCTGGAAGGGATGACCATGGGAGTCCCTCCAATGCAAGAGAAGGATATTCCGCCACATTTGTAGTGACACTCGGAGGGTGTATCTCACCCCTTTCACTGAACTCTTTGAAAGCTGGCTTGAGATGTGTTATGCTACCATGGAAGCCATCATCATGATGACTATATAGTGGCACCCCTATTATGTACTAGACACATATACTATCTGATCAATAATTTTTGTATCAAGAGGCCAATAGATCCCCAATTTTGTATCCACACCTCGTTTTTGAAGGTTGTAACACACTTTTAGGAATATATATTTATACACAAGTTTTGTTTCAGCTGCTACTTATGGATGTGTATTTGATGTGATTTAAAAGCCATGTTTATGTACATGCATTCTTAAATTCTTAATCTAATGAGACAAATGCCAATATAACATGTAGTTAGCTAATGAATTAGCCAACACATTAGACCTTCATAGAACGTGACAATACTCAATATGTTCAAAATATTATTCAAGAAGATGCACCCTCAAATACTTACGTAAGAGGAAAATATGTATGACACTATAAGTGTGATTAAACTGTGAGACCACACGCCAAGAGTCCATCTTGACAACTAAACGATGAATGCCAAGGGTAAGAGTCTCAGACAATAGTTGGATGACAACGCTATATTATACAACATTATTGATTGCAGGCCCAAGGTAGACACCTATTGAATTCATGAGCTCTTCATTGGGAGAAAATATCACCCAAGAAACATAAGCTATGTTCTGGGTACTATAGTTGGCAACATCAACATATCCCATGCAGACTGAGGAGGGAAATGACATCTACAAATCAAACATAAAGCATGATAAGCAATGAACATATACATATAATACACACAAAAACCAAAGAACACCACTCCAAAACAAAAACAAACCTATGTACAAAGCATCGTGCAACGAAATGGCCTAAGCATAATACTTCTTAAGGTAGAGCCCATTATAAGGCTCTGACAAAGGATTCCTATCATAGTCAAATAGCTTGTAGGACCCTCTCTTCAAGACACATTTAAAAATGTAGGGACCATGCCAAAGGGGTTCAAAATTTCCTGCACCTAACATGTCATGGTCCTGATCATAAACCAATACCAAGTCACCCTCCGAAAAGACATGAGGATGGACATATTTATCATACTGGGATTTTCTGCACTTCTTATGTGTTTCTTTGGCCAAAGTAGCATAATGAAGTTGTTCATCTAGAATACCTAAGTACAAAAGATGCTCCTCCTCGATGGAGGTATTAGGTAATAATTATACGATGAGTTTCAATGACGAGATTTCTCATTCAATTGGAAATACTGCCTCCACACTGTAAACAAGCTAAAAAGGTGTAAACGACAGTTTTTGCAGAGGTACAGTAAGTCCATAATGTCGAAAATAACTTAAATGTTATTTTGTCTTGTGTTTCCCTAAAATCCTCTGGATCATGTTTTTTTGGAATCGATTGATGGATTCTACTTAGCCATTGGCCCGAGGATAATATGGGGTTTATTTATCATGGAGAAAACCCAACCTCACAACTGATTCAGTCATCATATTGTTACGAAAATGGGACCCAAGGTATGCCACTATGGTATTAGGAACACCGAACCTGAAAATAATATGATTGAACAAAAAAATAGTAGGAGTGGTGTCATTGTTAGAAAAGGTAGGCAAAGACTCAAGACATTTAGTGAAGTAGTCAACAACCACAATGATGTAGCCATGACCATTAGCCGAGGTAGAATTACATGTCATGAAATCAATCCCACATTTGGAAAAGGGACTAACGGCCACCACAAGATGAAGTGGAGCAGGGTTAGCGCACATATTACGAGTGAATATTTGACAGGAATGACACTTTTGGAGTGCATTCATGAAATCCTTGAAGATTGTAGGCAATAAGTAGCCAACGTACAAGATTTGCTGGGCAATGGACAACCCAGAGAGATGACCTCCACATGCTCCAACATGGAAATCATTCAAAAGTTTTCCAGCTTCCTCATGTATAAGGAAACAATGTAGAATCAAATCGAATCCTCGACGATAAAGGGCATCATCTATGATAATTTGGTGTCTAACCTAATGCCTTATCCGACGATCTTCATCACAAGAAAGTTGAGGAAGGAAACACTGAGTCTGGAGGTAGACCAAGACATATGCATATCAAGGATCAAATGAGTCAATGAGGAATACAAACTCATCAGGAAAAGAGTCATTAACCATGGGTTCATCATCGAATCGGGGAAGTTCAGACATCAAATCTACAAGTGCCATAAATTTCTTAGACTTGGAGGAAAAAATATCCAGGTCAAACTCTTGGAGGATGAAAATCCACTTTGAGTACTTTCCCCCAATGATTTGATGACTAAGGATGTGTTGCATTGGGTTGAAATTGCAAACTACAATGGATTTTCGCAAGAGGATGTAATGGAATAAACATTGGACAACATAGATTGTTGCCAGGGACAACTTCTCAACATGAGAGTATAGAATATCGGGACAAACAAGTCTTTTTCTAAGATAGTAAGTGATGTGCTCTCATTGCGTATCATCTTCTTGGACTAGCACCATTCCGATGGTGGATTCAAAGGCTACAAGATAGAGCAGGAAATACCAACCATAGTAAGGAGGGCTCAATAAGGGAGTTGACATCAAGGCCTTCTTCAAGGTGTCAAATGATCATTGCCCTTGGTCGTCCCACACAAAAGGTACACCCTTATTTAACAAACACATAAAACATTTGGTGATCTCGACGTAATTGACAATGAATCTACGCAAAAAGTTTGTCTTCCCTTGCGAACTTTGGAGTTGGATAATGGTACGAGGAGGAGGAAAATTGACAATATCCTCAACCTTCAATGGATCAACCATGATCCTATACATGGACACGATGAAGCATAGAAGTCACCCAGACACCACACAAAATATGCATTTAAGTGGATTCAAACGGATATTATAGTAGTGACACTGGACAAAAGTAACCCATAAGTGACCAGGATGATCCTCATGACTTTTGGATTGAGCAACCAGATCGTCTAAGTATGCCTCTACAATTTGTTTGATGTCGTGGAAAACATATGACATGGCCTGATGGAAAGTGGCTCCATAATTTTTAAGGCCAAATGGTAACTTTCGATAAGAAAAAGTACCCCAAGGACAAATGAAGGAAGTCTTGTGCTGATCTTCTGGTTTGATCTGGATCCGATTATAGTCAGAGAAACCATCCATGAATGAGAAGATTTCAATTTCAACACATTCATTTATTGTCTGATCAATGAACGAGGTTTGATAATTATCCTTTGGACAAGATTTGTTCAAATCTCTATAATATACACATACCCTAATTGTGCCCTGTTTCTTTGTGATTGAAATGAGATTGGAAACCTATTCAGTTAAGGAAACCAAATAGATAAACTATGCATGAAGAATTTTTTCTACCTTCGCCTTAATGGAAACAAATTTATTTGGGTTGACTGGCCGAAGATTTTGCCGGACCGACTTGGCTCCTTCATATGTCTTAATCTCATGTTCAACAATCTGGGGGTCAATTCCAGGCATCTCTTCATAGGACCAAGCAAAAACATCACGAAATTATTTGAATAGGGCCATGTATAGTTTAATTTCTTAGGGAGAACAATCAACACCTATCAGGATGTGTTCTACGACACTTGGCTTCTGAGAAATGTCAATGGGTATAGTTTTGGAAATGTTATCCAAATTCCTTCTAAAAACGCATCATGAATCAAAATGGGAGATTGCTACCATTGAACATTATCAAGGGCGACATAATTTCAAATTTCCTCCTCTAATCATTCCAAATAAGGGAGAAAAGATGCACAATGGTGCAAATCCTCCCATGGCATATCAGGTGAAGCCATGACCTCCATGATAGCTTCGTCGGATGGAAGTCGAGAGAGAGTAATACGTTGGAATCCAACAGAGGAGTGAGGGCCCAGGAAGGCCTTGGGTATAGATCTGTTGGATCATGTTGTCATTGATGCCAATAGTTTGATTGATTGATGTCAAAGGATTGATTGATTGATGATTGATGAACAATGTATATGTATAGTCCTTGATGAGAATGATAGATGTCAAAGTGGAAAAAAATTGATAAAGATGGATCATTGATATGATGCATAGTCCTTGATGAGAATGATAATGTCAAAGTGGAAACAAATTGATAAAGATGGATCATTGATATGATGCATAGATGAAGATGGATCAATAAGTTGTCATTGATACATGATGATGCATAGTTTGTTTGATAAAAAAAAGTCTCATTATTGTCTTATCATGATTGATAAGGTGCACAAATGGATGAACTCCAAAGTGGTCTCCTTATGGTTAAATCCCTCACGGGAAGACACTTTACGTATTGAGTTATCCTAGAAGAATGATTGGAGGACCCATGCTCATATGTGGAATAATGAGATGAAGATCAATGAAGTTGTTGGTGAAACTATCCTAGATGGATAGTGCTTGTCATGCCATTTCTGGTGGTATGTGGAATGTCACAGAACTCCTCACGGTTTGAGAGTTATGGCCATATGAAGTTGAAGGACCCCCATATGAGGGCTTGAAGCCCCTAAGGTAAAAAAAGTCAAAGTGACCTAAAAGAATAAATCATTATTTAAATAATAAAGAGAAGTGACAAAATCAAGAAATATTATTTAAATGATAAAGTAAGGTGACAAAATCAAGAAGGAATAAAGTATTGGAGAACTTTGTATTTATGGAAAGTGGTTAACCCCAAAATAAGGAAAATTGGTTAAATGACCTAGAAATGGGTTAAGTGACCTAGAGGATGAAAGTATAAATAAGATAGCTATGGTATCTTGTAGATTATCCTTTTTGGTGGATCAATGGAGAGCTTCTTGTGAGATTATCTTGTGGAGTATTGATGGAGAAATTTTTGTGAGAGCATCTTTGGTGTGGATCTCTTGAGCATGATTGAAGATCTATTTTGAGGAAGAAAGCGAGAGGAGGATCTCATGGATGCATCAAAGTTTTGGCAATGTCGGAGATCTTGACAAAAAAAGTCTCGGAGCTTTAGAAACCCTAGTTTCTGAGGTATACGTGGGCTGTAATGGGATAGGGAGCGTACACATGTAGGATGTATGAGGATAGGTCACGTACAATGGATGGAATGATGAAGACTTGTGTTTGAGATGGTGCCAAGATATTGGACGATGAAGCAGGTTCAAGATCTGCATTATATGAGCTCAGATTTTCCACTGAGACACTGGTATGGTTACACTATTATCTTGATGGATACTATTGTTTGATGTGTTGTGAATTCTTAGGGCATTCTTGATATGGATTCTATGATGTGGTTTAGTTTGGTTGATGGAGTGAGCAGTACTCTTGTGATTCAGTGGTGAGATGATTTCTATGGTATACTAGTTGTTTATACATGTTTGAGATAACATTCATATTGTGTAGCATGAGCAAGCTATTTGAGAGCTTGGAGATGTTGTGACTGTTTGGTGGTAAGATTGGACAGTCAAAGACATAAGAGAATGATATATTGATTGCAGAGAATCTGAGTTGATCTTGAAGGACAAACCCTAACAGCTCATAAGGTATATGCAGGTTGTTGTATACACTGGTCGCGTACATACGCGGCCTGTAGTGAGTCAGAGCACATACACACGCTAGCTGCACTACTGATAGGTCACATACCTGTTGACAGATTGATATCTGTTGAGGATTATTGCCTCATCTTAGTTGGTGATGAGGGTGTAAGCTGAGTCTTTCATTATAGAGCTGGTGCTCTTGTAGAGTTGTACTCTATTCAATTATTGTTGGAAAAACCCCCGGATTATTGTCCATAATAAAAGAAAAATTGTACATACATCTTGTGTTCTTTATGTTCATTGTGGTGATGAATTGTTGATGATATATTGTTGATATATGTTCACATCTAACTGATTATAAATGACAACAATTGGTAATGAGTAAATATTGAATATTAAGGTGTTTTGTGTAAGAGGAAAGTTTTGGAAAAAGAGCCCCACACTCATTCACCCCCCTCTAAGTGTGATAGGTGTGTCCAACAAGATCATACTCCACATATTGAGAAAAATCTAAATTAGAGCAAGGAGAGGCTGACTGGATCGACTGATAGGAAATCTCGACCAGAGTAAGAGGCATAGATGCTTCATATGAATCAACATCCTTAGGACAAGGTACCACCCAAGGATCAAAATACCCAAGGGATCCACTAGTAAATGATGAAATCATGTTGATAGTGTTAGAAATAGGAGTCACCTTCTGATTGCAAGGAAGGTAAGCCCAATACCCATCAGATTATATGTGAAAGTATGAGTTTTTTTTGAAAGGTCGAATGGAAAAACTCGAAATGATAATAAACTAACTCAGAAATGGGGCTAACATGTACCAACAAATAAGGTCTTGACTAACTTCAACCAGTAGTTTGGGAGTAAATGTGAATAGAAAGAAGACTTGAATGAGAGGAATGTAAGGGCTACTGCAAACATCAGGTCCACAAGAGCCCAAGGAAGAAAGTTTCTTAAAACAAGATCTTCTTGAAATCAGAAACTAAGGAGTTAAATAAACACCATGACAATAAAATGATCAAACATCCATCATGTCATTACCACAATTATCCATATGAAACATTCAAATATAAACATTTAGCATTAGAAGCAGATAGTCTGAAATAGAAGCTGATTTCTATTAGTAAAAAAGTCTTAAGTCCAATACACACTAGATCACAGTCACTTTATCCAAAATATTACAGTTTAGGGAGCCTTGCTCAACCATCTAAACCTGCTAAAGCAATTGATCTATCTATTTATAACAAGAAAGGGAGGCAACAACTAGAGGTACGAGCTGGCCTCTTTTCCTTAAAAATATCTAAACATTTATTTATTCTAACAACTAAGATAACAACCTATGCTATAAAATAGGGAAGTGTTGGTGACTAATCCAATCATGCTTCTAACTACTTTGATCCTCTTTTGATGCTCAGTTCCTGTTTTTCCATGTGTCCCTTTGGATCTTGCAGTTTTCCTTTGGATGCCAACTACTACTTCTTTCATTTACTCCATCGTTAACTTATCCAAAATTATTGGCCTAGTCTTCCTAGATCCTTGGTGTTTGCTGGTAAACTTCCTTGTGTAACAACTCTAGGTAGTGCACCTTAAAATGTAACAAGGAGAGAAGGTAGCGCCTCTATGTTGTGTATGTGTGTAAACTGGCTCCCTGTAAAATATTATGCAACGCCTATAGGTAGCGCCATTGTGTTGCACCCATATACCAACTCTACCCTCTATGTAATATTACATAGCGCTTTACGTAGCGCCATTGTGTGTAGCTTTTGTTCTCTGTAAGATATTACGCAACACCTGTACGCAACACTACTTATGCTGCATTTGCATACAACTTTGGGTATCATTGCAAGAATGCAACGTCTTTGAATCTAGGACATGTGCAGAGAAGTTTGTGTCCTTCCAATTATGATAGATGCCTTGACTATACCATAGATAATTCCATTTACCACTGAGTGAAGCTAACACTTACTCAGTGAAAGCTTAGCCAAAACTCAAAATCCATAAAGCTAAACGCCTAGGAGCCTTTATAGATGGAAAACATAGTATCTGCATACCAGTTAACCCTCCCAAAAAGGAACAATTCCCCCAAAATGGAGCTTACCCCTTACCAACTATTTTTTCATCTTAACACTTAGCCTCACACTCTTTCTAGTAGAAAGAGTCTCTTCAATTGGCTCATCATATTTCTTCTTCCTAGCGCTGACAAGATTCTTCGGTGTAGATGAGCTCTCCTTAGCTGTTGGTTTATCATTTTCAATTGCAGATTCTACCAACACTTGTAGATTTCTTTGAGCTGCCTCATCTTGCAAGTGTCTCAGCTCTACCTTTATCTTTCTATTCTGAGACTGAAAGTCTCTATTCTATCTGTAAATATTCTTTAGCTTCTTATGAAGAGGCAAAGCCTTTCTCACTATGAACCTTGCCAAATCTAGGGTATGGTTGTAGCCAATCATGAGCTTATTCATCTGAGCCAAGTGGACCTTGTCTTTTGCTTTGAGACGAGCTATTTCTCTCCTTGCATCCCTAAGCTACTTAATAAGTCTTTTGTAGGTCTGGCTGCCAAGGGGGTTGGGGACTTGTGTAGTCTCAACAGGCTTCTTCTCGTCCTTTTCTTCCATTTGTATAGGAGTTTCCTTTCATGTTTCATCAACCTTCTCAAAACCTTTTCCTTTATGATTCTTCTCTTGCGCAACAACCTCTTCTTTATTCTTCATAGTTTTTTCACAATCTTTCCTCTCGAAAGGTCTTTTGGTACCTTTACCCTTGATTTTCTATACAGGGGTTTCTTGTTTTTTTTCTACAGATTTTTCAATGCCTTTCCCTTTATTCTTATGCATAAGGGTTTCTAGTAAAGACTACTCTTTGAGAACCCCCTTAGGAATTGATGACCTAGTGAAAGGTCTTTTTCCCTTGCTTTCAACTGCTAGAGGAGGAGAGGGAAAGAGAAGCTTCTTCCCTTTTTTAGATGTCACCTTGGTAGAAGAAGAAACTTCTTCTAACCCTGGTGGAGGTGGTGGTGAGAAATATCTATGTGGAGAAGGACATAATTCCTCCTCAGCTTCCCTGACCTACTTGTTGATCTCTGAAATAGGGGCTCTACCCTTTCTCTTCTTGTTGATCCCTACTTTAGTATCGGTAGATGATGAAGGACCCGTGATCTGTGATTGAAGAGTAGGTGTTGGGTCCAGCTTGAAGTGAGAAGTAACCAAAAAATGATCCTAAGAAATATCTTTCTTTCCCAACTCTTCAGATACAAGCATCCTGATAAGTCCAGAGTGGAAAATAATAGAATCCACATCCTTAGATTTGGCTTGTAGCCTATCTGAAATTTTACCTATGCTTCTCAGCAGGTAATAAGGAACATTCATCTGAACCTTACCAGTAAAATGTAACAACATCCTTATGTGGCAATGATACAAGGTGTTAAATCTCCCTTCACAACTAAAATATCTTTGTATGATTTTCAACATTCTGTCAAACTGGTCGATCAACTGATTCCTTGGCATACTCTTAGACAACTCGTTGGCTCGGTATTCAGGCTTGAAGAGATCTTTAATGAAGGGTGAACTCAATACCATGGCCTTGAACCAATTTTCACCTGAAACAGGGATCCCTGTTGCAGCTGAGATGGAGGCTTCAGTTACCTCAAATTCCAAATCTCCAACTCTGGTTTTCTTTCCATCAAAATTTAATGCAAATTGTTTTTCTACTTCTGGGTGGCCTATCTGCATGTTCTGGCAGAAAGAGAGGCATCTTTCTCTTCGAAACATCTCCCTTGCCATGGGTTCTGTTTCAAAAAGGCTCATGTTCATAGGTTCTGTTCAAACTATCTTGCCACCTTTGTGTGATTTCTTTGACTGAGGGGTCTCCATGACTCAAAATGAGGGTTCTTAAGAGGCTTAAGGGATGCTATTGACCAGAAAGATTCAATTCAGGTTTCAAAATCACAAAGATGGCATTCCAAATTAATAGTGCTAGGAAAACAAGCTTGACTATGAGAAATGGACCTTCAAACTTATACAGGCTTTCAGAGTGTATACTGTGAAGAGGTAATCCTAAAATGACTCTTCGTACAGGATGAAATGAAGCAAGGAGTAATCAAAGAAGGTTTGAGAAGCACCTCTGTATAGCGCAACGCATACACAGAGGATAGGCTATTGCAGGCTTGTGACTTTCAAAGGCTATAACAAACAACAATAATCAGACCATGGACATGAGCGGGGATATTTACATGCATGCAAATATGGCTCTCCTACTACCCTGCAAGCTAACAAGCCGAAACCCGAGCACAAATCTCATGTGAAAATTAAGCCAAGGAGTTTGCACATGATACCTGTGAAGTCGATATCTATTGATATCCTCAACGCGATCTTAGGATGAGATTGAGGAAACTTCGGCCCTGAAATCTCTCACAACATTGGATTTAGTTTTCATGCGGTCGCATGATCGGAACTGGCAAACTTACACAACGCAACATTGCTGAACTTTTCAAATTTGGAAGGCGTTACCAAGGATCATAAATGCAATATCTTTTGAAAGCACTTCAATCGACTTTTGGCACTGAAAACAAGGGACATGGTATCAGTCGTGGCAATCATGACTTGGAGTGGATGAATGATAAACGTGATAGGTGCTACAAAACTGCTTGCTGAGTGGGCAACGCTTCCAAATCAAAAAATGATTGGACAGGTAAGTGGGGATGATGAGGCATGCATGTGAGGTCATGAGTGAGGAGAGAGGTGTGTCACATCAACCTGATCATGGGAGGTATCAACCTAGGGATGAATCACGAGAGGGGACATAAAGAATAGACCATGAACTAAAAAGGGTTTAAGGATCAAAATCAAATTGAGGATCAACACATGAGCTATGACTCAAAGGTTTAGTCATCCAAAGGGGTCCTATCAAACATAACATAAAAGGGATGAGAAAATTATTTTAAAGAAAAAATAAGAATCTAAGGCTTTTTTTTTTTTTAAATGATAAAAACAAATTAAAGACCCAAGGTGACTTAGTGTGATAACAGATAGGATCTATAATTGTAGTAGGAGATGGCGGGGGAAGGGAAAATATACCAATAAGCAAAGGATATTTGACCATAATCACACCAACATGCATATAATACTGTTGAGTATCACCTACAAAGGGTACATTTGACTCCGCATTGGATCTAAGTTCTGGGGTACAGAACAAAAACTGATCAATCGTAACAATTTTCCATTGAGGAGGGGAGTGTAAGACCCTAAATACGTATGAGACAATGATAGTAATATCGTAGAACCAAATACACCCGAGTAACAAATTGCACTCAAGAGGTGCGTCGATAACCTCTAAAATAATAGAGACAATCTTACCACCTAAATCGATGGGTAAGGTGGTGATTATTCCATGAGGATGGACCATGTGTCCATCAAATTATTTTAGAAGTGTTTCATACATGTCAATCTTAGGAGAGCCGAGGGATTTCCAACAAGAAATAGACATTATGCAAGTTGAGGCTCCTTCATCCACCACCGTTCAATTGATGTTTTTCCCCATCGATCGCACTATGATCTGGAAGGCGACCTAATGGGAGAGTCTATGAGTAACTTGAGTAGAATTGAAGGTTATCAAACTCAACCCTGATTGATCAACCCCACCTATGGCTGAAAACAAGGCTTTCCACTGCATTGGGCATATTTGGAGAACTTCGATAACATATATGGCACAAGGTTCTTGGGCCAAGTCTTCAACAATACTATAGTTGTGGGTGACCTGTGTGTTGGGATTGTGCGTTGTGCATTGAAGAACACCCTTCAGGGGGAAAAGTGGTGCATCAAAATATTGATTCTTAATCTAAAGAGGGCCACTAGGTTGGCATGAACATGCTAGTTCATGTACAACATGAGAAGGCTTGTGAAAGTTGTAGTTTTTGGCCCAAGTCTGCAAATTAATTGATCCAAATTTTATGAGAAGAAAGAAATGAATACAGATTATTATCAAAATATACTTAACATAGAATAACAGATATACAGTAAACTGGTTTCTATTCAATAAGGAAATAAGTTGAAATTGTAAAATGTAGCGGAAAACAAGCTTGCTAGAATGGTGGCAGCTTATCTATGAGAAGAGATGTGACGACTGTGCTCATTCGCAAGAAGATCATTACAATGAGGCTATAAATGCCTTTTTACAATAAACAATAATGTCAAAAACCGTAGACATCCAAAAACCTAACCCTAGGAGATGAAGCACCAAAAGTCATGTGGGCCCCGTTTGGGTAAGTTAGTACATCAACTTCCCGGGGCCGTAACTTTTGCATACGATCTATGTTTTAGGCGCATGATATCCTATTGGAAAGGTCTATCCGATGAATATACATGTTTCCATTAGACTCTAATTTCATCTATAGTCTAAATATGGCGAACCCTAAAAACGTTGTTTATGGCCTCAAAACGGCCCCAAAAGTCAGGGACCCAAAAACTAGGAAAAAACTGCCAAACTGGAAAAATGCCAAAATGAGCCAGTTGGAATAGGTGGGAGGCCACTGAAATATGTATGGATAAATCCTCCCCCATTAGAAAGAAATGGTATCCATTGCATTGAGTTCCCCCATCAGATGAGGACATTTCTGCTGAATTTGGCCCTAGGTGAGCCACTTGACTCGATGCAAGAGCTGACCTACTTTGACAACTTGATAAAGTTGGATCCTTTTCTAGTGAGTTCCCTTGACCTRTTTGTCCAAAATATGATCATTTAATTCCTATTTTATGAAKTCGGGGTTGAGMTACATTAATGTCAGCTATTCTGGTACCTCCGAGGTGTCCAATAATGGTGGGAAATAAGGTCGAAGGAGATCCACGCTAAACACTAGGTGCAGGCCAAGGAAAGGAKGAATGTTGAAATCAAAATCATTATCACCCACAACCTTGGTGATGGTGTATGGCCCATAACAGAGTGGGAAAAGCTTCCGATGGGGTCCTGTAAGGTGTTCTTTTTGCAAGTGCAACCAAACTTTTTCGCCCACCTAAAAATTATGTGGCACCCAGTGTTGATCATGGCGCTACTTGTACTTGTCATTGGACTTCTATAGGATATCTTGAACMTGTTGGCAGATGTGATGGATCCATTGAAGGAACCAGGTGGCTTTGTCAACTTGAGTTGGAGMAGGAAATGGGTCGATTGAGGTGACCATAAGGGGTAGTGAAACATCAATGGGACCCAATGGTTGGAATCCCAACCCCACCTGAAAGGGGTTGTGGCTGGTTGAGCTATGYAGGGCTCGGTTGAAGCTATGCTAGACACRGGGAAGAKTCTTATCCCATGTGCAAGGGTGCTTCGAATTATACATGCACAAGATATGCACAATTATTCGATTTATGACCTCGGTTTGGCCATCTATCTGGGGGTGGAAGACCATGGATTTGGTGAGCTTGGTGTCCAACAGTGACCAAAGGCTCGACTAGAATGTGCTGAGAAATAAACTATCCAAATATGAGACAATGGTTTGTGGGATTCCAAAATGTACCCAGAATCATTCAAAGAAGAGCTTGGCAGTTTCCTCTACTGTGATGCTCTTCTTGTAGGAGGCCATAATCACCATCTTAGAAAAGAAATCAATAACCAAAAAACACAGTCATTTCCCCACTTGGTTGATTGGAGGCCCAACATGTAGTCTATTGAGATGGATTCCCATGGCTTGTCAGGAATAGGCAGATGGGTGTACATGCCCTATTTCTTAGTGGTCGGTTTGGAAATAACGCAGGCAGTGTAGGGCCTGATATACTTGCTGACCTCCTGTCGAAGTTTCGACCAGTAAAAATGTTTCTACAACACTTCCATTGTATTTTCGACGTCGAAGTGTCCTACCACAAGACTATTGTGGTCTTCCCATATTAGCTTCGCTTGGTCGCTTTATGGAACGCAGATATGGCCCAACCAACACAACAACCCATCCTGAAGATGGAAATTAATGACAATTGCGTTTGCGCCAAAAATTTGGTAGGTGGTGGTGAAGTCCGGGTCTGTATCATAGAGTTGGGGCCATCCATAGGTCTCATAGCCGCAAGAATCTAGCATCGTGGTGAGTGCCACTACTGGAGGTATGTTGAGGAAATCAATGACGCGGTTGGCGCTTCCTGTTTTATACTTGATGTTGAGGTGGAATTTCTGCAAGTATGTGGACCACTTCTGATAGCGGTCATTCTGTAATTTTCCTTGTGTCTACATGAACTGCAATGGCTTATGATCAGTGTGGATGAATGTCTCCTTCCCAATAATGTAATGTCTCCACTGGAGACAGGCTTGCATAATGGAGTAAATTTATTTTTCATAAGTAGGGTACTTACATACAACATATGATGGTGTCTCACTATGATAGGCCACGGGGTGGCCATGCTAAGTGAGAACTGCGCCCACAACATAATCTAAAACATTTGTATCGATCTCAAAGGGATGTTATAGGTCCAATAGTTAAAGTATTGGGGCTAATCACAAGCACTGCTTCAAATCATCAAACGCTTGTTGTTGGGACCGACCCCACACAAATGTTTCCTTACCACCACCCTCGATTACTTGGTTGAGGGGCCATGCAATATGGGAGAATCCCAAAATGAACCTGTGGTAGAAATTGGCAAGGCCCAAGAAGCTTCGAAGCACAGTGAGTGTGGTTGGGGATGGCTAGTCACGAATGACTTGGATCTTGGATGGATCCACATGTACGCCATGCTAATCAATGATGTGGCCCAGGTAATGGACCATGTCTAGGCCGAAGGAGAATTTTTCCAAGTTGGAATATAGATTGTACTGCCACAGGGTGTGCAAAACATGCTGAATATGCTGCAAGTGTTCTTCCCAAGTCTTGTTGTAAATGAGAATGTCATCCAGATACACCACTACAAAAGTATTGGTGAATGGTCATAGGATATCTTCCATCATCCTCATGAAAGTGGTTGGAGCATTTTTCAAACCAAAGGGCATGACCAACCATTCAAAAAGACCTTCCTTTGACTTGAAGGCGGTCTTCCATACATCTGTCTATTCTATTGGCAACTGGTGGTAGCCAGACTTCAAATCAATCTTACTGAAGTATTTGGCCCTTGTGAGTTGATCAAGGATATCGTCGATTCGGGGAATCGTGTACTAGTTTCTGACTGTGATTTTATTCAGGGCCCGATAATCAATGTAGAGTCACCAAGTTCCATCTTTCTTCTATAACATCATGATTGGGCTCTCACAAGGTGATGAGCTGGGATGGATGTGCCCCTTGTGGAGTAGTTCTTGGATCTACTGCTTGATCTCCTCATTCTCTAGCAAAGAGCGACGGTAGAATGACACATTGGGCACTGATGCATTGGGAGTCATATCGATGGGGAGATTGACCTGACAATGAAGAGGTACCTCGGTCGGTGAGGGGAAGATATCTGAGTATTCTTCCCTAACCTTATCCACTTGCTTCTACTGTGTGGAGAGGTCGGTTGTGGAGACCCTAGATGTGGCTATGATCTTTCGCTCATTCTGAGAGTGAATCATGAAGAAGACAAACTTACCCATTCGAGAGATGACTTTCCTGTATTTCTTGGCAGAGATCAAGGAAATAGCACTAGGTGGGATTGCCTAGGGTATCTTGTACAATTTCTTGTATAAAGTAACAATAAACTGCGAGGCCTAGACTCATATACAACATGGAGTTTCCATAAATATGGTTGGCCCAAAAGAACATTACAAAATTCTATAAGGGAAACATCACACAATACCTCATCTTTGAAGGGCTTGATGCCGTATGATAGGCAACATTGTTGGCTAATGCAGATGTCGCTTTCTTGGCATAGCCATTTGATGGTGTAGGGTTGCGAGTGTGGTGTTGTCAATAGGGAGAGTTTCTTGAAAACCTCTAATGAGATGAGGTTCTTCTCTCTACCACTATCAACAATGAAGTGCAATAGGGTACCCTTCACCCACATCTGTGAATGAAAGAGGCGCTCACCTTCCTCTAGCTCGTCTGGTTAACCAGGCTGGAGCTTGGTGGTAGAAATGGTAGCACTGGGTTCTGCGTCAATGATTTGTCTCCCCCTTTCTGGCTGTAACTTATAGTCAGAACCTGCATCTGATTCAAAGGCTTTCACCTCATCCACCAATGAATTCTTTTAGTGACAATCAACAAGGTTATGCAAAGGGATCTTATGGAAGTCGCACCACTTCCCGGTATATTTCTGTCTTTCTGGTGTCCTTCTTTTCTTGCGACCTGGACTAGTTTCTGAGGTGGTCCGTATTTTCTCTGTCCATTGTTCTGCGGGTTGGGGCCACCCTTTCTTGGCTTTTGCTGTGAGGGGGTTCCCAGGCCTAAATTGCCGTGTCTTTTGTTTGATCTTTTGCTTGATTTTGATGACATATCGGTAGGCCGTGACCAAGGATGAGATGTATAGAAAATCCATTTCAGCTTGGATGTAACTATGAACACCACTACAATACTTGAGCACCAGATGTCACTCAAAATCCTTGATACCCAACTTGGTGCACAATGTATGGAAGATATTTGTGAAATCATGCATTGCTTGGTCTCTTACCTGCGACAATGTGGTCCATTTTGTGTACAGGTTGTCATAACTTCCAACATGGTAGTATTGTTCCTTAATAGCATCCCTGAAGGATTCCCAGGTGACTGTGACTGTAAATAATGAGGGTTCCTTTGTTTCCTTTTTCTCACAGAAAGTTTCCCACCAATCTTTGACATGGGGAACGACTTTGAGGAGCGCAAAAGTAATCTTTTCTCTATTTGAGAAGTTATGGACAGAGAAATACCATTCTAGCAGATTCAACGATTTGTCGACAACATCTACGTCTATATTACCTTCAAATATAGGAATATCGAATTTGATTTGTACCTTGAAGGGGTTGATGCCTCCATTTGAGGAAGATGCGTCGCCTATTAGTAGCCGTCGAAGGATTTGTGCAAAATTATCCATCATCTCGTTCCTTTGTTGCGTGAGGGCTTCCTCGAGCAACATTTTGAAGGGATATCCTATCCCCTTGTCTTTATTTTCTCCAGCCATGAGAGGTCGCTTGGGCGTGTGAGAGATTTTGTCCTCAAGAGAAACAAGCTCGAGACCCAATTCTTTGTATCCTGACCTCATTGGGGACATGCATTAAAAATGACAAGGAGTAGACTGATTTGATACCACTGATCCGAATTTTTTGAGTAGAGCGAAATGAATACAAATTATTATCAAAATATTCTTATCACATAATAACAAATATACAATAAACTAGTTTCTATTCAATAAGGAAATAAGTTGAAACTGTAAAATGTAGTGGAAAACAAGCTTACTAGAATGGTGGCGGCTTATCTCTGAGAAGATATGTGACAACTGCGCTCATTCGCAATAAGATCATTACAATGAGGCTCTAAAAGCCTTTTTACAATAAACATGAATGTCAAAAACTGTAGACATCCAAAAACCTAACCCTAGGAGATGAAGCGCCAAAAGTCGTGTGGGCCTCGTTTGGGTAAGTTAGTACATCAACTTCCCGAGGTCGTAACTTTTGCATACGATCTCCGTTTTAGGTGCACGATAGCTCGTTGGAAAGGTCTATTAGAGGACTACACATTTTTATGTTAGACTCTAACTTAGTTTACAGTGTAACTATGGTGATCCATAAAAACGATGTTTAGGGCCTCAAAGCGACCTTGGAAGTCAGGGACCCGAAAACTAGGAAAAAACTGCCAAACTTCCAAACTTCCAAACGAGCCAGTTGGAATAGTTGGGAGGCCACTGACATCCATATGGATCATTAACTATTTGTCCACACATAAAATTGAAAACATTCGAGGAAGAACCCTCATGATGAGGGGTACCTTCCATGCCCCCTTGTAGAGGGGCAAGATTTTTTGCAACTATATGTTGAGGTTGAGGAGGGAAATCATGAGTTAAGACAACATGCTACTGGGGGGGATTTGTTGGACAATTGGTTTGATAGTTGGTTGTCATTGATGTCAACCCTTGAAGAGTGCTATTGGAGATTGATGTCAACCCTTAGATATTGATGTCAACCCTTGGAGAGGTCCAATGATGTGGACGAGATCATTGGATAGTTTATTATCACTTGTATGATTGAGATTGATAGTGAGTTAGTCTATGAAGTCTGATAGCAAATTCTGGTAGCCCCGATGATGTGGTTTTGGTACCTGAAGTTAAAAGAGGAATATGGACATGAAGGATAGTGTAAATGTAGGAAAAACCATCATATATGGATAATACTTATCATGTTGTTTCCAATGATATGTGGAACACCACGTGGTTCCTCACAGTTAGGGAGATATGGCCTTGTAAAGTTGGAAGCCCAAAAGAGTGGAAAAGAAGCCCCTAGTTGGTTACAATTCTTGGTCAAAGGGAAAAGTGGTTATAAAAAGAAAACCCTAAAATAAGGAAAGAGGTTACCTAGCACAAGTATAAATACACCTCAAGAGTCTCTCATTCACACACACACACTTACATTGAATATCTATCTTATGAGTGTTATGGCCTATCTTTTGGTAAATCTATTAGTGAATATGAGGTTGAAGTGGAAGTGAAGGTCTGAAGGGTCGAAAGTTTTGGAGTCGTATAAAAATGGAAACCCTAGTTTTCTAAGGTTGTACGAAGGTTGCAAGAGTACAGGTCGCGTATTTGAGGAAAAGTTTGAAAAAGAAGGTACGATTGAGTTGCAGCAAGGTTTGATGGTATGCTTCAGGTTTTCATGAGTAAATGTATGTTATTTATGCATTTGTTTGAGGCTTGTATATTGGATGATATGGAACATGCTTAAGGCATGTCTTGGAGGCCCTTTATGGTGCATGGTTGAGGTAATATGACAATGACTGGATAGGTGACTATGCAGGTGATGTAGGTAGTTACGTGGTGCCACACCAATAAGTGGTCGCCATGTGGCAGCATCGAAATGACCAACAATGGATAAGGGAATACAAATTAGTTGGGTTGAATGGGAATTGAACCCATGAACTTCGGGGGAATATTCCAAAGACTTAACATATTCCTCCTACCAATGTGCCATGGTTGTTGTTTGTTAAAACATACAAAACAAATTATATTTAAGTTGTAACAATATAACCTGAGTATATAGGGGGTCGTTTAGGCTGACCTAGACCTATATAAATTCATGCGCCCGAACTAAGTATAACACATATAAATTCGTGCCAATTTGAAGGAGCATGTGTGCATTGAAGTTCGTCCCAAGAACTTGGATTGAGTTCATTTTGGTCTCGATTTGCATGCCATAAAGTTCCTTGAGATAAGTATAGAGTGTTTATACTCAATTTCCTCGGTTTTCTGAGAGGAATATGATGGTGATTTCGATTCTATGCTAAAGTGATGTGTATGAAAGTCTTAGTCTAGTTTGTCATGTATGAGACCCATAGTCTCGTTATGCATGAAAAATGGGGTCTTTGAGCACTTGTTATGAACATAGTCAAGTTTATACTCATTTTTCTCATAATTTTGTGAGGAATTCGATGGTAACCTCTGTTTTTGGGATTGAGTAGCATAATTGAAGGGTGTATTCAAATTTTCCATTTTAAGTCATCATTGTATCAAGCATTTGAGCATTAATAGACCAGTATCACTATTTAGAAGAAGACCTGGAGACATAGCCCAAGATGGGCGAACTCCGTTATCAAATTGTGTAATGAGTCTTGTTATTTGTTGTCTCTATTTCTCTCTATTTCACACTCTTATTTCCACAAGTTATATTTATTAGTTAATGAAGTTTATGGATAAGTAAGCGTTTTCACGTGATATTTTTCAAATAGTCATAACGATCTTCATTTTCCCGAATTTGGTTGTATGTTAATGTGTACTTGAGAAATAATTTGACATATAAGGATTTTCGGATCAAGTTGGTATTAGAGCAGGTTTTGACATGTATTTGCAAGTGAATGCTTACGAGGTCCAAATATAAGCGAGGTGAAGGCAAGCTTGCAAGTTATAATCCTAAAATTGGTTCAAGGAGATTCACTCGAAGAGGAGAGATGGCTTCACCAAGAAGATTAGGTCCTTACGAATCTGAAGATGATTTACTAGAGGAATTTAATTTAATGAAGGCCATGGTGGAAGAAATGTATGAGGATTGAAAGAAGGCCAAGGGAGAAAACAAATCAATAAGAAATGAAGCAGTTAAAGAAGAAGGAGAAGGTGAAGAACCTCCAGAGCCTTCTTCATCCCCATCATCATCATCATCATCATCTTATTATTATTATTTTGATGAAAGTGAACATCCTGCTCATAAGAGGAAATACCATTCTAATAAGTCTTCCCATTTCTCATGATTTGCCTTTGTTAAAGCTAGATGTAAAGTTTGATTTTCCTACTTATGACGAAGAGTTGAATGTAGAGAAGTTGGACAATTAGGTCAAACAGATTGAAGTATATTGCAAGATACAAAAAATCATATAGGACACTACAAGGATACAACTGGCTACTCTTCGCCTGAGAAACAAAACTTTGACATGGTAGGACAGTCAGACACAAGGTGATCTTATTCAACATGGTAAAATCATTTCTTCTTGGATTGAATTTGTTGCTGCATTAAGAAAGAAATTTTATCCATTAACTTATATGCAAATATCAATGACTGCTTGGCAACATTTAAGGAAAGAAAAAGGGAAAAATGTTCAAGATTATACACAATAATTTAAGAGGAAGGCATTGCCTTTGGGAATTCCATTACATACTCCTGAAACTCTTCTAAAATATATTGGTGGTATGCAATCATATATTAGACATACTATATTGATGTTTAATACTACTAATATTGACTAAGTGTTAGTACAAGATACTCATCTCAAAGCTAGTAGATGAAAATATGTTGTTGAGGATGTATCAGGGGAGCCACATGAATTTGAGGAGAAATCAAAGGAAAAAGAGAAGAGTAAGAAGACAACTACAATGAAGAAGGATGAAGAGAAGAAGCCTACATGTTCTCACTGAGAGAATAAAGGACATGATGAGAAGCATTATTGGAAGTTGCATCCAAAATTGAAGCCAAAGTGGGCTCAGACTAGGAAGGGTAAAGAAGACCACGACCATAGTTCAGGATCTTAGATCAGATTCTGAGGATGAAACTAAGGTTACAACTATGGGAATCAATGGTAAATATTTTGTTGCAAGTCTCAGTTCACGTGCTTCTTTTACAAATGCCGATGTAATTCCCGATGGAAGGAAAATAAATGACATGTTTCATTTACGATTTATCTCAAAGAACACTAAGATTGATACACTTGTTGATAGTGGATCACAAGTAAATATTATTTCATAGCAAGTTATTAAGAATTTGGGATTGGAAACTAGGCTTCATCCGAGACTGTATCCTTTGGGATGGATTTGTGATAATGCTAAGGTACAAGTAACTAAGCAATGTAAGTTACGGTTTGAGATTACATCCAATTTCATTGATGAGGTAGAGCTAGATGTGGTTCCACTTGACATTTGTGGGATGGTTTTGGGAAGTCCATACTTGTATGACATGAAGATTATTTTCTACAGGGAATAGAACAAGTATCATCTTTTCAAGGATGGGATTGAGTTCAATGTGAGACCTCATCAGATGAAGACTAATTTGACTGTTGTCACTACAAGGCATGTGAAAATGCTAGTTAATGCTAGTATCCAAGATTCAAATTTGCACCATATTGTTGAAAGTAAAATAGGTCCTTTGGTTGATGTTGTTATCGTTAAGAAGTGAAAGTATTTTGATGGTTCATTCTCTTTCGCATCTGTATATTCAATTTTGTTGTTTAGTTTATTACTAATCAATGGAGTATGTTTAGTAGATGCAACAATGAATGACGAAGTTTGTGAATTTAAGGGAATGGTTAACTTGGTCAACATTGTTGTTTCAGTCTTCGTTATTATTGTGATGAGTTAGGTGCGCATTATCCAATAAGGAAGGATGTATGATGCTGGACAAGTGATGGGGAAGTATCCTCACTTCATTTTTGAATGATCCATACTTTTGGAGGTCCAAAAGTTCTTTAGTGGGGAGGTGTGATCCAGGAGGATCCAAAACACTAAAAAAGTGATCTTCTCAAATTCCCATGAAAATGACTTCATTGTGTATATCTTGGTGAGATATTTCTAACGACGTGTGGATTGTCTCAAACAGACGTCGTATGAAAAAGTTATAGCTGTTTGAATTTTTCAAGAAAAAGGCGAAATGGGGGTGCCATGTGGCAGGCCCATAGGCTGCCACATGGAAATATGTACAGTTGATAGAGTAACATAATGATGACATCGAAAATCTAGTGTGGAAACATGAGAGGCTGCCATGTGTCACTCATATTTGTCATTTTTGGCACCTAGTTGGACCAATAAAAAGTGCCATGTGTCATCCGTACGATGACGTGGAAAGTATAGTCAGCAAGGTGATGTGGAATCCATATGATAAAGTGGTAGAAATATGGTAGGTGACGTGGAAATGACTGGGCAGGTGACTGTGTAGGTGATGTAGGTAGTGACATGGCACCACGTGGGCCAATCAGTGGTCGCCACATGGCAACACCAAATTGGCCAATAAAGGCTAAGGGAATAAAAATTCATTGGGTCGAATGGGAATCAAACCCATGAACTCTAGTGGAATATTCCAATGACTTAACATATGCCTCCTACCAATGTGCCATGTTTTTTGTTTGTTAAAACAAACAAAACAAATTAGATTTAAGTTGTAACAATATAGCCTAGGTATATAGGGGGTCGGTTAGGCCAACCTAGAACTATATAAAATCATGTGTATGAACCAATTAAAACACATAGAAATTTGGTCCAAGTTGAAGGAGCATGTGTGCATCGGAGTTTGTGCCAATAAATTGGATTGAGTTCATTTTGGTCTCGATTTGCGTGCCATAGAGTTCCTTGAGAGAAGTATAGAGTGTTTATACTCATTTTTCTTAGTTTTGTGAGAGGAATATGATGGCGATGTAGTTTCTATGATAAAGTGTTTTGTATTAAAGTCTTAGTCCAATTTTTCATGTATGAAACCCATAGTCTCGTTATGCATGAAAAAGGGGGTCTTTGAGCACTTGTTTAGAGCATAGTCAAGTTTATGCTCATTTTTCTAAGAATTTCAAGAGGAAGTCAGTGGAAACCTCTGTTTCTAGAATTGTGCAACATAATTGAAGGGTGTCTTCAAATTTTCCATTGTAAGTCATCATTGTATCAATCATTTGAGCATTAATAGAGTAGTCTCACTATTTGGAAGTGGAACCAGAGACGTAGCACAAGATGGGTGAACTTCGTTATCAAACCGTGTAATGAGTCTTGTTGTTTTTTGTCTTTGTTTCTCTCTATTTGGCACTCTTATTTCCACAAGTTATGTTTATCAGTTAATGAAGTTTATGGATAAGTAAGCACTTGCACATGATATCTTGCAAATAGTCATAACAATCTTCATTTTCCTGAATATGGTCGAATGTTAATGTGCACTTAAGAAATAATTTGACATCTAAGGATTTTTAGATCACTATGAGGAGCAATTACTATGATCTACATGAAATAACCCTGACTAGTCCAAACACCCTTTATTAAGGAAGACACCCTCTAGGGGAAATGAGGTCATGAACGAACGTCTGCCCCAGGTACTATGGGCACGCCCCACCAACAGTCACCTCTATGGATACCTAGGAAAAGTCACTAAGGCCACCACCTCACAATCAATTACCAGGTGAAAATTCATAGATCCGAGCGCACACAAGGGTAGGGTAATTAAGCCTGAAGCTCCATAGGTGTTACACCAATGAAACCCCCATACATATAGAAATTTAAGCGATACTGCAAACACCAAAACAAACCGAGAGGGGTAATCTCTCGACTTGCCTCAATGTGACCTCGTGCTTGATTCATGTGTTAGAGGAGATTCTTGATACACTGGTTGCAATAATGGATTTATCACTCTTTAATGTCTCCTAAGTTTTATTTTCGTGGCCTTGGAAATTTCACCCTTCAATCATATTCCAAGGCCATAGACCTATCTAATGTCGGTTTACTAAAAAATAAAAATGTCTAATGAATTGTAAATTACACAATTATTTTTAATGGTTTTTGTTTAAATCAAAGGGAGATGGATGAAAATTTGGTAATGTTATGACTGTTGACCCAACCAAGAAAATGCAAATATGACAATGCAATTCGATCACAACTTCGATGAACTCTAGCTATGGGAGGGAGAGATAATTTTCCCTTTTTTATTTGCAAACTTTAGAAACACAACCTCACACACCAAGTGACCTTACCAATGATTCCAACCCAAATTTTATCCAAAATGGAAGCCAAACACTCTCACAATGCACTATTATTATAATGCTTCAAAAGCACACAAGCATGAAAATAAATTTCATTTTTGTTCTTTTTCCAATTATAATGCAAAACGTTTCTTAGACTAATCATGAATCTATTAAATGAAAATGGAAAACAACAACTAGCAAGAAGAGGGCTGTAGGGAATTGGAAATGATGCTAAATATCCCACTCCAATGTCACTACGAATATCTCACCCAAAACTCACTTTAAAGGCTAGATCTAGTAATGAATAAACAAAAGGGCAAACTAATACAATCTGTCCCACACTACCAGATCTATTCAGATATGTTGGGGTCATTGCCCAACTTAACAGGATCACTAGACAACAAAGAAGCCTATCCAAGCAATCCAAAACCAATCACACAATCACAATCCAAACAACAAATGAAGATAAATTATGTGACCAGACAACTAAAATAGATGTAAATCTTTCACAAAATAGACCCATAGATACCTCAAGGACTAGATGAATCAGATCTGATCTCAGAAGATTGGAAAATATGCAAATTTCCCAATTTAATGGGATAGTCGTGGGACATAGGTTGTTCAACAGGAGACTATAGTCGCTTCACCTCTATAATGCAACATGTGAATATCCATAATTTTTTTGTTTTTAACAAAAATGATATGGTTCAGATCTACCAGATCTAAGAGATATAAACCTATGGAAGAATACATGAAAGAGAAAATGAATCACAAACAAAAAACAAAGGGTATTCAAGTAAATGATTCTAGAGAAGAATCAAAAGATCCTTCCTCAGTGGAGTCGCTAGTGCTGTTATGGGATAAATTGCTAGAAAAATAGGATCATAAAGCATTAAAATAAAAAAAATAAAAAAATAAACACATAATATACACAATACAATAGACACAGATATATATGGTTCATCCACTGTGGGCTACGTCTACCAGAGAAATTTCCAGTTCCTTCCTTTATTATTATCCAACAAATGAAGGCATACAACATACAACATACCCACTGTAACTTCATTTTCTTTCTCTCACAATCTCCTCTCTCAGAACACAATATTCACTCACATTCACACAATCTCAATACAATTCCTCATAAAAGAGGGTTTCCTTCTAGGGAAAAAAACCCTAACAAAAATTCTACCATAATATCTGCGACCTTATAATGAATGGTCCATATTGGCTATGAAATTACAATATTTTACAAGGAAAATTTCCCAAAAATTTCTCTTCAGGGGTGCTACCCCTAAAACCATGCTAGGGAGGGCTCCATAAAGTGTTCTCTCCCCCCCTATACCCCCCCTTCTCCAAATATGGAGAGGTAAGCCCCCCCACACTCCCCTATCAATAAATGGGGTCCAAACGTGGTTGAAAACAAGACCTCTGAATCATGAAGGTAATCAGGCTCCACAACCAACAATCTCCCACTTGGATACTGATCAAAACAACTCCACTGTTGTTGTACCTGCTGGACTATGATCCACCTTGGACCTGACAAATTTCTCGTCTTCACCTTCGTGCTTGAAGTCTAACTGAAGTTTCTCCCTAGTTACTACCTTTGTTAACATGTCTGCATGATTTTGTCTAGTATGTATCTTTTCCAACTTCAATTTTCCATCTTCCAAGACAGATCATATGAAATGGTACCTAAGTTGTATATTCTTAGTCTTAGAATGGAAGGTTGAGTTCTTTGCAAGATGAATGGCACTCTGACTGTCACAATACAACATGTTATTCTCCTACTGCTTTCCCAATTCCTTCATAAACCTTTGTAACCAAATCATCTCTTTAGTAGCCTTTGTAGCAACAACATACTCTACTTCCATTGTTGAAAGTGAAACAACCTTTTGCAGTTTCGAAATCCAACTTACTGTTGTTTCGCCTATAGTAAAAACATACTCTGTGGTGCTTCTCCTGCTATCTTTATCACTTTCCATATCTGAATAAAAATATCCTTGTAGAATAGTGTTTGAATCTCCAAAATATAATGCATGAGTAGCAGTACCTCTCAAATACTTGAGAATCCATTTTTATTGCCTCACAATTTTATTTACCTAGATTGTTCATATACCCGCTCACAACTCCCATTGTATGTACAATATCTAGTCTTGTGTACACCATAGCATACATTAGGCTACCAACTGCTAATGAATACGAGACCCTGGACATGTACTCTATTTGCTCATGTGTCTTGGGACACATTTCCTTGGTTAGTTTGAAATGGATGGCCAAAGGTGTACTAATTGATTTTGCATTTTGCATTATAAACCTCTCCAACACCTTATCTATGTACTCACCTTGAGATAATGTCAAATTGTGATTTTTCCTGTCTCTAGTTATTCTCATACCAATGATTTTCTTTGCATCACCCAAATCCTTCATCACAAATGAATTAGCTAATTTTTTTTTGAGCACATTTGTATCCTGCATGTTCGACCCTGCAACAAGCATGTCATCTACATACAATAGCAAGATAATATAGCTTCCATTTTCTATCCTCTTAAATTAAACATAATGATCAAGATGACATCTACTATAACCTTGTTCTATCATAAACCTATCAAATTTCAAATACCATTGCCTTGGAGCTTGCTTTAGGCCATACAAGCTCTTCTTAAACTTGCATAACAAATTTTCCTTCTCTTTGACCTCATACACCCATGGTTGCTGCATATAAATCTCTTCCTCCAATTCCCCATGGATACAAGTTTTTTTTTACATATAACTATTCAAGATGCAAGTCTTCTACTAACACAAGACTTAAAATAGTCCTAATTGAAGTCATTTTAACAACATGAGAAAATATTTCATCAAAATCTATACCTTTCTTCCGTGCAAACCTCTTTACAACAAGTATTTCCTTATACTGATTTTTTCCTCCATCTTCTTCCTTCAACTTGTAAACCCATTTATTCTGAAATGATGTTTTTCTTGCAGGAAAATGAACCAAGTCCCGAGTTTGGTTATTTACCAAGGAATCCATTTCCTCTTTCATGCCTTGCTCCCACTTCTTTTTAGTGTCTACCTACATTTCCTCTTCATAATTTTCTGGTTCACCAGAGTCATTCAACAATATATAATACAATGAAGGAGAGTATCATTCATGGGGTCTACTTAACCTGTTAGATATTCTAACAACACTTGCAAGAGTTTGAGGTGCTTGCTTCTCCTTTTGTTGTGCAATTTTTTATTTTCTGGTACCTTTGGAATTTCATTTTCTTTGATTTCATCAAGTATTGTGTATTCTGTGTTTTATTTTTCCTGTTTCTTTCCCTGTAACTGATCTTTGTACATGACCCTTTCATTTAATATCACATCTCTACTCCTAATGATTTTATGATTTTCATAATCCCATAAGAGATAACCAAAATAATTAACACCATATCCAATAAAGGTACACTTCTTGTCTTTTGCCTCAAGCTTTGTTCTATTTTCTTTATCAATATAGACAAATGGTTCACAACCAAAAGTCTTCATAAATGAGTAGTTAACCTTTTTCCTTGTCCATGCCTCCTCTGGGAATTCCACCATCCAAAGATCTTGAAGGCCCTCTGTTTATTAAGTAACCAACAATATCTACAACATTTTCATAGAACTGTAAGGGTAACCCAACATGCAATCTCATACTCCTTGCACGTTCCATGATTGTCTTGTTCATCCTTTCTGACACACGATTTTCTTGTGGTGTTCCTGAAACTGTCTTCTCTCTATGAATCCCATAGTATGAACAATAATGATTAAACTCCTTGTTGCAGTATTCACCTCCATTGTATGATCTGAGACACTTCAACCTTTTTCTTGTCTCATTCTCAACCAAAGCTTTCTATTTCTTAAAAGTGTCAAAAACATCTGATTTTTGTTGAATGCAATAAACCCAAGTTTTTTAGTTGCATCATCAATAAAAGTAACATAATAAAGAGAGCCACCAAGATATGATACTTGAGATGGTACCCATACATCTGTATGCACAAGCTCTAACTTTTCACTCTTCTTTTCCTTTCCAACCCTGAGAAATTTGACTCTCTTATGTTTTCCATACACACAGTGTTTACATAAATCCAAATCAACTAGTTTATGATTTGACAAAAAAATCATTTTGTGAAGTATCTACATCCCCTTCTCACTCATGTGGCCAAGCCTATGATGGCACAATGTTGTATCCACACCCGTATAAACTAAAGATATTGAAGAGTCAACATTACCAGTACATAAATACAATGTATCTACCTTCTCTCCTTTTTCCATTACTAATGATCCTTTAGTGACCTTCCATGCCTTATCTGTAAATGTAGATATACAACCTTCACTTGCCAATTGTCCTGTTGAAATTAGATTTCTTCTCAGATCTGGTATATGTCTCACCTCTTTTAGTAACCATTGGTTTCCATTCTTTTTCTTTATTTGTACCTTACCTATTCCAACAATTTGACATGGTTCATCATTACCCAAATAAACATGTCCAAAATCACCTTGAACATAATCTTGGAAATATTTCCTATGTGGTATGGCATGAAATGAAGCCCCTAAATCTACTACCCAAGATTCAATAATATTATCTAAATAAAGAATCAATGCATCTTGTAACACATCACCTGTTTCATTTTCTTCCTGATTTTTTGTGTTTCTATCCATATCTTTGTTTCTTTGGAGCTCTGCAGTCTTTCTTCAGATGTCCTTTCTTCCCACAATTCTAGTACTCTATATTTCCTAGTATGGATTTGGATCTGCCCTTCCCATAATTCCCGTGGTTACCTTATCTCTTTCCTCTATCCTTTTGTCTTCCCCTGTTCTCCACGGTCAACGCATTACTTGATGTCTCACCTATACTTTTTCGTGGCATTTAATCATTAAGGATAACACCAACAACATCATCAAATTTCAGAGTGTTTGAACCAGAGACATAGTTACTTACAACTATGACCAAGCTATTACAACTTTCTAGCAATGATCACAAGATTAGAAGAGCCCTAACCTCATCATCAAAGTCTACTTTACAGAACTTAGATGATTAGTAACCGTATTAAATTCATTTAAATGGTTGACACCAGACCCACCTTCTGACATCTTCATATTAAATAATCACTTCATTAGAAATACCTTATTGGAGGCCGAGGGTTTTTCATATAGTTTAGCCAATGCCTTCATCATATCCTTCATTTTTGTTTCTTTTGAAATATTGAAAGACACCAAAGCTTCCAGGCACAACCATATGATTCCCAGTGCCTTTCTGTCAAGAATCTCTCATTATTTGTCCTTCATACTCACCAACTGCTTTGATTTTCTTCCCAACATTAGGAAAAGATCCTTCTGATATAGATAGTCTTCCATTTGCATCTTCCATAACTGGTATTTTTCTCCATTAAATTTCTCGACCTTAAACTTTCCATCTTCCACCATTTCTCCCACTCGAACCAGGAACCCTCTTTTCTTGCGAGTTACCTTTCACTATGATACCAATTGTTAGAAAAAAAGGATTGCGAAGCAATAAAATAAAACAAATGCGGAAATAAAACACATAAGATACACAATACAATAGAGACACAGATCTGTGTGGTTCACCCAGTGTGGCCTACATCCACCAGAGAAATTTCCAGGTCCTTCCTTTATTATTATCCATCAAATGAAGGGATACAACCTACAACATACTCATTGTAACTTCCTTTTCTTTCTCTCACAGTCTCCTCTCTCAGAACACATTATTCGCTCACACTCACACAACCACAATACAATTCCTCATAAAAGAGGGTTTCCTTCTAGGGAAAAAAACCCTAACATAAATTCTACTGTCACATCTATGACCTTATAATGAATGGTCCAGATTGACTATGAAAAAATAATATTTTACAAGGTAAATTTCCCCAAAAAATTATCTTTGGGGGTGCTGCCCCTGAACCCCCGCCAAAGGGGGGCTTCATAGGGTCCCCCCTCCCAAATCCCCCTTGCACTAGATGTGGGGGGGGGGGGGGGGGGCAAGCTCCCCCACCCCCCCTGTCAGTTAATGGGGTCCAAACGTGGCTAAAAACAAGACCTCTAAATTAGGAAGATAATTAGGTTCCACAACCAACAATAAATCTCACAGGGATCTCATAGGACGTATGACAATATCACCCTAGGATCTGCCTATTTATCCTAGACATAAAGAGGGATAGATTCCTATGGTCTTCCTAGATCTAAGTAAATGTTTTCCTTTTCACCCAAGAAGGAGGTTGAATGCACCTTGGATTAGTGGTTTTCCTCACATGTACCATCTTTTGCAGCTCCTGAACTCCAACTCCATCTCCTACAATATACTCCTTGCATACAAAGATCCAAGCAACCACCTATCCACTATCCTCCCAGTGTTAGGAGAAACATACTTACTAGATTTACCTTGATCTATTATTCATAAGATCAGATCCAAACCATTCATGAACCAAACACAAATAAGTTACAACAAATTTTCATACCTTGGATGTTGATGCAATTCCCCTTTCTCTCTTTGATCCTTTCTTCTCCTTAGCTTCTTGATCAGGTTAGGCACTATAATTTCTAGCTATTGTGGACAAAACAATTCTCTCTGCAAATGGACTACATAAATCTGCAATTGTTTCTCTCTCCCAAGCTCAAGACTAGCCTTCTTTATATAAATCCTTGGAAGAGGCTTGGGAGAGCTTATAGATCTTCTAGAACCAAATAGAAACTTGAGTGATGTGAGTTCCTAGGCTCATTCCATGAATATACAACTCACCCATCGCTTAGCTCTTCGTAATTTGTCGAATCTAGAAAGCTTGACAAATAGTCTCTTGTTGCACAATAGGTGTCCACTGACTATAGTTGCTTGATGTCTCCTATGTGTCCGGTTAGCACTAGCAGTCACCTCTTGATTGCAACAGAGGTAAGCCCAGTACCCATCAAGTTATATGTCATAGTTAATGGATTTAAAGAGGTCAAATGGGGCAGAATCAAGAGACTATCATTTTAACTCAGAAAACTGGGGCAGTATGCACAAGAAAATGAGGTCTTGATCAACTTCAACTAGCAAGTTGTAGTAAGGGTGAGTAGGAGGAATAAATTGAGGAGAATATGTAAAGGTTTTCTCTAGACATTAGGTCTTCCAGTAGCTTAAGGAGGAAAAACTCTGAAAACAATATCCTCTTGAATTCGAAGTTTCAGGAAACTGAAAATGCTATAACTGCACTACAATCAAACATCCATTACAACACAATCACCATAATCCATGCAAATCCTTCAATGATGAACATTCAATATCAGACGCAAATAAGATGGAAATAGAAGATGACTTTCATAAAACAAGAAGTCTCAAATCAAGTTACATAACCAGAGAACCAGAGCTTCATTAAAACATTGCAATACATGAGCTTAGCTCAACCATCGACCATAAAAAAATATCAGAACTACATACATATACTCAAAAATTCACCCAACAGAGGCGTGCTCGAGATTCCATGGCACTGCATATTCTCAGTCAAACTATGCATACAATTTCTTCTACACATGCCTTCCCCTATCAGATGAAATCTCATCTTTTCCAGTCCCTGTATGTCTCTTCGATCAGACTTTTTTGACTTTCCATTCATGGGGGAAAGATGATGTTTCAACCACCTCCCCTCGCTTTCATTAACTGCTTGATTTTGATCATAATGAGGCCGAGTCGACCTGGCACTTGGAAAACATGGCGACCTTTTTCTGTGGCCAACACTGGTGTTTCGACCCTTGGCATAGCTCACGTGAACTCTGCACCTTTTCCTACATGTGACCTTGGGCCCATTCTCGAGCGCTTCACGACTTCGGGCTTCAAGTGCTTTGATGTGAGCCACTCCCACCTCTCTTGATTCCCGAACTCACGAACTGGAGCTTAGCGAGTGCTAGTTCCCCTTTGATATGACCTCTGCTATGACCTAGGGCTCTATCCTCGAATGTTTCGGGACTTCACTTCTTGGGGAGTCGGGTCATTGCACGCCTTCTTCACTTAAAAATTCCTGAAGTGGGATTCTTCGCTATCTCGATATGTGCGCACCTTAGCACAACAGGCCTAGAATTTGGATGACACACATTTGTGGCTTTTTAAGCCCCCCTTCTTTCACATTTGGTCATCCTAGGGCCAACTCCTAAGAGAAAACACCCCCCTACAAGAATATGTGATAACATTAGGCTCCATGGGGGATACAGTCATCCCTGCGAGGCTCTAAGATCTATTTTTGCAGTTCCAGTCACCTTCTGTTGGGCTATGGAGTCAAGCTCAAAACACCCTGTTGAGGAATACCAGCCGATAAGTAAAAAAAAATGAAAATGAACACACATGCTCCAAGGAGCTTATTTATGTACAGTCCTAGACTAATGATTTTTACAAAATGTTAGGTGAAAGAAAACTTCCACCATATCCATTCAAGTAAATTCCTATCTGGAAGCTCCTTTACTCTGTCCATGATCAATAACAGATAATGCAACCATGACAACATAACGGTTACATCCTTCAACTTCTCTCCAAAGGCTGAAGTTGAGATAAAGTTGTGTGGCTCCAAGATATGAAGGAAATGCCACTCCAAGTCCTCGCTGAGAGGCTCATAGAATTAGTGGAAAACTCCAGAAAATTTGTAATAAACATCCTGATCTACTCCACAGCTGCTCACAAAGGGTTGAATATATCTGGTAAGCACAAGTGGGTGAACAGTCGATGTAGACTGACTTGTTCCAGGTGATGGTTTCTCACTGATAGGCTCTGGACATGAGATAAATTGTCCCTCTGGCTCTTCCTCTTCTTCATTGGGATATTCATCAAAAGTTGGCTACTCTTGGTCAATATTTGAAATCACTTCTTCATCATAAGTAGGGCCTCCTAAAAGATCTGTTTCAAGGACTGGAATATTCTCTACATCTCCTTCATAAGAGCAACAAGAACGATCTGCCTCCAATTTTTCCATTCTTGCAGAAAGTGATTTTACTAGATTTATCAACTCCTTCGAGGTATCTTCTTCCTCTTCGCAACCTTCCTCCTCACAACTTTTATAGCTTTCATCCTCACAACTTTCATTTTCACAACTTTCATTTGAAATAGTCATACCTTGAGCATGATCTTTATATTCTTCACAACAATTATGGCAAATTAACTCAGAGGAATAATACCTTTGACACTGCTTATTGAAAGCTGCATGAAATTCTTCCAGAGAGGAGATGCTAGCAGGGGGTAAGGAGTGATACCATTCACGAGAATATCCTACTAATGAGAACATGAACATATTTAATAATACATCCTCATGATGTATCTCCCATTGATTCATGAGTTCATGAAACTCACGGAGATGCTCTGAAGGGTTGTCCCCTTTAAGCTCTTTAAATATGGGAAAAAAATCACCCCATTCATCAATAGTAGGAACAACATTTGGAAAAATAGGAACAACATTTGGAAAAATAGGAACAAAGGAGAAATTAAAAGGAGAAAACCTTT
>JZKD02S1672877.1:195832-221698 GCA_000966675.3 Picea glauca | reverse complement strand
AGGTCGTAACTTTTGCATACGATCTCCGTTTTAGGTGCACGATAGCTCGTTGGAAAGGTCTATTAGAGGAATACACATGTTTATGTTAGACTCTAACTTAGTTTACAGTGTAAATATGGTTATCCATAAAAACGATGTTTAGGGCCTCAAAGCGACCTTGGAAGTCAGGGACCCGAAAACTAGGAAAAAACTGCCAAACTTCCAAACTTCCAAACGAGCCAGTTGGAATAGTTGGGAGGCCACTGACATCCATATGGATCATTAACTATTTGTCCACACATAAAATTGAAAACATTCGAGGAAGAACCCTCATGATGAGGGGTACCTTCCATGCCCCCTTGTAGAGGGGCAAGATTTTTTGCAACTATATGTTGAGGTTGAGGAGGGAAATCATGAGTTAAGACAACATGCTACTGGGGGGGATTTGTTGGACAATTGGTTTGATAGTTGGTTGTCATTGATGTCAACCCTTGAAGAGTGCTATTGGAGATTGATGTCAACCCTTAGATATTGATGTCAACCCTTGGAGAGGTCCAATGATGTGGACGAGATCATTGGATAGTTTATTATCACTTGTATGATTGAGATTGATAGTGAGTTAGTCTATGAAGTCTGATAGCAAATTCTGGTAGCCCCGATGATGTGGTTTTGGTACCTGAAGTTAAAAGAGGAATATGGACATGAAGGATAGTGTAAATGTAGGAAAAACCATCATATATGGATAATACTTATCATGTTGTTTCCAATGATATGTGGAACACCACGTGGTTCCTCACAGTTAGGGAGATATGGCCTTGTAAAGTTGGAAGCCCAAAAGAGTGGAAAAGAAGCCCCTAGTTGGTTACAATTCTTGGTCAAAGGGAAAAGTGGTTATAAAAAGAAAACCCTAAAATAAGGAAAGAGGTTACCTAGCACAAGTATAAATACACCTCAAGAGTCTCTCATTCACACACACACACTTACATTGAATATCTATCTTATGAGTGTTATGGCCTATCTTTTGGTAAATCTATTAGTGAATATGAGGTTGAAGTGGAAGTGAAGGTCTGAAGGGTCGAAAGTTTTGGAGTCGTATAAAAATGGAAACCCTAGTTTTCTAAGGTTGTACGAAGGTTGCAAGAGTACAGGTCGCGTATTTGAGGAAAAGTTTGAAAAAGAAGGTACGATTGAGTTGCAGCAAGGTTTGATGGTATGCTTCAGGTTTTCATGAGTAAATGTATGTTATTTATGCATTTGTTTGAGGCTTGTATATTGGATGATATGGAACATGCTTAAGGCATGTCTTGGAGGCCCTTTATGGTGCATGGTTGAGGTAATATGACAATGACTGGATAGGTGACTATGCAGGTGATGTAGGTAGTTACGTGGTGCCACACCAATAAGTGGTCGCCATGTGGCAGCATCGAAATGACCAACAATGGATAAGGGAATACAAATTAGTTGGGTTGAATGGGAATTGAACCCATGAACTTCGGGGGAATATTCCAAAGACTTAACATATTCCTCCTACCAATGTGCCATGGTTGTTGTTTGTTAAAACATACAAAACAAATTATATTTAAGTTGTAACAATATAACCTGAGTATATAGGGGGTCGTTTAGGCTGACCTAGACCTATATAAATTCATGCGCCCGAACTAAGTATAACACATATAAATTCGTGCCAATTTGAAGGAGCATGTGTGCATTGAAGTTCGTCCCAAGAACTTGGATTGAGTTCATTTTGGTCTCGATTTGCATGCCATAAAGTTCCTTGAGATAAGTATAGAGTGTTTATACTCAATTTCCTCGGTTTTCTGAGAGGAATATGATGGTGATTTCGATTCTATGCTAAAGTGATGTGTATGAAAGTCTTAGTCTAGTTTGTCATGTATGAGACCCATAGTCTCGTTATGCATGAAAAATGGGGTCTTTGAGCACTTGTTATGAACATAGTCAAGTTTATACTCATTTTTCTCATAATTTTGTGAGGAATTCGATGGTAACCTCTGTTTTTGGGATTGAGTAGCATAATTGAAGGGTGTATTCAAATTTTCCATTTTAAGTCATCATTGTATCAAGCATTTGAGCATTAATAGACCAGTATCACTATTTAGAAGAAGACCTGGAGACATAGCCCAAGATGGGCGAACTCCGTTATCAAATTGTGTAATGAGTCTTGTTATTTGTTGTCTCTATTTCTCTCTATTTCACACTCTTATTTCCACAAGTTATATTTATTAGTTAATGAAGTTTATGGATAAGTAAGCGTTTTCACGTGATATTTTTCAAATAGTCATAACGATCTTCATTTTCCCGAATTTGGTTGTATGTTAATGTGTACTTGAGAAATAATTTGACATATAAGGATTTTCGGATCAAGTTGGTATTAGAGCAGGTTTTGACATGTATTTGCAAGTGAATGCTTACGAGGTCCAAATATAAGCGAGGTGAAGGCAAGCTTGCAAGTTATAATCCTAAAATTGGTTCAAGGAGATTCACTCGAAGAGGAGAGATGGCTTCACCAAGAAGATTAGGTCCTTACGAATCTGAAGATGATTTACTAGAGGAATTTAATTTAATGAAGGCCATGGTGGAAGAAATGTATGAGGATTGAAAGAAGGCCAAGGGAGAAAACAAATCAATAAGAAATGAAGCAGTTAAAGAAGAAGGAGAAGGTGAAGAACCTCCAGAGCCTTCTTCATCCCCATCATCATCATCATCATCATCTTATTATTATTATTTTGATGAAAGTGAACATCCTGCTCATAAGAGGAAATACCATTCTAATAAGTCTTCCCATTTCTCATGATTTGCCTTTGTTAAAGCTAGATGTAAAGTTTGATTTTCCTACTTATGACGAAGAGTTGAATGTAGAGAAGTTGGACAATTAGGTCAAACAGATTGAAGTATATTGCAAGATACAAAAAATCATATAGGACACTACAAGGATACAACTGGCTACTCTTCGCCTGAGAAACAAAACTTTGACATGGTAGGACAGTCAGACACAAGGTGATCTTATTCAACATGGTAAAATCATTTCTTCTTGGATTGAATTTGTTGCTGCATTAAGAAAGAAATTTTATCCATTAACTTATATGCAAATATCAATGACTGCTTGGCAACATTTAAGGAAAGAAAAAGGGAAAAATGTTCAAGATTATACACAATAATTTAAGAGGAAGGCATTGCCTTTGGGAATTCCATTACATACTCCTGAAACTCTTCTAAAATATATTGGTGGTATGCAATCATATATTAGACATACTATATTGATGTTTAATACTACTAATATTGACTAAGTGTTAGTACAAGATACTCATCTCAAAGCTAGTAGATGAAAATATGTTGTTGAGGATGTATCAGGGGAGCCACATGAATTTGAGGAGAAATCAAAGGAAAAAGAGAAGAGTAAGAAGACAACTACAATGAAGAAGGATGAAGAGAAGAAGCCTACATGTTCTCACTGAGAGAATAAAGGACATGATGAGAAGCATTATTGGAAGTTGCATCCAAAATTGAAGCCAAAGTGGGCTCAGACTAGGAAGGGTAAAGAAGACCACGACCATAGTTCAGGATCTTAGATCAGATTCTGAGGATGAAACTAAGGTTACAACTATGGGAATCAATGGTAAATATTTTGTTGCAAGTCTCAGTTCACGTGCTTCTTTTACAAATGCCGATGTAATTCCCGATGGAAGGAAAATAAATGACATGTTTCATTTACGATTTATCTCAAAGAACACTAAGATTGATACACTTGTTGATAGTGGATCACAAGTAAATATTATTTCATAGCAAGTTATTAAGAATTTGGGATTGGAAACTAGGCTTCATCCGAGACTGTATCCTTTGGGATGGATTTGTGATAATGCTAAGGTACAAGTAACTAAGCAATGTAAGTTACGGTTTGAGATTACATCCAATTTCATTGATGAGGTAGAGCTAGATGTGGTTCCACTTGACATTTGTGGGATGGTTTTGGGAAGTCCATACTTGTATGACATGAAGATTATTTTCTACAGGGAATAGAACAAGTATCATCTTTTCAAGGATGGGATTGAGTTCAATGTGAGACCTCATCAGATGAAGACTAATTTGACTGTTGTCACTACAAGGCATGTGAAAATGCTAGTTAATGCTAGTATCCAAGATTCAAATTTGCACCATATTGTTGAAAGTAAAATAGGTCCTTTGGTTGATGTTGTTATCGTTAAGAAGTGAAAGTATTTTGATGGTTCATTCTCTTTCGCATCTGTATATTCAATTTTGTTGTTTAGTTTATTACTAATCAATGGAGTATGTTTAGTAGATGCAACAATGAATGACGAAGTTTGTGAATTTAAGGGAATGGTTAACTTGGTCAACATTGTTGTTTCAGTCTTCGTTATTATTGTGATGAGTTAGGTGCGCATTATCCAATAAGGAAGGATGTATGATGCTGGACAAGTGATGGGGAAGTATCCTCACTTCATTTTTGAATGATCCATACTTTTGGAGGTCCAAAAGTTCTTTAGTGGGGAGGTGTGATCCAGGAGGATCCAAAACACTAAAAAAGTGATCTTCTCAAATTCCCATGAAAATGACTTCATTGTGTATATCTTGGTGAGATATTTCTAACGACGTGTGGATTGTCTCAAACAGACGTCGTATGAAAAAGTTATAGCTGTTTGAATTTTTCAAGAAAAAGGCGAAATGGGGGTGCCATGTGGCAGGCCCATAGGCTGCCACATGGAAATATGTACAGTTGATAGAGTAACATAATGATGACATCGAAAATCTAGTGTGGAAACATGAGAGGCTGCCATGTGTCACTCATATTTGTCATTTTTGGCACCTAGTTGGACCAATAAAAAGTGCCATGTGTCATCCGTACGATGACGTGGAAAGTATAGTCAGCAAGGTGATGTGGAATCCATATGATAAAGTGGTAGAAATATGGTAGGTGACGTGGAAATGACTGGGCAGGTGACTGTGTAGGTGATGTAGGTAGTGACATGGCACCACGTGGGCCAATCAGTGGTCGCCACATGGCAACACCAAATTGGCCAATAAAGGCTAAGGGAATAAAAATTCATTGGGTCGAATGGGAATCAAACCCATGAACTCTAGTGGAATATTCCAATGACTTAACATATGCCTCCTACCAATGTGCCATGTTTTTTGTTTGTTAAAACAAACAAAACAAATTAGATTTAAGTTGTAACAATATAGCCTAGGTATATAGGGGGTCGGTTAGGCCAACCTAGAACTATATAAAATCATGTGTATGAACCAATTAAAACACATAGAAATTTGGTCCAAGTTGAAGGAGCATGTGTGCATCGGAGTTTGTGCCAATAAATTGGATTGAGTTCATTTTGGTCTCGATTTGCGTGCCATAGAGTTCCTTGAGAGAAGTATAGAGTGTTTATACTCATTTTTCTTAGTTTTGTGAGAGGAATATGATGGCGATGTAGTTTCTATGATAAAGTGTTTTGTATTAAAGTCTTAGTCCAATTTTTCATGTATGAAACCCATAGTCTCGTTATGCATGAAAAAGGGGGTCTTTGAGCACTTGTTTAGAGCATAGTCAAGTTTATGCTCATTTTTCTAAGAATTTCAAGAGGAAGTCAGTGGAAACCTCTGTTTCTAGAATTGTGCAACATAATTGAAGGGTGTCTTCAAATTTTCCATTGTAAGTCATCATTGTATCAATCATTTGAGCATTAATAGAGTAGTCTCACTATTTGGAAGTGGAACCAGAGACGTAGCACAAGATGGGTGAACTTCGTTATCAAACCGTGTAATGAGTCTTGTTGTTTTTTGTCTTTGTTTCTCTCTATTTGGCACTCTTATTTCCACAAGTTATGTTTATCAGTTAATGAAGTTTATGGATAAGTAAGCACTTGCACATGATATCTTGCAAATAGTCATAACAATCTTCATTTTCCTGAATATGGTCGAATGTTAATGTGCACTTAAGAAATAATTTGACATCTAAGGATTTTTAGATCACTATGAGGAGCAATTACTATGATCTACATGAAATAACCCTGACTAGTCCAAACACCCTTTATTAAGGAAGACACCCTCTAGGGGAAATGAGGTCATGAACGAACGTCTGCCCCAGGTACTATGGGCACGCCCCACCAACAGTCACCTCTATGGATACCTAGGAAAAGTCACTAAGGCCACCACCTCACAATCAATTACCAGGTGAAAATTCATAGATCCGAGCGCACACAAGGGTAGGGTAATTAAGCCTGAAGCTCCATAGGTGTTACACCAATGAAACCCCCATACATATAGAAATTTAAGCGATACTGCAAACACCAAAACAAACCGAGAGGGGTAATCTCTCGACTTGCCTCAATGTGACCTCGTGCTTGATTCATGTGTTAGAGGAGATTCTTGATACACTGGTTGCAATAATGGATTTATCACTCTTTAATGTCTCCTAAGTTTTATTTTCGTGGCCTTGGAAATTTCACCCTTCAATCATATTCCAAGGCCATAGACCTATCTAATGTCGGTTTACTAAAAAATAAAAATGTCTAATGAATTGTAAATTACACAATTATTTTTAATGGTTTTTGTTTAAATCAAAGGGAGATGGATGAAAATTTGGTAATGTTATGACTGTTGACCCAACCAAGAAAATGCAAATATGACAATGCAATTCGATCACAACTTCGATGAACTCTAGCTATGGGAGGGAGAGATAATTTTCCCTTTTTTATTTGCAAACTTTAGAAACACAACCTCACACACCAAGTGACCTTACCAATGATTCCAACCCAAATTTTATCCAAAATGGAAGCCAAACACTCTCACAATGCACTATTATTATAATGCTTCAAAAGCACACAAGCATGAAAATAAATTTCATTTTTGTTCTTTTTCCAATTATAATGCAAAACGTTTCTTAGACTAATCATGAATCTATTAAATGAAAATGGAAAACAACAACTAGCAAGAAGAGGGCTGTAGGGAATTGGAAATGATGCTAAATATCCCACTCCAATGTCACTACGAATATCTCACCCAAAACTCACTTTAAAGGCTAGATCTAGTAATGAATAAACAAAAGGGCAAACTAATACAATCTGTCCCACACTACCAGATCTATTCAGATATGTTGGGGTCATTGCCCAACTTAACAGGATCACTAGACAACAAAGAAGCCTATCCAAGCAATCCAAAACCAATCACACAATCACAATCCAAACAACAAATGAAGATAAATTATGTGACCAGACAACTAAAATAGATGTAAATCTTTCACAAAATAGACCCATAGATACCTCAAGGACTAGATGAATCAGATCTGATCTCAGAAGATTGGAAAATATGCAAATTTCCCAATTTAATGGGATAGTCGTGGGACATAGGTTGTTCAACAGGAGACTATAGTCGCTTCACCTCTATAATGCAACATGTGAATATCCATAATTTTTTTGTTTTTAACAAAAATGATATGGTTCAGATCTACCAGATCTAAGAGATATAAACCTATGGAAGAATACATGAAAGAGAAAATGAATCACAAACAAAAAACAAAGGGTATTCAAGTAAATGATTCTAGAGAAGAATCAAAAGATCCTTCCTCAGTGGAGTCGCTAGTGCTGTTATGGGATAAATTGCTAGAAAAATAGGATCATAAAGCATTAAAATAAAAAAAATAAAAAAATAAACACATAATATACACAATACAATAGACACAGATATATATGGTTCATCCACTGTGGGCTACGTCTACCAGAGAAATTTCCAGTTCCTTCCTTTATTATTATCCAACAAATGAAGGCATACAACATACAACATACCCACTGTAACTTCATTTTCTTTCTCTCACAATCTCCTCTCTCAGAACACAATATTCACTCACATTCACACAATCTCAATACAATTCCTCATAAAAGAGGGTTTCCTTCTAGGGAAAAAAACCCTAACAAAAATTCTACCATAATATCTGCGACCTTATAATGAATGGTCCATATTGGCTATGAAATTACAATATTTTACAAGGAAAATTTCCCAAAAATTTCTCTTCAGGGGTGCTACCCCTAAAACCATGCTAGGGAGGGCTCCATAAAGTGTTCTCTCCCCCCCTATACCCCCCCTTCTCCAAATATGGAGAGGTAAGCCCCCCCACACTCCCCTATCAATAAATGGGGTCCAAACGTGGTTGAAAACAAGACCTCTGAATCATGAAGGTAATCAGGCTCCACAACCAACAATCTCCCACTTGGATACTGATCAAAACAACTCCACTGTTGTTGTACCTGCTGGACTATGATCCACCTTGGACCTGACAAATTTCTCGTCTTCACCTTCGTGCTTGAAGTCTAACTGAAGTTTCTCCCTAGTTACTACCTTTGTTAACATGTCTGCATGATTTTGTCTAGTATGTATCTTTTCCAACTTCAATTTTCCATCTTCCAAGACAGATCATATGAAATGGTACCTAAGTTGTATATTCTTAGTCTTAGAATGGAAGGTTGAGTTCTTTGCAAGATGAATGGCACTCTGACTGTCACAATACAACATGTTATTCTCCTACTGCTTTCCCAATTCCTTCATAAACCTTTGTAACCAAATCATCTCTTTAGTAGCCTTTGTAGCAACAACATACTCTACTTCCATTGTTGAAAGTGAAACAACCTTTTGCAGTTTCGAAATCCAACTTACTGTTGTTTCGCCTATAGTAAAAACATACTCTGTGGTGCTTCTCCTGCTATCTTTATCACTTTCCATATCTGAATAAAAATATCCTTGTAGAATAGTGTTTGAATCTCCAAAATATAATGCATGAGTAGCAGTACCTCTCAAATACTTGAGAATCCATTTTTATTGCCTCACAATTTTATTTACCTAGATTGTTCATATACCCGCTCACAACTCCCATTGTATGTACAATATCTAGTCTTGTGTACACCATAGCATACATTAGGCTACCAACTGCTAATGAATACGAGACCCTGGACATGTACTCTATTTGCTCATGTGTCTTGGGACACATTTCCTTGGTTAGTTTGAAATGGATGGCCAAAGGTGTACTAATTGATTTTGCATTTTGCATTATAAACCTCTCCAACACCTTATCTATGTACTCACCTTGAGATAATGTCAAATTGTGATTTTTCCTGTCTCTAGTTATTCTCATACCAATGATTTTCTTTGCATCACCCAAATCCTTCATCACAAATGAATTAGCTAATTTTTTTTTGAGCACATTTGTATCCTGCATGTTCGACCCTGCAACAAGCATGTCATCTACATACAATAGCAAGATAATATAGCTTCCATTTTCTATCCTCTTAAATTAAACATAATGATCAAGATGACATCTACTATAACCTTGTTCTATCATAAACCTATCAAATTTCAAATACCATTGCCTTGGAGCTTGCTTTAGGCCATACAAGCTCTTCTTAAACTTGCATAACAAATTTTCCTTCTCTTTGACCTCATACACCCATGGTTGCTGCATATAAATCTCTTCCTCCAATTCCCCATGGATACAAGTTTTTTTTTACATATAACTATTCAAGATGCAAGTCTTCTACTAACACAAGACTTAAAATAGTCCTAATTGAAGTCATTTTAACAACATGAGAAAATATTTCATCAAAATCTATACCTTTCTTCCGTGCAAACCTCTTTACAACAAGTATTTCCTTATACTGATTTTTTCCTCCATCTTCTTCCTTCAACTTGTAAACCCATTTATTCTGAAATGATGTTTTTCTTGCAGGAAAATGAACCAAGTCCCGAGTTTGGTTATTTACCAAGGAATCCATTTCCTCTTTCATGCCTTGCTCCCACTTCTTTTTAGTGTCTACCTACATTTCCTCTTCATAATTTTCTGGTTCACCAGAGTCATTCAACAATATATAATACAATGAAGGAGAGTATCATTCATGGGGTCTACTTAACCTGTTAGATATTCTAACAACACTTGCAAGAGTTTGAGGTGCTTGCTTCTCCTTTTGTTGTGCAATTTTTTATTTTCTGGTACCTTTGGAATTTCATTTTCTTTGATTTCATCAAGTATTGTGTATTCTGTGTTTTATTTTTCCTGTTTCTTTCCCTGTAACTGATCTTTGTACATGACCCTTTCATTTAATATCACATCTCTACTCCTAATGATTTTATGATTTTCATAATCCCATAAGAGATAACCAAAATAATTAACACCATATCCAATAAAGGTACACTTCTTGTCTTTTGCCTCAAGCTTTGTTCTATTTTCTTTATCAATATAGACAAATGGTTCACAACCAAAAGTCTTCATAAATGAGTAGTTAACCTTTTTCCTTGTCCATGCCTCCTCTGGGAATTCCACCATCCAAAGATCTTGAAGGCCCTCTGTTTATTAAGTAACCAACAATATCTACAACATTTTCATAGAACTGTAAGGGTAACCCAACATGCAATCTCATACTCCTTGCACGTTCCATGATTGTCTTGTTCATCCTTTCTGACACACGATTTTCTTGTGGTGTTCCTGAAACTGTCTTCTCTCTATGAATCCCATAGTATGAACAATAATGATTAAACTCCTTGTTGCAGTATTCACCTCCATTGTATGATCTGAGACACTTCAACCTTTTTCTTGTCTCATTCTCAACCAAAGCTTTCTATTTCTTAAAAGTGTCAAAAACATCTGATTTTTGTTGAATGCAATAAACCCAAGTTTTTTAGTTGCATCATCAATAAAAGTAACATAATAAAGAGAGCCACCAAGATATGATACTTGAGATGGTACCCATACATCTGTATGCACAAGCTCTAACTTTTCACTCTTCTTTTCCTTTCCAACCCTGAGAAATTTGACTCTCTTATGTTTTCCATACACACAGTGTTTACATAAATCCAAATCAACTAGTTTATGATTTGACAAAAAAATCATTTTGTGAAGTATCTACATCCCCTTCTCACTCATGTGGCCAAGCCTATGATGGCACAATGTTGTATCCACACCCGTATAAACTAAAGATATTGAAGAGTCAACATTACCAGTACATAAATACAATGTATCTACCTTCTCTCCTTTTTCCATTACTAATGATCCTTTAGTGACCTTCCATGCCTTATCTGTAAATGTAGATATACAACCTTCACTTGCCAATTGTCCTGTTGAAATTAGATTTCTTCTCAGATCTGGTATATGTCTCACCTCTTTTAGTAACCATTGGTTTCCATTCTTTTTCTTTATTTGTACCTTACCTATTCCAACAATTTGACATGGTTCATCATTACCCAAATAAACATGTCCAAAATCACCTTGAACATAATCTTGGAAATATTTCCTATGTGGTATGGCATGAAATGAAGCCCCTAAATCTACTACCCAAGATTCAATAATATTATCTAAATAAAGAATCAATGCATCTTGTAACACATCACCTGTTTCATTTTCTTCCTGATTTTTTGTGTTTCTATCCATATCTTTGTTTCTTTGGAGCTCTGCAGTCTTTCTTCAGATGTCCTTTCTTCCCACAATTCTAGTACTCTATATTTCCTAGTATGGATTTGGATCTGCCCTTCCCATAATTCCCGTGGTTACCTTATCTCTTTCCTCTATCCTTTTGTCTTCCCCTGTTCTCCACGGTCAACGCATTACTTGATGTCTCACCTATACTTTTTCGTGGCATTTAATCATTAAGGATAACACCAACAACATCATCAAATTTCAGAGTGTTTGAACCAGAGACATAGTTACTTACAACTATGACCAAGCTATTACAACTTTCTAGCAATGATCACAAGATTAGAAGAGCCCTAACCTCATCATCAAAGTCTACTTTACAGAACTTAGATGATTAGTAACCGTATTAAATTCATTTAAATGGTTGACACCAGACCCACCTTCTGACATCTTCATATTAAATAATCACTTCATTAGAAATACCTTATTGGAGGCCGAGGGTTTTTCATATAGTTTAGCCAATGCCTTCATCATATCCTTCATTTTTGTTTCTTTTGAAATATTGAAAGACACCAAAGCTTCCAGGCACAACCATATGATTCCCAGTGCCTTTCTGTCAAGAATCTCTCATTATTTGTCCTTCATACTCACCAACTGCTTTGATTTTCTTCCCAACATTAGGAAAAGATCCTTCTGATATAGATAGTCTTCCATTTGCATCTTCCATAACTGGTATTTTTCTCCATTAAATTTCTCGACCTTAAACTTTCCATCTTCCACCATTTCTCCCACTCGAACCAGGAACCCTCTTTTCTTGCGAGTTACCTTTCACTATGATACCAATTGTTAGAAAAAAAGGATTGCGAAGCAATAAAATAAAACAAATGCGGAAATAAAACACATAAGATACACAATACAATAGAGACACAGATCTGTGTGGTTCACCCAGTGTGGCCTACATCCACCAGAGAAATTTCCAGGTCCTTCCTTTATTATTATCCATCAAATGAAGGGATACAACCTACAACATACTCATTGTAACTTCCTTTTCTTTCTCTCACAGTCTCCTCTCTCAGAACACATTATTCGCTCACACTCACACAACCACAATACAATTCCTCATAAAAGAGGGTTTCCTTCTAGGGAAAAAAACCCTAACATAAATTCTACTGTCACATCTATGACCTTATAATGAATGGTCCAGATTGACTATGAAAAAATAATATTTTACAAGGTAAATTTCCCCAAAAAATTATCTTTGGGGGTGCTGCCCCTGAACCCCCGCCAAAGGGGGGCTTCATAGGGTCCCCCCTCCCAAATCCCCCTTGCACTAGATGTGGGGGGGGGGGGGGGGGGCAAGCTCCCCCACCCCCCCTGTCAGTTAATGGGGTCCAAACGTGGCTAAAAACAAGACCTCTAAATTAGGAAGATAATTAGGTTCCACAACCAACAATAAATCTCACAGGGATCTCATAGGACGTATGACAATATCACCCTAGGATCTGCCTATTTATCCTAGACATAAAGAGGGATAGATTCCTATGGTCTTCCTAGATCTAAGTAAATGTTTTCCTTTTCACCCAAGAAGGAGGTTGAATGCACCTTGGATTAGTGGTTTTCCTCACATGTACCATCTTTTGCAGCTCCTGAACTCCAACTCCATCTCCTACAATATACTCCTTGCATACAAAGATCCAAGCAACCACCTATCCACTATCCTCCCAGTGTTAGGAGAAACATACTTACTAGATTTACCTTGATCTATTATTCATAAGATCAGATCCAAACCATTCATGAACCAAACACAAATAAGTTACAACAAATTTTCATACCTTGGATGTTGATGCAATTCCCCTTTCTCTCTTTGATCCTTTCTTCTCCTTAGCTTCTTGATCAGGTTAGGCACTATAATTTCTAGCTATTGTGGACAAAACAATTCTCTCTGCAAATGGACTACATAAATCTGCAATTGTTTCTCTCTCCCAAGCTCAAGACTAGCCTTCTTTATATAAATCCTTGGAAGAGGCTTGGGAGAGCTTATAGATCTTCTAGAACCAAATAGAAACTTGAGTGATGTGAGTTCCTAGGCTCATTCCATGAATATACAACTCACCCATCGCTTAGCTCTTCGTAATTTGTCGAATCTAGAAAGCTTGACAAATAGTCTCTTGTTGCACAATAGGTGTCCACTGACTATAGTTGCTTGATGTCTCCTATGTGTCCGGTTAGCACTAGCAGTCACCTCTTGATTGCAACAGAGGTAAGCCCAGTACCCATCAAGTTATATGTCATAGTTAATGGATTTAAAGAGGTCAAATGGGGCAGAATCAAGAGACTATCATTTTAACTCAGAAAACTGGGGCAGTATGCACAAGAAAATGAGGTCTTGATCAACTTCAACTAGCAAGTTGTAGTAAGGGTGAGTAGGAGGAATAAATTGAGGAGAATATGTAAAGGTTTTCTCTAGACATTAGGTCTTCCAGTAGCTTAAGGAGGAAAAACTCTGAAAACAATATCCTCTTGAATTCGAAGTTTCAGGAAACTGAAAATGCTATAACTGCACTACAATCAAACATCCATTACAACACAATCACCATAATCCATGCAAATCCTTCAATGATGAACATTCAATATCAGACGCAAATAAGATGGAAATAGAAGATGACTTTCATAAAACAAGAAGTCTCAAATCAAGTTACATAACCAGAGAACCAGAGCTTCATTAAAACATTGCAATACATGAGCTTAGCTCAACCATCGACCATAAAAAAATATCAGAACTACATACATATACTCAAAAATTCACCCAACAGAGGCGTGCTCGAGATTCCATGGCACTGCATATTCTCAGTCAAACTATGCATACAATTTCTTCTACACATGCCTTCCCCTATCAGATGAAATCTCATCTTTTCCAGTCCCTGTATGTCTCTTCGATCAGACTTTTTTGACTTTCCATTCATGGGGGAAAGATGATGTTTCAACCACCTCCCCTCGCTTTCATTAACTGCTTGATTTTGATCATAATGAGGCCGAGTCGACCTGGCACTTGGAAAACATGGCGACCTTTTTCTGTGGCCAACACTGGTGTTTCGACCCTTGGCATAGCTCACGTGAACTCTGCACCTTTTCCTACATGTGACCTTGGGCCCATTCTCGAGCGCTTCACGACTTCGGGCTTCAAGTGCTTTGATGTGAGCCACTCCCACCTCTCTTGATTCCCGAACTCACGAACTGGAGCTTAGCGAGTGCTAGTTCCCATTTGATATGACCTCTGCTATGACCTAGGGCTCTATCCTCGAATGTTTCGGGACTTCGCTTCTCGGGGAGTCGGGTCATTGCACGCCTTCTTCACTTAAAAATTCCCGAAGTGGGATTCTTCGCTATCTCGATATGTGTGCACCTTAGCACAACAGGCCTAGAATTTGGATGACACACATTTGTGGCTTTTTAAGCTCCCCTTCTTTCACATTTGGTCATCCTAGGGCCAACTCCTAAGAGAAAACACCCCCCTACAAGAATATGTGATAACATTAGGCTCCATGGGGGATAGAGTCATCCCTGCGAGGCTCTAAGATCTATTTTTGCAGTTCCAGTCACCTTCTGTTGGGCTATGGAGTCAAGCTCAAAACACCCTGTTGAGGAATACCAACCGATAAGTAAAAAAAAATGAAAATGAACACACATGCTCCAAGGAGCTTATTTATGTACAGTCCTAGACTAATGATTTTTACAAAATGTTAGGTGAAAGAAAACTTCCACCATATCCATTCAAGTAAATTCCTATCTGGAAGCTCCTTTACTCTGTCCATGATCAATAACAGATAATGCAACCATGACAACATAACGGTTACATCCTTCAACTTCTCTCCAAAGGCTGAAGTTGAGATAAAGTTGTGTGGCTCCAAGATATGAAGGAAATGCCACTCCAAGTCCTCGCTGAGAGGCTCATAGAATTAGTGGAAAACTCCAGAAAATTTGTAATAAACATCCTGATCTACTCCACAGCTGCTCACAAAGGGTTGAATATATCTGGTAAGCACAAGTGGGTGAACAGTCGATGTAGACTGACTTGTTCCAGGTGATGGTTTCTCACTGATAGGCTCTGGACATGAGATAAATTGTCCCTCTGGCTCTTCCTCTTCTTCATTGGGATATTCATCAAAAGTTGGCTACTCTTGGTCAATATTTGAAATCACTTCTTCATCATAAGTAGGGCCTCCTAAAAGATCTGTTTCAAGGACTGGAATATTCTCTACATCTCCTTCATAAGAGCAACAAGAACGATCTGCCTCCAATTTTTCCATTCTTGCAGAAAGTGATTTTACTAGATTTATCAACTCCTTCGAGGTATCTTCTTCCTCTTCGCAACCTTCCTCCTCACAACTTTTATAGCTTTCATCCTCACAACTTTCATTTTCACAACTTTCATTTGAAATAGTCATACCTTGAGCATGATCTTTATATTCTTCACAACAATTATGGCAAATTAACTCAGAGGAATAATACCTTTGACACTGCTTATTGAAAGCTGCATGAAATTCTTCCAGAGAGGAGATGCTAGCAGGGGGTAAGGAGTGATACCATTCACGAGAATATCCTACTAATGAGAACATGAACATATTTAATAATACATCCTCATGATGTATCTCCCATTGATTCATGAGTTCATGAAACTCACGGAGATGCTTTGAAGGGTTGTCCCCTTTAAGCTCTTTAAATATGGGAAAAAAATCACCCCATTCATCAATAGTAGGAACAACATTTGGAAAAATAGGAACAAAGGAGAAATTAAAAGGAGAAAACCTTTGAGCCAATTTTTTTTCCATTTCAGACCAGTGGAGTCCCCAATTGATTCTTTAACCATGGAGTCGCCAGATGAATGATAAGAAAAATGAGTGTGTCTGGTATTTGTTCACCATCAAAGACTAGATCTGATCGTTGTGTTCTCCCAGGGGATATAGCTATAGCCAGAGGCAGTCGCACTGAAACTGTGGAGTCAAGACAGTGGAGTCGCCACAGTGAAGTCGCTAGGTGAAATGCAATCTTCAATGGTTATGATATCTAATGCACCTTCAAAATCATAAGCTTGTTGTCGTTCTACATAGGGAAAGGTCTTCAATTCGTTCCCCGACAACGACGCTAGAATGTTAGCACTATAAGTCACCTCTGGATTGCAACAGAGGTAAGCCCAGTACCCATCAGGTTATATGTCACGATTAATGGATTTGAAGAGGTCAAATGGGGAAGACTCAAGAGAATATCGTTTTAACTCAAAAAACTGGGGCAGTATGAACAAGAAAATGAGGTCTTGATCAACTTCAGCCAACAAGTTGTAGTAAGGGTGAGTAGGAGGAAGAAATTGAGGAGAATATGTAAAGGTCTGCTCTGGACATCAGGTCTTCTAGTAACCTAAGGAGGAAAAAATCTGAAAACAAGATCCTCTTGAATTCAAAGTTCCAGGAAATTGAAAAAACTATAACTGCACTGGAATCAAACATCCATTACAACACAGTCATCACAATCCATGCGAATCCTTCAATCATGAAAATTCAGTATCATACGAAAATAAGATGGAAATAGAAGCTGACTTTCATAAAACAAGAAGTCTNCATATTTGTAATTGTCTCTTCAGATTACTTCACCCTTGATACAATATAAAATTATTCGATAAAGAAAAAGGGGAACTTTCATTAAGAGAAGCCCCAATCTGTCAAGAAAACCAAGAAATAATTAGGGAAAAGTTCTATAAGTATTAAAAGATACTAAAGAATGGGAGATTTTTCCCTTTAGAGTATGGGGGATAATTTTCTCTTAGGAGAGACCACTATTGTCTCTTCCTTTCTCATGTAATTTATCTTTTATTTATTAATGAGAGAAGTCGTTGCTAGCCATGATTATTGTTGGAGATTTTTTTTGTACTACAAATTTGTTACAAACTATTTTGACTGTTCATTGGTGCAATGGGAAGTTGTGGGAATGGTATATTTTTTAGTATGGTCTATTCTCATAATCTGGTATTTATTCATGCTTTCTCTTGTCTTGATATTTTGGTTGGTATGAGTATAGAACTATTATTTTTAGTTGTGCTTGTAGGCTATCCTCAACTTGTTGCTAGTAATTTAGTGTTTATGTGAGAATATTTTTGCGAACTATGTCTAAAATGTTTTTCTTGTTTTTAATTTGATTAGTTATGTGCTCTTCCTATTTTGGTTAGGATAATTTGGATATGTTTTTGTATGTTTTAGTCTTATCTATAGACTATTCTGAGTGGACTGTTAGTGACTTTGAAGTTGTGTAATATTCAACTATGTGAACTGATTCCTTGTTATTAATTGCATTTAATTATATTGGCCTTATATCTTTAGTTTATGTTTGGATTAGTTTAGGGCATTCTTCATTTGCATGCTAGCTTAGTTGCATTTCATTTATTGCATTAAAAAATCCTAAATGGTGAACCATACCCTAATTGATAAAACCTAACATTTTAAAGTTCCTTAAAAGATTGTTGGCTCATTAATCCATAGGGTTTTTCCACATCAAATAGGAAAGATTATAATTGGGCCTCTTTTCTAGGTGAAAACCGTACTATTGATGCTGAGTAGTTTGTGCCATCAACACCTTTAGTATTATATTTTTGCATTTTAATTACAATCTACAAATTAAACACAATTTTATGCATAGTGGAATAACAAACAAGGATTTACTTATTAATTTAGTATTTTAGAATCTAAGTTGGTTAGTGTTGATTTTTCAATAATCTAGGCTTAAACTTGAAGTTCATTCCATTTTTAGCATTTTACTTAAAACATAAACAATTTGTTGCAACAACCAAAATCACAAGAAGAAACACCATGCACAAGTACACAAGAAGTATCCCGGGAAACCCTTCTCAACAAGGGAAGAAAACCCAACCAATCCTTTGCTATATTCTTCAAGAGAAATACCTCCACCACCATAAATAACTAGCACACAAAAGGGTGCTTCACAAACCCTAGAAGACTATCACCCAAGAGAGGTGGACACTTTTCCAAAGAACAAGTGTTTGCTGAAATTTCCAAACTCACACTTTTGATATGATTCCTCAATGGGGAATTTTACCTTTATTTATATTAGACTTAACCTTTCAACAATAGTGTCTATTGGGTAAACAAGGTCGACCTCAATAACTTATAATATAATTAAGAATCACCATATTAATTATATTTCACTTTATGGTGGGGCCAACTTGTACCTTTTACATCACAAATAAGGTTACAGGTAAGTCTGACTCTTGTACAATATAGCAAGGGATCTCATACATCCACTAGTGCTTAGCCACTAGGGGCACATCCATCTGTGCTCAACCACAGGGATGTCCACATATCTATCTAACTGTGTCTAACATGAGAACCACACTCACTAGTTCTCAACCACTAGGATTACGTTCACCTGTGCTCAACCATAGACATGTCCAACTCAACATATCTTATTTCTCACTGCATTACACAAGAGAATCGTCTGGAGTATCTCATCATCTCAAATCTCTGCACAGAGGAGGCCAATACATTGTTTCATCTATGTCTTAGAATGATACACCCAACTCATGGGATTCCCTACACAAGGGCATACAACATTCCATATCCGTCTCAGAGAGGAACCACACACCCAACTCATGGGCTTCACCACCTCACACATGGGCAAAACGTTCCATCTCTGTCTTAGAGAGGAACCACACACCCATCTCATCGGCACACCCAACTCATGGGCTCTCTCTCAAGTCAACTCACTTGGTCTGTGTAATGGAGTATATCTCACGTAGCTGTAATCATCAAATCATCAACACTCCCTCTCAGCTAGGGAGGCATTCTCCACCAGGCCACGTCTCTCACAGAAGTACTCGAACTTCGTCTTGGCAAGTGGTTTGGTGAAGATATCCGCGATCTTCTCATGGGTAGGAACGTACTGCACATGTACTGTCTTCCTCTACACCATGTATTTGATATAGTGATATTTTATCTCGATGTGTTTCGATCTATCATGAAACACATGGTTCTTAGAGAGATTCACACAACTCTGGTTATCACAATGAATAGTAGTAGGGTCCATCTCATGATTGAATAAATCAGTCATAATTTTGCAAATCCACACTGCTTCGTAGACTTCCACACTCAATGCAATGTACTCTGCCTCTGCAGTAATCAATGCCATAGAGCTTTGTTTCCTACTACACCAGGAAACCATGGCAGACCCTAACGTAAAGCAACAACCAAAGGTGCTCTTTCGGTCCACTGTGCTTCTTGCCCAATCTGCATCAGCATATCCCTGCAGGCTCAAGTCTACATTGGAGGCATATCTTAGGCCATAACCAACTGTGCCTCATAGGTATCTCAATACATGTTTTGCTACTATCCAGTGAGTTTGTCTCAGTTGGCTCATGAATTGGCTAATCACATTCAATACATAGCATATATACAGTCTCGTATTAACTAGATACATCAGTGATCCAATCAACTGTCTGTACAAGTGTGGATCAATCTCTCCTGAATCAACATCACTTATCTTCTTCAAATCCATCACCATTGGTGTAGGCATGGATTTGCATTTTGTCATACCAAACTTTTTCAATATATCCACAGTATATTTTCCTTGACTCAGGAAAATCTCATCTGTCCTCTGCCATACTTCTAGTCCTAAGAAGTAATGCATCAATCCTAAATCCTTCATCTCAAATTTAGCAGTCAATGCTTGTTTTCATTCAACAATGAGTCTCTCTGAATCGGTGAGGAAAAGGTCGTCCACATAGAATACCAAGATCAAGCACTCATTGCCATCAATATGATAATATAGGTTTGGATCAAAAACACTCTTGCTGAAGCCCAAACTCATCAGGAATTCATCCATTTTCTCGTACCAAGCATGTGGTGCTTGCTTTAGTCTATACATGGATTTCTTCAATCTGAACACATGAGATTTTTCATTGTGTATAATGAATTCTTCTGGCTACTCGATACAAAATTCTTCCTCAATTTCACCATTGAGAAAGGCTTTCTTTACATCCATCTGATGTAGCTTCCAAACCATGGAAGTAGCTAGTGCAATGATAGAACAGATGGAAGTGTATCAGGATATTGGAGAAAATATCTCATCATAGTCAACTCCCTCTACTTGCGAGAACCCTATGGATAGAAATCTTGCTTGGTATTTCTCGATGCTTCCATCAACTGCATGATTGATTTTATAAATCGATTTGGAAGTCACTACAGACTTCCCCTCTGGTCTCAGAACAATATCCCATACATCATTTTTCAATATAGAATGATATTATTCTGTCATGGCATCTTGCCATACCTGTTCACCTGAAGCTTCTCCATGACAAGAAGGCTCAGAGTTAATGATGTGACTCATGGATGAAAGGTAGCTTGAGAATCTCTTTGGTCTCTTGCTCTCTCTGGTTGTCCCTTGAGGGGATGTATGTCCCTCTTCTTCCTGTAGAGTTTGTCGGGACTAAGCAGGCCTTTTATGTCCCACTGTAATATCTCTGGGCATGTCAATTGGAGCAACTAGATCGACTGGAACAACTGGATCAACTTGAGCAACTAGATCAAATGGAATAATGTCTGTCTCCCTTTGAACTGCTGAAGGGGGAGAAGGCATTATCTCACCATCAATTTCCATATGAGATTCTCTGGATATTTGGAAGGCTATCTTTTCTTCAAAAGTAACATCTCTACTTATTTCAATTTGTCTTTGACCAAGAATGTAGATCTGATATGCCTTTGAGGATTCATTGTATCCTACAAATGTTCCCTTTCTCCCTGAAGGGTCTAGCTTGGATGTCTTCTCTTTGGGTACATGAAAATATAATGGACACCCAAATATTCTGAAGTGTCCAATCTCAGGCTTCACTCCGGTGAAGGCTTCTTCTGGAATAATGTTCTTCAAGATCTGATGAGGACTCCTGTTTTGAACATACACTGCTATCATGCATGCTTATGCCCATCGATTCATAGGTAGAATTTGATCATGTATCATTGCTTTGGTTTCCTTGATGATAGTTTTGTTTTTTCCTTTCTGCAACCCCATTTTGCTGATGGTTGTAAGGGACTATGAACTCCCTCTTGATCCCTGCTTCAATACATAAATTGCTAAAATATTTGGAGGTGTATTCTCCTCCATTATCTGATCTTAGTACCTTGATCTTTCTTCCGGTCAGGTTTTCAACCTGAGCTTTGAATTCTTGAAATTTTGCAAGGACTCCATCCTTGTTCTCCAAGAAGTAAATCCAATTTTTCCAAGATTGATCATCTATGAAGAGTACATAGTACAAGTACCCATTTAGAGATGCAATAGTCATTGGACCACACACATTTGAATGAATCAAGTCCAAGATTTCCTTGGATCTATTTTCACTACTCAAGAAGGATCCTTTAACATTCTTTCCAAGAGAACAACCTCTGAAAACACCTTTATGCTGAATCTGTATCTCTGGAAGACCTGTTACCATATTCCCTAGATTTGGGAGAGCTCTATAATGAATGTGAGCAAGTCTTCTATGCCATAGTTCATTCAAGCCGATAGTGTCATGTACTAGAGATTGGATTGGTCTGATGGTTAATCTATACAAGATATTTTCTCGAACACCAATTACCTTGGTAGAATTTATATGTGAGTCTTTTTTCCATGCAAGAACTCTTCCTTCTGAAAAGGTAACCTTGTAGCCTTTGTCTTCCAAGGCAGAAATGGAGACGAGATTCCTCTTCATTCTAGGTACATATAGTAATTCTCTTAGTTGAAGCTGCATATTTGAATCTAGCTGGAAGGTATAAGTTCCAACCCCTTTCACATTATATATGGCATCATCTCCAAGGACAACATGTAGATGTGTCTCTTTCTCAACAAAATTTGTTAGGTGATCTCTAAAACTAGTCATGTGCCTGGAGGCACCATTGTCAATTAACTAAGTATTATCATTGGTAGGGACAATACATGAGAGTATGTTTTCATCTCCCTGAAGTCTTGGCTTTCAGGAACTGAGTTTGATTGATCTATCAAGATTGTCTTCCATCATGATTATGTTCATCATAATTTTAGATTCTTCACAAACCCTTGTCAACTGGGCTAGAAAACCTAATGACTACGCTAGGCTAGCACTTTTAGGTTTTGTTGGACTTATGACTACCAAGAATAAGACTTTGAAATATAGGAGAGCACTGGTGAGCGAGAGAGCTCCTTCACTGAGTTGCAGAAACCCTAATTCTGAAAGTTTTGCAGAAATTAGCGAAACCCTAAAAACCCTAGGGCCCAAAAGTCAAAATGCTCGAAAATGCAATATGAAGCTTGATAGAGGTACGTTGGAGGAGGTCGTACACTCCTATACAATTTTTAGCCCCAACATCCAAGTGGAAAGTGCTGAAATTCCTTAGAAAGGTAGGCTGTACAGATTTTCTAGAAACCCTAGGAGGGTAGTACGGTTTTGCAGAAGAGAAAGGATGACTGAAATTTGCTTGTGCAATGGGTTCTTCAAGATCTATGCTCTGATACCATGTTGATTTTTCAATAATATATGCTTAAGCATGAAGTTCATTCCATTTTTAGCATTTTACTTAAACCATAAACAATTTGTTGCAACAACCAAGATCACAAGAAGAATAACCATGCACAAGAAGTATCCTAGGAAACCCTTCTCTACAAGGGAAGAAAACCCAACCAATCCTTTTCTATATTATTCAAGAAAAATACCTCCACCACCATAAAGAACTAGTACACAAAAGGGTGCTTCACAAACCCTAGAAGACTAGCGCCCAAGAGAGGTGCACACTTTTCCCAAGAACAAGTGTTTGCTGAAATTTCCAAACTTACACTTGTGATATGATTCCTCAATGGGGAATTTTACCGTTATTTATATTAGACTGAACTTGTCAACAATAGTGTCTATTGGCACAACAGGGCCGACCTAAATAACTTATAATATAATTAATAACTACCATATTAATTATCTTTTACATTAATTATCTTTTAGATTAATTATCTTTCACTTTATGGTGGGGCTGACATGTACCCTTTACATCACAAATAGGGTTACAAGTAAGTCTGACTCTTGTACAATATAGCAAGGGATCTCATAAACCCACTAGTGCTCAACCACTAGGGGCACATCCATCTGTTCTCAACCACAGGGATGTCCACATCTCTATCTCATTGCATCTCACATGAGAACCACACTCACTAGTGATCAACCACTAGGATCACGTTGAATTGTGCTCATCCACATGCACGTCCAACTCAAAATATCTTCTTTCTCACTTTGTTACATAGGATAATCATCTAGAGTATCACATGATCTCAAATCTCTACACAGAGGAGGCCAATACATCGTTTCATCTCTGTCTCAGAACAATACACCAAACTCATGGGCTTCCCTACACAAGGGTACATAACATTCCGTCTCCGTCTCATAGATGAACCACACACCCAACTCATGGGATTTTCCACCTCACACAGGGGCACAACGTTCCATCTCTGTCTCAGAGAGGAACCACACACCCATCTCAAGGGAACACCCAACTCATGGGCTCTCTCTCAGGTTGACTCACTCATCCTGTGTCCTGAAGGATGTCTCACGCGACTATAATCATCAACAGTTAGATGGATGGGCCATAAGCTTACCATTTATGGATTAATGGTGATGGTGCAAAGGATCCAAACACTAGGTTTTCAACCAACCCTTGGGCCATTAACCTTTGGAACAATAAGAATCTCTTGGTTAACATCCTCAGACAATACAACTTGCCTATTGCATGTGAGGATTCAGTTCCAATCAACATAATGAAAGGTATTTGTAAATGTGGGAAGAAATCCCTAGGGAAAGGATACATTCAACAACTCTTCTCACTACACCTCAACAAGAGAATAATGGTGTATATATTTCCCTTCTTGTGTCTATTTTGATGTCAAGCAAGACCTCCTCTCCTCTTTATTGTGTATGTCTAGAAACTTCAACATCTATCCCCCATTCCGACTTTGAATTTTCTCAAAACCTCCTTATACCTCATCGAATGAAATATAGTGTTCAATGAGATATCCAATGATTGGAGCTCAATTGCAAGTGGCCATCAATTGAGTAATTCTAGTGTGTTAGAGTTGACCATTCTAGACTCAAGCAAAGGGAAGTAGTTTTAGTAGGTTAGAAGTTAAAAAACACAAAGCCCATTGATTGTAGCTCAAAGCATATATTGCAAAGTTGGTACTAGGATAATATGTGGTCCTTAACCAAATGATGGAGTTGCAAGAAATTGCCTTGGTAGGAAAATTCTTAATTCATTTTCTTTCTGATATTTCCCTCTCCAATTGGATCTAGATCTAGTAGGTGACAAAATTAGGATAACACCCCTAATTCCACGTGCTTCCAAATGTTGGTTGGCATTTCAATTCAAAACTAGTGAAGATTCTCAACTAATACTTGAAGCAAAGTGGTTTTGGGGAAGCACAAATTGCTAGCATTGAAGAACAAGTCCCCTTGTTTTGACTGTAAAAGAGAAAAAAAGTCCACTTAGCCCATTTAGATTAAACTTCCAACTCTCCTCATTGAGATCTAGAATGAGTAGGCCCTTAGTGATATTGGACAATGCTTAGAAAAAGTGCTAGATTTGGTGATCATTGTATCCTTGGAAACATGAGTTCAACGAAACACATCTGGATGGAAATTAATCTAGAGGAAGTTCTCCTTGAACATATGGAAATCGAGGTTGGAGCCCTCTCATACCATTAGATTTTAGAAAATATTGGTATTCCTTTTAAATGCTTATCTTGCCATCAATATGGACACCTCAAAGGCGATTGCATTGAACTTTCAAAAGTTGTCTGCATGGCTAAAGATTTTTCTCCATGTTGAGGAAAGTTGTCTCTTCCTTGTCGTAAAGTTGTTGTGGTCTCTCTTGGTTCCAAAGACCACATTTCTTCAAGGCAGAGGTTCCCCCCTCCTCCATTGGGAATGAGTGCCATGAGGCCTACAAGACTCTGTTAGACTAGACCCTTGCAAGGGTTTTTCACTCATCATGTGAGCATGAGCTCATAATGTCTTCAAGATACAAAGTAGGAATTGAGTTGCACCAAAAAATCCCTCTAGAAAATCTAATCTCCATTTTTAAAGGTATGTGAAGTATTTCTTCTCCTCTTGATAAAATTTTAGTATCTGTTTCTAAGATTAAAGCAATTAACTTTCCCCTCTCGAATGATTTCCCTCTCGCCCCCTCCCCCTTCCCTCTTCCAAATCTCTTATTATTTAACAAGTCAAATAAATTAAACTCTCTATCATCTAATGCATCCATGAAACATAGAGTTCATTTCCTCCCTCCCCCAAACCCCTCATCCCTTCCTTACCCTTATGGGGGATCATATTACAATGAAACTTCATAGTATATATAACATTAAAATATCAAAATATATCATTATAAATATCCAAATTACAAATTAATGTTTCCAAAATA
>JZKD02S1672877.1:155269-180814 GCA_000966675.3 Picea glauca | reverse complement strand
TATATATATATATATATATATATATATATATAACTCATATTGATGCACACTTCCAAATAATCCCCTCACACTTACTCAAGTGTGCGCAACAATGTGGAATGTGCGCACCCTTCCTTTGATAACATTCCTCGCACACTACTCAGGTGCGCGTAAAACCAAAACTTGGTGCTAATGAATCACCAGCCTATATGTACATTTACAATTACAATTGGTACTAACGACTCACCAATCTATATGTACAATTACAAACGGTTCGGATCAAGGACATTGCATTCCCCTCCCCCTTATTTATGCACTATCCTTAGTGCATTCTATACACATGTACATACACATTTTTTTTTTTTTTAAAGATGCAGATACTCTACCTGCATAGCATCCTCGCTCTCCTATGTTGCATCCTCAAGACCGTATTAGGTCCATTGGAACTTTACCAGCTCCATGACTCGATTTTGGAGATTTTTTATTTTTCAATCCAATATGCAAACCAACCGCACTCGAAAATCGCCTTCTGGCTCCACCTGAATCACATTCCAATCAATAATATGATTAACATAAGGCACATACTTTTCAAGAAGTGATACATGGAAAACATTACAAATACACAAGGATGCAGGCAATGTAAGAATATATGTGAGAGGACCAATCCTCTCTAGGATTTCAAATGGGCCACGGTAGCGCGTTGCAGACTTAGAATGATTTCCCAACTTCAGGGAACTGCGTCTGGCTTTTACTTTCAAGAACACATAGTCACCCACTTTAAACTCTCTATGGTTTCTTCTTTTATCTGCACAAATATTATGCCTATCTTGGGAAGCCTTTGAATTCTTCCTTATCTTTACCATCTGATATTTCATTTCCAGGAGAAGATCTCGCCCAACTATTGTGTGGTTTGCTAGGTTGTCCCAACTCACTGACATGTTTCACTTTCTACCATAAAGTGACTCAAATGGGCTTATCTTTAAAGATGCTTGATATCCATTTTTGTAAGCAAACTTTACCAAGTGAAGGTAGTCTTCCCATTTGGATGGTTTATCGATCACATACATCCTGAGCATATCTTCAATCACCTGATTTACCCTCTATGCTTGTCCATTTGTCTCAGGGTGATATGTTGTGCTAAAGTTAAGATTTGTCCCAAATCCTTTGAATATCCCTTTCCAAAAGTTCGATGTGAACTTGGAATATCTTTCAGACACAATTGTCTTAGGTACACCATGCAACTTAGCAATTTATCGCATGTATATTTCAACAATGTTGGCTGCCTTGTGCGTTGAATTCACTGGAATAAAATGGGCAGCTTTAGAAAGCTTTTCCACCACCACCATAATAGAATCATGTTGATTAGTAGTCCTAGGCAACTTAGTAATGAAATCCATGGTTACAACTTCCCACTTCCACTCGGGAATGGGCAAAGGCTGGATGTTTGTGCTCAGCCTTGACCTTTTGACATTCAAGACATCTAGCAATAAAATTAACAACTTCCTTTTTCATACTTAGCCAATAGTATTTCTTTTTGACTGCTAGAATTGTCTTTTGGTATCCTAAGTGTCATGCATAAGAAACCTTATGCATCTTTGACAATAACATAATTTTCAACTCCTGATCATTTGGCACATAAACTCTGCGCCTATACATGAGGATTCCATCATCTTTTAGCTCATAACCTTCCAATTTCTGTTGCGACATACCTTGCTATAAATCCACCTTTATGTCCACATAGCGTTGATCTGATTTAGAAACCTCTAAAATTATGTTGCTCAAATCTTATTTGTACATGATAATGGATGTAGCATGCATCTCATGCACCCTCCTGCTGAGTGCATCAACCAACTTGTTCTCTTTTCCTCTAATATGATTTATGTCAAAGTCATACTCACTGAGGAATTATAACCACCTACTTTGTCTAACATTTAAACTTGGTTGTCCAAACAAATACCTCGGACCACTATGATCTGTCCTCAACTCGATTTTTTTTCCCATGTGATAGTGCCGCCACATCTTCAAGGCATGCACTATGGCTACCAATTCTAATTCATCAACAACATATATCCTTTCATGCTCTTTTAAATTTCTTGATTCGTAGCACACCACATGCCCATTCTGACTAAGGACTCCACTGAGTCATTCCTTGCATGCATGTGTTCACATAATGAAGTCTGCATCAGGATCAACAATTCTCAAAATTGGCGCACTTGTCAACAAACTCTTCAAGTGATGAAAAATCCTTGCACAATCCGGGGTCCATTCAAATCTTGCACCTTTCTTTTGCAATGATGTAATTGGATGCACAATCTTTGAGAAGTCTTCAATAAACCTTCTGTAATAACCTGCAAGTCCCATGAATGACCTCACCTCTACGACATTTCTTGGTGTCAACCATTCCTCAATGGCCTTTATCTTTTCTGGGTCCACAACTATTCCCTCCATGACCCAAATAATGAATCTATCGTTGATCAAATGAGCACTTGCTCAACTTTGCATAAAGTTGATGCTCCCTCAATACCTGTAGCTCCATCCTCAAGTGTTTCTCGTGATTTTCTTCAGACTTTGAGTAAATTAGTATGTCATCAAGAAATACAATGACAAACTTATCTAAGTAACTTCTGAAAATTCCATTCATCAAACACATGAAGACAATTGGTGCATTTGACAATCCAAATGGCACCACTGTGAACTCATAATGTTCGTACCTTGTTCTGAAGGAAGTCTTGATGATTTCCTCTTCCTTTATTCTCACTTGGTGATATCAGAATTTCATATCAATATTTGAAAATATTTGCGCATGATCCAAGTGGATATTGGTGGCCACCCAACTATTCCAACTGGCTCCTCTTGACAATTTTTAGTTCAATACATTCTTCTGTAATTCTTTGTAATTGTGGGTTCTACACTTTCGGGGTTGTTTGAATCCCTACACAACTTCTAGGTGGATATTGGTGGTCGCCCACCTAATCCAACTGGCTTATTTTTGAAATTTTCATGTCAGTACATATTTTTGTACTTCTAGGGCCATTTTGGGGCCCTAAACAATGTTTTTTTGGCTTGCCACAATCAAAATGTAGACATAGTTAGAGTTTGACGCCATAATGTGTAGTTCTTGAAAAGACATTTTCAATGGGCTATCACACGGCTAAAACATAGGTCATATGCAAAATTTATGACCCTAGGAAGTTGAGGTACCAACTTATCCATTGGGGCCCACATAAATTTTGGTGTTTCACCTCCTAGGGTTAGGTTTTTGGATGTCTAGGGTTTTGGCCTTCATGAGTAATGTTAAAAAGGCCTCTGGAGCCTCATTGTAATCATTCTGCTTAGATGGATGCGCATAACAACCACATCTCTTCTCAGAGATAGCTACCACCATTCGAGCAAGTTGTTTTCAGTTCTGCAGTTATACAATTTCAACCTATTTTATTTATTTTTCACTGGATATCTATTGTTTTTATCCACATCTATGTGTTATTGTATTCAGTCTATTATTCATTTCGTTCCGCTCATAAATCTGGATCAGTGGTATCATAGTGGTTTTCTCTTCATTTATTTTTCTTCGTGCATGTCCCCAACAAGATCCAGGTACATGAAGTTGGGACTTGAATAAGTTGAGCCTTTGCAAGATCGGTCATGCTGAGCCCGACAACAACCCATGGGGGATGAAAAGAAAGATGATGGAGCATGACATCCTTTTAAAATGTTGCTCGAGGAAGCCCTTGCGCGACAAAGGAACAAAATGATGGACAACTTTGCATAGATCCTTCGACGACTGCCCACATGAGACACATATTCATCAAGTGTCCATGCAATTCCCTTCAAGGTACAAGTAATTTTTGATATTCCATTATTTGAAGGTCTGGTAGACGCAAATGTTGTAGATAAATGGATGAATATGCTCGAAGGGTATTTTTCGGTCCACAATTTTTCCGATAGGAAAAATATTACTTTTTCATTCCTCAAGGTCATCCCTCGTGTTAATGATTGGTGGGATACTTACTCTAAGCAAAGGGCCATAGAGGAATATGCAATATTTGCGGCCACCCCCACGTGAGATTCCTTCAGGTATGCCATTAAAGAACAATACTACCCTGTTGGAAGCTACAAGGACTAGTACACAAGATGGACCACCCTGCGTCAGGAAAGGAACCATACAGTACCATATTTCACCAATATTTTCCATACCCTGCGCACCAAATTGGGTATCAAAGACTCTGAATGACATTTGGTGCTCAAATACCATGAATTTCTGCATAGATACATTCAAACAAAAATGGATTTTTTGGACATCGCATCATTGGGTATGGATTATAGATATGCTATCAAGATTGAGCAGAAATTTAAGTAGAAGAGATAGGAGTTTGGATCTACAAACTCCTCACAGCCGAAGCAGGGTGAAGGTGGCCCCAACCCACAAAACAAGGGACAAAGAAAAGATGGCCACTCTCAGGACAACCATTCGAAGACGCAACACAAGAAGGGTAATGAGAAGATGAAGAAGGACACAAGAAAATGGTGTGAATACCATAAAATCCCTTGGCACAACACTGAAGAATGCCACTCCAAGTAGTCATTGGTGGCCAAGTTGAAATCTTCCTAGTCAGAGGCAGATTCCGACTCCAAATCAAATCCAGAAGGAGGGAAGTGGATTATTGATGTTGAACCCAATGCCACTGTCACTACCACCAAATTTCAACCAAGCGAACCAAAAGAACCAGAGGAAGGGGAATGCCTCTTTCACTCACAAACGTGGGTAAAGGGGGCTTCGCTTCATTTCATTGTCAATAGCAGAAGTAAGAAGAACCCGATGTCAGAAAAGGTCGTCAAGCGACTAGACTTGTCGACAAAATCGCACCCGCATCCCTACACCATCGGTTGGCTTCGCCAAGGAAGAGATATCCACGTCAACCAATAGTTTTGTTTGCCCTATGACATCAACCCCTTCAAAGATGAGGTATTGTGTGATATTTCTCCCTTTGAAGTTTGTGATGTTCTTTTAGAACAACCATATTTGTGGAAGTGACATTTTGTGTATGATTCTAGACCCCAAGTTCCAGAAGAGGGACTTAGGCAAATTTGGTGGTAGAAATGGGGACGAGTTGAACTGTTGTTGCACTTTTGTATGGAGTACGTTGAAGGGCTTGTTATAATGAAGAAGGCATCAAGATGCGTATTCTGGTTGAAGAGTTGGATGAGGTACTTTGGTGCATGAGTACCTTAGACATATTGGTTGATTTCTAAGGTGACTTAACCATCGCAACAGAGATCCAAATGTTGAAGTGTCTTGACAGAGGAAAGACATTTCATTCCAAGAAACGAACGGAAGCAACAAAGAGTCAATCAAGGAGACTATTGACAGAAAGTTGCGATGAGTTAGACCACAACTTGAGTGGATAGGGTGATGCACTCCTTCTCATGGTATGGGACATGAGATAGGAAGGGCATTCTTAGGAAACTTGTGAATGTGGGATGATGTAGATCATTGGTTGGAGTTGACAGAGGAATTGGATCAGACATGTTTAGGCATGGAATTCTTTTGGTGGCCCGTTCCACTTGGAGTCATTTGGATAGTATGTTGAGACAATTGCGAAGATAGTTGTATACTTATGCAGATCAGAGTATCACACAAGCATGATGCAACAAATAAAGAAGGAAGTAGTGTGGAGGTGACTGTTGGATGTGTGAAACTAATGCACTTGGAATGTTTCATGAACATGTGATGAAGAGGATGGGAGGTTGATCGATGAAGCAAGGCTTATGTTTTCCTTGGGCATATTCATTAAGCGAACCAAGATGCCATGAGGGGCATGGTTGCAGCAGCGATGAGGTATACCTGAGCACCGTACAATCTATAGGAGGAGCAAAGAAAGTGAATTTGGTTGGTCGTACAGGTGATAGACGTGCGGTGATCTCCTTGCATTTTCAAATATCTTGGTTATGAAATGAACTAGGTGTGACAATGGGTGATAGAGACAACAAATTTCGCAACAAAAAACCAAGGAAGGAACGAATGGCAGAAGGTATGAGGTTTCATTTCAGGAAAATAGAAGAGACAACAAGGGAGTCGGTCAAGAAATTTGTCAAGAACTACAATGGGAAAGATGTGCGATACGTGATATGAGGGCGTTTTTCGGTGGTATGGGACATTAGATTGTTGGTGGTATGGGACATCAGGTGCATGAACGTTCTTAGGGAGCTTGGCTAGTGCAGATTGACCCATAGTTGTTGATTGGCAGATGTATTGGCACGAACACAACTTCATTGGAAGAAGATGCATAATCCTTTGGGTGGTTCCTTCCACTTGAATAACTTGGGTAGAGTTGGATTGGCATGAGGTTTTCATTTCGAAAAAAATCGCAAGTAGACTGATGGCGAGAAGCAGCATTGGTTGCACAAGTAGATGGGCAGATGAACTGAGAAAGAAATGCAAACCAAAGTCTAAGTAGGAATGTGAAACGTAGATCAAAGCCTAAGTAGGGATGTAAAATATTGAGTTCGGGAGTCCAAACACTTGGGCATTGCGATGGAACTCCTTGATGAAGATCAAACAACAAAGAAATAGTTGGACATTGTGGAGAATGGTTAAACCAAGATAGCTATGCGATGGAATGTAGAGTACATTTCACAGATTAAGCGCTAAGTTGGATTAGCTACCCAACTTTCTCAAGATGTAGATTCTAGACAATGTGCGAAACATGACGAAAGAGGTTGAATTGGGGCAAGGCTTGTCACAACAGTTCAATAGATGGTTGCGGTTAAGAGTCAAGACACCTAGATGAAGGCTTGCAAGGATGGAAATACTTTGAGTGGGGGAGCATGTAATGTTCTAGGCTTAGATTGGAGCACACGGCCTCCCTCCATGAGATAATACTTGTGATTCGAACAAGTCAATGGACATTCGATTATTTCATGAGTGAAGTTGGGTTACTTGGGCATGTGATGTCGTGCCAAGTACGAATTCACCAAGATGGACTTGTGATAGAGTTTGGTGACTTGACTGAAGAATTGGTTGGGTGGGCGTCCCACGAAGACATGGGTGCTCCATCGAAGAAACAAACGATTGGTGAAGTTGGGTGCGATGAAGGCATGTGCGCCCAATGAAATGCACAAGAGATGGCTTGACAGATGCAAAACCAAGGACGGGGGCCCATGGGATATTTGGGCACCCCATCGGTGAGACAGGTCGTCCAAGAAAAGGTGGATGCCCAAAAAGTTTGAAGGACATCTTGTGATGCGGTTGCGCAAGCAAACAGACCAAGGAATAACTCAACCAATTTTAACCGTAAGTTGACGTCGGTTGGGGAAGAGTGCACGCTTGGAAGATGAGCGTGCCCCTTGACTAGTCGACTAAACCCGTGAAAGTGGAAAAATAGCCAAGAGTGTGCGTCAGCTTGCGATCAAAGGGACGCGTCGGTTGGAAGAGTCATGTTGCAAGGAAAGGGTGCGTGACTATTTAACCAAGTGAGAGTTGGGCATTTGGGAAGGGGACTTAGAAAGGATTTGGGAGACACTTCTTCAGAATCACATGTTAAGGAGAGACAACGACCAAGGAGAGGGATGAGCTCTCCCCAAGGAGACAAGTAGACCCTTGAGGGTAACTTGTGTTTCCTTGGGAGGAAGCCTTCATAGATAAGGGCAAGTCTTTCTCAAGGAAGTTGTTAAGGCAAATCAAATTGTGGTAAGGAAGGAAGGGTCTCTCCAAGCTATGAAAAGAAGAAAAAGTATGAATCGAGCAAGGGGACAGACGGACAAAGACAAAAATGTAGGTATCGCAGAGATGAAGTCTGAGGTGGTTCATTCTACAATGAATAAGGAAGGATGCACAAAGGCAGCTTGCTGAAAAACTGTATTACTTTCGCAGCTTCTCTTGGAGAATCTCCTTATGTAAACTTTCTTTGTGTGGAACGAGCGTTTAGCTTAGCACACTATTGTCTGGTTTTGTGTTAAGATGTATTTTGGGTATTAGTCTGGTTTGGCCGCCCACACATATGTTTCGTTTGTACTTTTATGAATGGTTTCTTTTACTTTCGTAACTAAGTATAAGATAACACAAAAATACCATAAGTAATAAACAAAGTTGTAATGAAGGAAGGTGTAGTCCGAATCAAGTAAATTATTGTGGTTTTACCGATAAATGAATGATTGCAGTGTCGCATGGTGATTGGGAGCATCGGGTGATTCTGTCGCCTGACCACGGGATCTTGAGGCCCGTGACACACACCCTACTACAATAATTATACTAACTATTGATGATTTTCCAGCAAGTTTTAACACATAATATCTTGAAACAAGGGAAATAACTGCAAAGCAGCTCGTCCCCGCCTCATATATATTTTAAGTATTTGTATAAATGTGATGTCATATAATTCAGAACAATTCAAATATCATGTCAATATAATATTCTTTGTCGTTCCTTCAGAGCACGTGTTAGATTCTCATGGCCTTCCACGTGGCCGTTCGATGAACTTCGTCTAGACGTCTTCTAGTGAAGGCATAAATTTATTTGAATACAATTTTTACCTTTGCAAAATGGCTTTCTATAAACATTCTGATGTCTAATCAGGGGGATGAATACCCACAGATCCTACACTAGCAAAGAAAAACAACAGAATGGAGATAAACTCTGCAAGATATTTCTTGACAAACCCCATCCTGCATCTAATTAATAAAGCAGTATCAAATGAAATTAACAAAGCAATCTCAAATCAATATTTAACATATGGATTGAAATTGGTAAATGAAAAATAGTATCTCAACTTGTATTTCTTAGTGTGGTTGTTGAATCCCACATCAATGTTACTCTGGTTGCATATAATTATAGAGTGATCTTGAAATTGGTAACTCGAAATCACGATGAGTATGAGGCCCATGCTTAAACCAAACATCCACTTACTAGGGAAGCCTCATCTCTGGTAATAGAGAAAGATTACTTTCATTAAAACAAAGCGTGAAATCATCATTGTAATCATCCTCAACACAATTCAACCCACTATCAACAGACTGTGTCTTGCATTGAAAAGCATCAAATTGTCAATATGTACTCAAGGAATTCTGCTTCCCTATTTTCTTTAGACCTCTTCAACCCTTGTTTAAGCTACAAAAGTAGGAAAGACACGGTAAATTGTATAAATGACCCAATCAAATAATGCTTCTCGAACATATCACAGGAGTTGCAAAGAAACACATTTATTATAAAAAATTTCAATGTAAATTTACGCTCTTCAACTTAATACTCTTCCTAATTCACCACCACAATGACAGTAAAGTGCTTAAATATTTGAAAAAACGACCATACCCAAGGGAACAAAAAATGAGAGTTCATACCTGTCTTGTTCTTCTAGATACTTATGTTTCTGTATCTCAAAGAATATATTAACAAAATGCTTTTTGCTCTCTAATTTGATAAATCTCGACAAGTACCTCTCGGCCTCATCAAATTTTCCTACTATCACAAGTTCCTCAAAGAACTTCATGTTGAAGTAAATCCCGGATTCTTTCTACGACATGGGGTCATGAATGCCAGGAGAACAGAAATCACACCATTATTCACACACCACACTCTTCTTTCGTGAGAAACCAATTTCCCTAGAGATAATGGAAATGTTTTTGGCACTTGGGGGATTTTATTCATGTGTCATTTAGTCCCGCCATTGCAATTTTTCTTCAAAGTACTCATGGAACAATCCCCATAGTTTTGACCTATGTTGTACCAAACTTTTCCACGCAAACTCAATTCAAGTATATTTAATGTATAACTTAGGAATGTCATTGTGAAGAACCATTATTCTATGTGCACAATTACATTCTCATGATCTAGTGTAAATGCACTATATACATGGAAACTTGCTAACAAATCAATAATGTTTGATTTGTCTTTAGAGTATTTATCATATGAAACTTTTTTTTTTCTTTCTCCAATTTTTAGCCTCTCAAGATGCAATTTTTAGGAGTATTGTTTTTAGTGTGTATACTACAATTCAAGTAATTGGAGTAGACCAATGATCGTTTTTCTTTGCAATTTATACAATAAACCATTGTCTCGTTTAGTTCTCTAGAAGATGTAATTGGACAATTGCATATTGCACATGTAGGCTCAAAGGGATTTGTATACATGTTTGTTGCCATCAATGCTCCTTGTATTTGCTGCAAAATTGATATAGAAAAATGAAGTTAGTAATGTAATACCAAATCAATATATATAAAACTATAAAGTTTTATGTGTACTTGTTTACCGTGTATAAAGTGGACAGTGAAGCAATCAACTTTTTCAGTGTTTCTGCTTTTCTCTGTGTTCTTAAGGAGCATATAAATGTTGATTGTGAGGTTCTAAAAACTTGTCCTTGTTTTTTAACTATTTTTTTAACAATATAAGTGGGAACTGGTTTTGTTGCAATTATTTTTTAATGGAATCTTAAATTGGAAAAATAGTATAATGTACTTGAACCTGTTGCATAAGAATCATTTGTGAGACATAAAAATAAAATAAAATTAAATCAATGTGTTTGAAACATAACAATGAATATATATTTGAAACACAACAATGAATATGGACTTACAATTGCTTTATCATCATCAATGTTGCCATCCTTCATTTCTAAGCAGTGATGCATGCTAGTTTTTGTTGCTAAAATGGCAATAGCACCAATTGTACCAACTATATAAGGATCTGTATTATGCGATAATTGTGCAATTGTTGTATTTAAGAAGAATCTATGTTCCATGCAAACAGGAGGTATGTTTTCAACTATGCTTGAGTTGGTTAATGAAAGTGTTTTTTCACAATCACCACCATCATATTTGTTTTTTTCTATTATTTGAATTTTTTTTATGGAAATCTCAGCATTTGGAACAATCTTTTGTTCAAGTTGTTCAATGAGTTGTGTAGGCACAAACAATGTTATTTTCATTTCAACTTTACTATCCGCAATAAGTATTTTCTTTGTCTAAAAAAGTTCTCTACTTGACTAATACATCACCATGAAAAACATTTTCACTTATATTGTTGTTGATATCCTTGATTGATATTGATGATTCCAATGTTTTCAGCTTGTTCATGAGAATGAGATTAAATTTATGTTTGAAAATAAAATATATCTAATGTAAAGAGAAACACTTAAACATTTAGAAATACTTATATCAAATATAACACATTATTTATATAATCAAATTTCAGTTTTTAAACTAAAATACATAAAAATTAAAAATATGATATATAATTTATTTTCATTTTTGAAAATATGCATCTCCTTAAATGATGTCAATTTGTACACATAAAGTGAATAATATATCATGTTGTTGGCATCTAAAAAATTATAATAACATAAATGGTATTGGAATACTATCATTTCCTTTGAGATTTCAATGATTACTTATTTGTCTACATTGGCTATTCAAAGTTTTATCCTTCTCTTCATATACCACTTTTCATATACCACACTCTTTATTCAAATTATTTATTTTTATAATTTCATTTTAATAAAATACAAAATCACATCTAAAAAATTATAATAACATAAATAGTATTAGAATACTATCATTTCCTTTGAGATTTCAATGATTACTTATTTGTATACATTGGCTATTCAAAGTTTTATTTTTCTCTTCATATAAAACACTCTTTATTCAAATTATTTATTTTTATAATTTCATTTTAATAGAATACAAAATCAAGTTGAATGAATGAAGTCAATGCTTAGAAATAGTTCAATTAATTACTTTCATTATTTAATTAGCTTAACAATGAGGACAAGTCAACACCATTGTTGAATTGTTGTGCCTATGAATCTTTATTGTTATAAGATTGAAATCAAAATCATAAACAACACTCTTATGCATGTTGGCATTGCTTTTTAGATGGAAAATTTGAAGCATTGTTCTGATTACATAGAAATAGTTCAATTAATTACTTTCATTATTTTATTAGCTTAACAATGAGGACAAGTCAACACCATTGTTGAATTGTTGTGGCTATGAATCTTTATTGTTATAAGGTTGAAATCAAAATCATAAGCAACACTCTTATGCATGTTGGCATTGCTTTTTAGATGGAAAATTTGAAGCATTGTTCTGATTACATAGAAATAGTTCAATTAATTACTTTCATTATTTTATTAGCTTAACAATGAGGACAAGTCAACACCATTGTTGCATTGTTGAACTGTTGTGGCTATAAATATTTATTGTTATAAGATTGAAATCATAATCATAAGCACACTCCTATGCATGTTGGCATTGCTTTTTAGATGGAAAATTTGAAGCATTGTTCCAATTACATAGATGCAAGTTTCTATACACTACTTAACATTAATATATTACATATTCTCCAACATCCAATTCTAGGACTTTAGCAGCATCTATGAAGTAGGTTTAATAACATTATACAAGTCTTTAAAATGATGTTTGTAGGAAATATTAATATCACGAGCCCATAAGCTGCTTATAGAAATATCAAAATGTATATTTATCTTTGATATTCACTAGTTCGATATATATTGACATTTCAAAATAACATCAACTTTTAAGTAATTAAAATCAAAACAATTATCTGAAAAGATGAAATTCAACATAGAAACAACGTACCACCACAAATGTAATTGAAAGAGCCAAAAAAATTCATCCCAACAACCAAATAACTCGCTTACACAAATTTTATCACCTAGTGGTCTCGATTTTCTCCGTGTATGTTCATCCATATCTCTCGAACCTACAAGATTCATTATATGTTTAAATTCTTATTCTCTTGAATGGATTTATATAGTGGTAAACACACTAATAACTTGCCTGAAAATTTTGCAGTACAATATAACAAGGAGGGTTTCAATAAAAGCGACCTTAGATCGTCCTTACTGATCTTGAATAATCCCGATTCGAAGAATTCCTATTTCACTACTTATGGTTGTTTAAGGATCCTATAGTTTTTAGGTTCGCATATTTAAGGAATTGGATTTGCTTGATTAAAATTGTTTTTTTGGCTACTGATAGGAAGTCACATGTGTTCTTTGAAAAAACAAAGAGATCTTTCACAATCATATTTGTTGTTTGCAAAACCAAACAAATATTTTTCAATTTCAATCACAGTTAGGAAATGTTTCGAATCAATGCATCAACAAAGTTACCTGTATGAAAATGGTGGTTAAATACATGAGGCGTTTTTTTTGTGTTTGGATCCATTTCCGAATAATGCCACCCAACAATCATATTTAATTGCATGCGTGGATTTGAAAGAAACTGATTAGTCTGCCAGTTTTTTCTAGATTAAATTGTTAGTAAGTAGAGAACGATTTAAGTCATCTAATTAACAGAACTACGGAAATGCATGTTGCAGCACAAAACCCTAAATTTTAAAGGCTATTTACCGCGTGATTTGAAGCACATAATCTTTTCAAGAGAACAATATTTTGTAGATCTGCCCTACAATGATGAATTCAATGGAACACTGAAGAAATAAGAATTCATTCTTATGTCACGAGAAAGGAATCCAAAATATGCTAGAAAGAAGTTGATTGGGAAAAGAAGAAATCCCTAGGTCGATCGAGCCTTCTATGTGAATATGAATTCAAAAAAGAAACAAGGTAAGAAGAGACTGGTAATCAATTTTAAGAAAGTTAACAAAGCTCATTTTTCATTAAAATATCATATTCCAAATAAAGAGTTATTGTTACAAGAGATCCAAAACCGTAATGTTTTTAGCAAGTTTGATCTCAAGAGTGGTTTTTGGCAAATTGGAATAAAGCTAGAAGACCGATTAAATATTGGGTTTATGGCACCACCTGGCCAATACCAATGGAGAGTCATGCTATTCAACCTTAAGAAGAGCCATCCAAATTCAGGATGGAAGACATTTTTAATGACTTAGATTTTATAATTGTTTATATATTATTTGATAAAGTTAGAAATTGGCAAAACTAGGGTAGCAATCAACCTATGTTATGTCATTTTTCATGGAATTAAAAATAAATTCTATATGAAATTAAGGGAGGGGAAAATGTAAAAATAAAAACAAAATGCATTAAGTATTTATCATATGACATGTTTCTTTTTCTCCATATAAGTAGAAATTCTACATTGAAAATTATAGGAAAATAATAAATCTTAGAATTGTTTGAAAATAATTAAAATATGTGAAGTAAATAACAAGAGTTAGAAATAGTTATCTTTTTGGTTAAGTCTCCTTTGATTTTTTTTCTTTGTTTATGATCTCTACCATTTCTTGGGAGATAAAAAAAAATTGCAAATGGGATCGATAGGGAAAAACATGGACTTAAAACAAAATGTGAATGAATCAACAATACGACGAAGACATAGAATATATAAATGATCATTGACATAGACCAGCTCCATTAGATCCATTATTTCCATACCTGTTTTATAGAAATAAGGATGTACAAAAATACAATGAAAAAATGTTGTCATATGTAAATGAAGAACTAATAGTTCTTGAGGCAATTGACGAACATGAAAGTAAGCAAGTAGGTTATGCACCATATGAGAAAACAATAATGTTGCCACCAAAAATTCTAATCAAATATAATGTTTTTGTTGAGTTATAAGCTGGAAACTATAACATGGAAGATGGCCTTGTAAATGGTGTTGATGGAATATGCAAAAGATATACCAAAAAAAAGGAAAATGTGGATGTAATATGGATAGACTTTGTAAATCCAGACATTGGTAAATTGCAAAGGAACGAGTATCATCAACTGTATGACAAAGATATCTCCCCAAATTGGACCCCAATAATACGCATTGCAAAAGAACTAGCATCTAATAGTGAAATCTTTGAAACTATAGTAGGAAAGCAATTCCCAATACAACTAGCTTGTGCTAGAACAATACATCGATCACAAGGCTTGACATTAGATGGAATTGCATTTGATCCCAGTCATATATCCACACAAAGAATAGTATATACAACATTATCACGTGTCAAAAGAATGGAATCATTATATCTTGTCAATAAACTAACACATTTTTTTTTTCATGTGAACAAGAAAATAATAGAAGTGAGACACTTAACAACAAATGCATTGTGGAAACCAAGATATATACAAACACCAATAACAAACGAAAATACTTTATCGGTTGCAACTTTGAATACACAAAGTCTATATGCTCATATCAATGACATTGTACATGACGAAGATCTAATGAATAGTATGATCCTTTGCCTCCAAGAATCAGATCTAAGCTTTGCACCAACACACAATGAATTTTCCAAATTTAATCTCAACATAACAAATTATCTTCATGGAATACTTATTTGCATAGAAAAAAACATAAACATCGTATCAACAAAAAACATTTGCAATAACAGAACTGAGAATGTTTTATGAGATATATATATTCCTTCTCAACAATTGGATACTTGAAAATTAGAGAATCTCTGATAGGTTGTGCTTGGAATAAGTCTCTTGAGAATATTATATCAATATTTCCAAAATAGGCTAATGGGTTGTGCTTTATTTCTCGTAAACGTTTTTCAATTTGGTACAAGAATGTTGCACCTATTAAGGATGCCTCATCAATAAGTATTACACGAAGTTGTTGGCAATGTTTTGTTAATGTGTCTAATTTTTCAGTTTTAAGGGAAAGGTATTATGATTTGTTAAATGGCATGTGAAATGCAGAGTGCAGTGTCACACCGCCTGCATTGAATGTTGCATTTCCTGTATATGTTGTTATGATTCCTCTCACTTGCATTGGTTCATATTCCAATATGTTATTGTACATCCGGATTAGGGAATGAAAAATTGCTTTCGCAATAAATGTTTTTCCAGTACTCACACCTCCTGTCAAGAATAAGTATACTGGTTGATTTGGATATCCTTTTTTAGTTGTCAATATCTCCTTCACTATATTTTCTTTTTATTTATTTAGAGATCTCATCATTTAATATAATTATGTTTCTTCTAATATATGTGGTTGTTTTACAATTTGGTAAGGTCTTTCAACTATTGATTTTGCATTTCTAACTTTTTGCAAATATTCGAAATATTATTCAATGTTACATCTATTTCTTGATATTTAGATATATATCTATTGAACAACTCGTTATCTTTGTTCTCAATTTCATCTATTATGTTATCAAAATCACTCCATGATTTTATAATTTTGTTGGTGAATTTTCTTTCATTGCATTTTATGATTTCTTTAAATGTTAGATATGCATTTTTCCAAGTTGAGTATTTCTCTTTGAAAATGTTTTCATCAAAGCGATATGGAACATACAACATCAATTTTTTCTCTGTAATAGTTATCAAAGTCCTATGCTTATTGTACTTCACATATCTAATGACTTATGGGTTGTCACAATTTCTTCGCTTATTGCTTTTATTGTGTAGCATGATGCAAACTCTGCTAAGCATATATGTTCAATTCTTTCAGGTCATTTTACATAGTGATTGATGATCGATAGGCATGCTATGTTTTCCAAATCATCTGGTTCATGTTCTAATTCTTTTGGTCTTTTTAGTATAAATGCTCGTTCATATTTTGGTGAAGTATTAAGAAATACACATTTTCTTGAGCTAGTATTAAGTGGCAATTCCAATACTATATATACAACTTGTTGTGCATACATGTGTTGCAAGTTTAGCAAAGCTTTTCCAAGTCTTGTAATTGTTTCTATGACATCAACATCTTTTTTTTGAGAATCATTATGTATACGTTTAAACATTGGCGTCATTGTTTTGTCTAGTTTTGTCATATATGAACTACATTATGTAGCCGCAACATATGAGTCAAGTACAAATTGAGCATCGGTACTTGCATTCCAAATTATTGGAATATGTTGAGAAAATTTATTAGTCCATATGTCTATTGGTTTCCTTTCCAATAAAATTATTGTTCGATTTAGACTACATTGAATTGCATGGATGTAGTCATTCTCTGTTATACCTAATTTGTCCAAGAAACTATCAAATGTATATGTTTCATCACAATTCATAGTTTCTAGGGTATCAAATATCAATTTCACAATTTTTTTTGAAATTTTATTGTCAAATTTCATAGGTTCAAGGATTTTTGTTTTTCTCATTGGTGGAATGGGGAAATTGAACCTACAATGCATGTTTTTTTTTTCTTACAAGTTTTTGTATGATGATGGTGTTGAATACTTTTGAGATTGGTTGGGAGTATTTTTGAGTTACAAGACAAGTACTTGTCCACAAATCTTTCAATTTCAATGTTTATATTTGTTCCATAGATGGGTGCATTGTTTATCCATAACGATCCATGTTCATGTTGACCTCCTCGATTCTGAAACACTATTACAAAGAAATAGTCTTGCACTTCACCAAAGTATTTGGATTCGTGAAAAAATAATTGACGTAGAGCATTCATTCTATTTTTGCAGTATCGTACAAATGTTACAAGGTCATTCCTAATTAAGCTATCAACATCATTGTCTTCAATTTCATTTTCAGTTGAGTTTTTTTTTCTCTAGTCTTATTTGTTGTAATGTTTTTACTAATGGCTCCCAACGATGCTCAACACTACTAAAGGACACAAAGAAAGTTGGTGGACCTAATTGTCGAATCATTGCATACAATTTCTTACGCAAATGTAAAAAATAGTCTAGCGATGTGCGTATTCTTTTAATATCCATGTAGCCAATGTTTGATTTAAGAATGCGATCTAAATTTGGTTTTGTCTTAACATCTTTTTTCTACAAGTTTCTTTCCTTTTAATTGTCCTTTCTTTATCCGAATCCAAATGCAATTAAACACTTGGTTAAGGATAATCCATACTACCTTGTAGAATAGATTCCTTATATGATAGGAAAAGTCATGATCTTCAAGCAAGACTTCCCATTGAACGATTTTTTGATATGTAATTTTTTTTGTAATTTCATCCGATTATTTTTCTCCATAAAACAATGTAGGGAAACTCATTTCCTCTGAATATTTATCTCTGAATATGCCCAATGGCGTATAATATTCACCAATAGAAATGTTTATTTGATTAGTTTGAAGATCACAAATACTATATGAATCACTAAATCCATGTAGTAGAGTCTTTGTGATTGGTTCTTCATAATTGTCATAGTCATCGTCATTGCTTTCAATATTTCTTTCAGTTGCATATGCATCTTAGTTTTGATTAAATATTAGTTTCCAGTTTTCATTTATTGTGACATTCTCCATTTTATAAAGTGTAGTTTTGCATAGTCGTTTCAATGCCTTCATGACTTTGTGAACACAGATTATTCCAACAACACAAGCACTTTAAAGACTAGATGTTTTTTTTATTGCCATAGCCACCGTATCAGATTCATTTATGTCACGAGGAAGTGCATATTGAATTCGAGATGTATCAATAGGTACATTGATTACTCCACCATTCAATCCTAATTGTGGTTTTCTATACTTTTTCCCTAGTTCTCGTATTTGTAAAAATGGTAATCTTGGTGCTATCAATATTTCTTCCAATTCATATAATTCCTTCACTATCTGTATTCTTTTATTTCGTCTAATCTATTCTAGAACTGCAAAGTTGATAGTCTTGTCATCGTCTAATGACTTTTTGCATTTTTTGCATATGTACCTATTTTTTGTAGAATTATTGAAGTGTCGTTGTATGACATCTTTTCTAAAATGAGTTTGATTGCATATGACACAATCATAAATAGGCACATCTTGTATTTTTTTTCCTGATATTGTTGTTCAACCATTGTTTCAAATATGAGATTTATGTTTCTATTATCATATTGTATTCTTTTGTGTTTTGTGTTTTGTCTTTTTTCTAGATTTGTTTGTTCAAGATCCTTGTGTCTAATCTGTTTTTTGAGTTTATGTAATGATAAACATTTCTTTTTGTTTTTTTTCTACATTTGATTGTTCGTGATTTGTTTTTTGAGTTCATGCAATGATAAACATGGTTTCTTGTTCGTATTGATTAGTTTTCTATTAAGCTTTATGGTCTCTTCATCTATGCCTATGTTTTCAAAGTCATGTATTTTTTTTTGTCATTTTTGTGTAGGCTAGTTATCTTTGTATCTTGCTCTATAGTATTTTGTTGCATGATGAAATTGTTTCTAATAAGAGTTTTGACCCTACGTAGAGATCAAATTTTTTTATTTTTTCTGGGTATGTTTGGAAACAATTTTGTATCTATGTCAAGACTTCTTTGTATTTCTTCCAAAGGTTAAAAATGCAAATGATTTATGTTTGCTTCATATTGCATAATGTGAAATACCTTTGGTTCTTTGTTGGAAGAAGAGAATTTAGTTAAAACAGTGGGCGTCTTAGCAGACCATATGTATATATCTATATTCAAGATATAGCATATCCAATCATAAACAAAATGGCCTTCGTCTACATGTCCTTCATATGGTAGTGCCAATTGTACAATGTAGTGTTGTTAATCTACTAAGTCGATGATTTTTCTCATTGCATGCTTGTTCATGTATTTTTCTATGCATGTTAGTGCGAAACAATCGTTATTCATTATTGCATTGCAAAAAGTTTGTGCAATTATATGTCGCAGGTATGGCACATCATATTCATTTTGTTTCAAATGGAATATCGTTTCAAAATAACTTTCACCATAAATACTCTTGAATACAAATACTCTGTTAAATCCATTTTCTAGCATGCTCTCTTGTACTTGTATCCATTGATGTTTTGTTTCTTCATATTGTAATGGATTTGTTATATGTTCACGATGAAATGATGTTGACATTATTTTCTTGCATAAAAGCGGTCTAAAATGTCCAACAATTGGATTCTCATCATGAAACAATATATTGTAAGTGTCTTTGCTTGGGTTTGAATTAAAATGCAAATAAATTTTCATTTATGTCTTTGACCAAAGTCTTATTGGGACTTTTAGCCAATTTGATAACCAATGTATGCAAAATATGTCTCCCCATAGTCCTCTTTGCTCGGGAATTATAAGAGTTGAACTTTCTTAGACAACTTATTTATTGATTGGATTTGCTTATCATGATGTTATAACTTGAAATCCTTGGAGGGTGTGCTCATTTGTCTTTGTAGGACCTAGTTGGTGGACAATTTTGGGAGAACAAGCCTAGCTTGGGCTTCCATGGGGCTACAAGCCCACAGGTTGGATGTCAAGGGCCCACATGTCGGATAAAGAATATCAAACTTGAAAGGTCTTGAAGATGACATGGACGATGTATCTTATCCCCCACATGCCAAAAAATTTTCCTAGGAGAGGAAAAATGCCACTTCTAGAGGCATGACATCATCTAGGGTGGTTAGGGCTTGGTGGTGAGGTGTCACTTATTGACACATGGAAGTTTTGAGGAGAAGAGGGTATTCACCATGAATTGGTTGTCTAGATGCTTGACATGTGGCCTTTGGAGGCCTACACATGCTTATCCAACACCAACGACTTCTTCAAAGTAGAAAATCATCCCCTAAAGGGGAGACGTCCATGTAAAATTAGGGTTTTATTTGTGCAAAAGTGAAACTTTAATTGAATTGTTTAATATTACTTTGTTAAAGGGGGAAATATTAGGGTTGTTAAACCCTAGTCTTGTGGTTTACCTCTTAAATTGTGGACAAGTCACCTTGGTGACATTTTGTATAAATAAGAGATCATAAGATCTCATTTTGAACATAGCTCTCCCTTGTGGAGAAGGATACTTAGCTGAAATTTTCACTATTCTTGGAGCAATTCATCTCTCTTTTGCAATTTTTATGATTTATCTTTGCTATTGATGGTGAAAAGTAATGCGCTATGCTTGGAGACTCTTTCTTATGCATGGGGATGGACTTAACTTGGAAGATTAGGGTTTGATCTAGCTTTTTTGTGGAATTGGTAAGGGAAAAGCTGCATTTTTTTGTCTTTTGTCTTGCTTTTTCTATAATTATTGTTGGTTAGAACCCTTGGAGGAGTATAAGGTGTTAGTAACATTTCTTGTCCTGGACACAAGAGTATCCAAGTCTGCAAGTTGCATGAGAAGCGCCCGAGCGCGACACGGGAAAATCTCGTATTTCGGGTCTCCGGGCAAGTAAGTGGGCGAAATTATGTTGTTGGCGGTCCAGATCCTTGTATAAGAGCAGATCGACAGTCAGCGGGAAATCGCAGTTAGCGAAGTTGCACCCAAGTTAGCGCAATAGATAGTGCCCATACTATGTGCGGGGAAGGATGGCAACCGCCCATCCAAAGGACGCGTGGCACGAGATCTAGCCGCGTCGGCTTTTCGACAGTCGCGAGTTCAAAAGGTGAAGGTTTTATGTCATTGCACATCTCGAAACCCCGAACCCAGAAGCACCGAAAGCGCCCAAAGGCGGACCCACAATATCGAGGAGCAGTCTCAGTCGTCCATCTAAAGGGGACACCTGGTGCGTGATTAGGCTCCCCGCCTTTTCGCCCATCACGATTTTGAAGCGCAAGAAGCAGCTCCCTCATATCCTCGATGCGCGAAGTGATGAGAACGTCCAGGACCTAGGGCCCACAGCAGCGTTGGGTGAGTTTAGGACCGTTAGATTTGAGAAGGATGCGTGGCACCCAATTGAGTCGTCTCGGTGTTTCACCCATCACAACTACGATAAGCAAGGATCAGCCCTTTCATATTCGCGAATGCCGAAAGCGCCTTCGAGAATCAACGCAGGGTCACAACCCATGGTCACCGAAAAATAAAGAGCTGTGCAAAAAGGGTCAAAGGCATCGGGTTCCAGTCATAGAGAGGCTCATCGTGATCTCCATGCGCCACCTGATGCGACCGCGATCCTGGTTTTCGCTCGGAGTAAATGAAGATGAGAACGGGTGGTTGAAACCTCCCTTCATTCATTAAGTGTGGGGAATGGAGGGTCTGGCAAGTGGTCTGCTCGAAGAGGTCCTGTGTATCGATTTTTCCAAAAAAACCATGCCGAAGTCCTCGACTAGACAGAGAAGTTTGCACACGCTAGCCCAACACTTAATGGCTCAGCTACCCTCCTTGTAGGAGCCATGCATAGTTAAGGTGGCGCTTGAAGAAAGATATCAGTACGAATTTGACTGAAGGGACACCAAGCCTTGGATGACTGGGCACGCCTCTGTGAGGTGAATTTTCATGAGTATATAGACTCAGTCTTTGTATTTTGTAATCTATCGATGGTTGAGAAAGGCTCCCGATTGTAAAGTTTTGATGAAGCGTTGGTCACTCTGGTTAATGTACAAGGCATTTGAGATTTCTTACTTTATGGATGTTAGTTTCTTTTCCATCTCTTTGTATACTGTGTTAGAACAACTTGGAATTGGAGGATCCAGTCGAGTTGTAGCTATTATAGGATGATGTAGGTTAGATCACTGTAACAGTTACATTGTTTCTAATCAGTTCCCGTGATTTTCTTAACGCAGAGCAACTTGGAATTGGAGGGTCCAGTCAAGTCACCCCTCAACTCTTTGAAGCTCTGGACCAAGAGGATCTTGGATCTTGAGCTTTTCATCCCCAAGCTTTTGAAGGCCTGTCGCCAGAGGCAATCTTTCTCACCCTTCTCACAAGTCTTCCATCTACCACCCTTTAATCCATTTACTGATGGAAGTTGGATCAAGACCTCCCTTGTTGTATACATACCAGGCCTGGTTCCCTGAGTTAAAGCTATATCATCCTGAGTATTTATCCATTTGATCACCCCTTTAAACAAATTGTGACATAAAACTGATGGGCGTTGGGCTCTGCTCCTGCTAGCAATCCAGGAGTGACTTCTGACGCTAACATTTCTGGCGCCGTTGCCGGGGATGAAGTTGAAAATTTTCCCCGGGATTGAACGACATTGAGCCTCTGATTCTGAAGGTGCATCGGGTATCAGAGCCTTTGAATATTTCTACTGTGCACCTGGCGACTCCATTGTGACGACTCCACTATGGCAAACCTGCCATGTTAATTGTGGCTTTCAGAGGTAGACACACGCGGTCTCATCCACAGCTGCCTCTAGCTACACCTGAAACTGATCCAGGGGTGGTTATCAGGAAAGAAAAGGCCCCTGAAGAAGAAGCTTCCACTGCCAAACCAGGTAATCCGCCATCTCCTTCTGTAGGAACTCCATTTTCTCCTCAGTTTCTTAATAGGCCTCTTTCTGAGGTTTCCTGTTTCCTGAATTTTGGGAGTGTTCATGCTGAGTTTTCCCCTCCTAGTCTGGGATTGGAGGGAGAAATCCTTGTCACTCCCCTCTCCTCTGAAGTTGTACCTTGGCGCAGACCCAGGACTGCTGAAGATTTCCCCACTCCTATTTCTACTGCTCCTTCTCTTGTTACTATTACCACTCCTGTACAAAGAGGAGCGTCTACTGACTTGAGCTCGTTAGCCTTCTCCTTAAATCCCCTCTTGTTTCCCACTCCACTTCAAGACTCATTCCCAGTAGCCCCTTCGCGAACTCCTTCTCCTCCAAGTTCTCCTCCACCTAATACTCCTATGGTTGGTGCTAATCCCCCTCTAAATAGAATGGACACCATAGTCGCTGCCAGATACGCTCCCTTAATCCTACCTCATCCTATGAATCCTCTCCCATCTAGAGATTACTTGAAGTATATGCCCAAGTTCACCGAGGAAGGGGACGTAACTGCGGAAGAGCACCTGGTTGCTTTCTACAGTTACGCAGACAACCTCAACATTGAAAATGAAGATGTCTGGATGAGAGTTTTCATCCAGAGCCTGGATGGTGAGGTGAGGAAATGGTTTAGGGGATTGGCCCCCGGATCTATTGTTGGGATTGAAGCCCTGGATAGTGCTTTCCTGAGGTAGTGGGGCGATAGGAAAGATTTCATGTATTACATGACAGAGTTTGGGTCTTTGAAGAAAATGGAAGGAGAGTCCGTCTCCGACTTCTCCAAAAGATTTAATAAGATGTATAATAAAATTCTTGCCAAAATAAAGCCCTCAGAAGCCTCGGCCAAAATTTCTTATGCTAGTGCGTTTGGTCCCGATTTCTGTCTTTTATTAAGAGAAAGAAGAGCCACCTTCTTAGCTCAAATGCAAGATGCAGCCATAGAGGTGTAATCAAATGTGTTAGCAGCTGATAGACTGAGTAACAAGGTCGACGCAGACAGAAGAAAGGGAAGGTTGTAAGCCTCGACTTCTAACCCATCATTGCCCCACCTTCAAGTGGATGAATTGACCAAGATGGTGAAGTCTCTGTCTGCAGAGATGGAGAGAATGAAGGTGGAAGGGAGGAAAGCATACAAGGGCCCCCAAAACGCCAAAAAGGGAGGAGGTTTCAAGAGGCCAAACAATATTTCTTCCCCGACTGTGCAAAGGGAGAGGGGAAGAGACAGATAAGACCAGAAGATTCAGGCCCCTTTTCAAAACAATTTTGTGGCCGAGGGGGAAGAAGGGGAAACATACGAGTTTGATCCTGAAATCCATTGCTTCGGGGACACTCCTCCTTTCCCTCATCTCACTCAGTCAGCATATGAGGAGTCTCTCATAGACAATCAACTAAATGAACTGAGCAAGGAAAACAAGACTAGTGGCCGCCAAGGCAGGTATGACCTAAGGTCCCAGAAGAAGGTAGTAACACCTGACGTTCCTAAGCAGTCCACTAGAACAGAAATGCATGCCGATGAAGCAACAGACAATCACAGAGGTAAGAAGCACCAACCCCTCTCTCCCATAGTCCAGAATCATGTTCCTGAAATAAGAGAAATCCCAAAGCTTACATCTTCATTTAATTTCGAGCATGAAATTCAAAAGATCAGAATTTCTATGCCCCTAACCGAATTGATTAAACATGAAGGGTTCAAGAAATGTTTCTTTGAGATTTTACAGTCTGAGGCCTCATGCCTTCCCACAGACTCCAATAGTTATTCTAGGTCCTATGGTAGAAGAGCGGAATGACTCATCCCCTCCCTTCTACACTTTCTTGAACATCCATGACAAGGTACTGCACAATTGCTTGATGGATTCGGGGGCTTCTCACAACCTCATGCCCAAAACTGTCATAGAAGAGTTAGGGATAGAAGTCACCCGAGCCTATCATGACCTCTATTCCTTTGACTCCATAAAGGTTCAATGTCTAGGAGTTATCAAAGACCTAGTCGTGACCTTGTTTCAGTTGCCCATGAAAAGTGTGGTCATGGATATTGTAGTGGTTGATGTCCCCCCCATGTTCGGTATGTTATTATCAAGATCTTGGATAAAAAGACTGGGGGGGAATTTGCAGATGGACCTCACATATGCTACTATCCCAGTGTTTGGAGGAGAACATAGGAGGCTATACAGGGAATCCCAACTGGCCTATATAATCAGTGATGAGGCCAATCCTACCAACCATCCCATTTTTTCCTTAGACAGTGATTTAGGTTCTATTTTACTATAGCTCACCCATGCTCCTGATCCCCCTCTTAAGCTCATAAAGCATCCCACCACTTCCCATAAGTCTCCTCTCTCCATCGCCCCCATCTGGAAAATGTTCTTTGATGGAGCCTCTTCCAGGGAAGGTGTTGGTGCTGGGGTATTTTTTGTATCACCTGCTCAGAAAACCATATCTCTGTTGTACAAACTAGAATTTGAAGCTACCAACAATGTGGCAGAGTATGAAGCTCTTGTTCTAGGATTAAGAGCTGCGAGGGAAATGGGAATTCAGGAGGTAGCAGTGTTCGGTGATGCAG
>JZKD02S1672877.1:90631-117647 GCA_000966675.3 Picea glauca | reverse complement strand
CGGTCCGGTCTGTTCCTGTAACCCAAGGTAAGGGAGACTGGCAGCCGAAGGACTATCCAGGTGACAGAGAAGGTGCACTCTCCTGGGGTGGAACAAGCATGTGGGGAATGAGGGTTTGTGGGCAGTGAGCGAGGGAGATTTTTGGGAGAGCATTCTTACTGGTGGTTGTGTATGACTGAATTCCCTGTAACCTCAACCTGAGTCTGGATTCCTTTTCCTGGGGTGGAGCTCAGTCCCAGCTCGGGGGTGACCCACTGTTGAGTTGAGGAGCAGTGCGGTCTACGGCTGGGAGGTTTGTGGGAGGCCTGCATTTGGTTGGTGGATTTCTTCACTGTCAGCAGATAAGTATCTGACTATGTTTTATCACATTTGCATGACTCTTCTAGATATGTTATCATGTTTTCCGCTCTGTAAATGAATTACTGTTGAATGCTATGGCTTGTTTAATTGTAGCAGTAACTTATATATTTTACTCTGATATTTAAGTGTGTTTAATTGTTTAAATGCATGTGCTTATAATGTCTGTACGAATTATGTAAAAATCCATGTATAGAATGGTAACTGAGAGGTTTGAAAACCTCGATAGTGAAAAGGGTACACTACAATGATAATATAATCTCTTGTAAATCTTGGTTTAATGTGTTTTAATGGGAGATGTCCTCGACCTTTTCGCCTATTAATGCCAATCTTTTCGAATCTGTGTGGTGAGTTGTCACTAATAAAATCATGATTAATGTGCATTGGGAAGGGTGCCAAGGTGGCGGGGATGGACGGGAGTGAAAACTGCTTTGAAACTTTTGTGAACCTGGGAGCCCAGGAACTTGCCAATCTATGACAATAGGAGGTGAAGAATCGACTAAGTATGGAAAGGTGGGGCATAATGCCTTAAAAAAACTATAATAAAGAACAATTTTTCCGAGTTCAAGATCCACAAAAAAGAAAAAAATCAAATCCCATAATATTGACCTTTGCCAATTCGATAATAGGGAGGTTAAGTTGGTAGATCGAAATATCGGTCAGTTCAGGTGACTGGGGTGCATCTGGGGTGCCTATGAGAAAAGATAATACTTTGATGAAGATTTGTTTGTATTGCAACATGTGACAGTAATTATGTTCTGATAGTATTTAAAATGAACACTGGAGGATCATAATATAATCTCCCGTAAATCTTGGTTTAATGCATTTTAATAGGAGATGTCCTCGATCTTTTCTCTTATTAATGTCAATCTTTTCGAACCTGTGTGGTGAGTTGTCACTAATAAAAGCGTAATTAATTTGCATTGGGAAGTGTGCGAAGGTGGTGGGGATGGACATGAGGGATAAATGATTTCAAACTTTTGTGAACCCGGGAGTCCGTGAACTCGCGAATATGTGACAACAAGAGGTGAAGAATTGACTAAGTATGGAAAGGCGGGGCAGTCACACGGACCCAGACAGACTCATCGTAGGTAGAGTGAAGCTTGCGAGTTCGAGGAGTCTAGGGTCGAATTGTAGATCACGGAAGTTTTGGGTGCAAGATGTATATCACGGAACAGGGAGAATGAGAGTTCGATAGCGTCGATCCAGGAACCCGCGGCCATAAACATTAAGTATGGGAAAAACATTCTCAGCTATGGAATATACCTGGAGCTCGACAAACTCAGGTTCAAGTTTAAAGAGAATTTGTTTATATTTATTTCAATACTATTCACATTATTTTATTTTAATAGTATTTTTGTGGCCCAAATGTAAACCATGTTCCAATTTGAAGGGTGTTTTCAGCTCGCAAATTTTGCTCAACGCATAGGCAATAGAGAAAATATATGAGTTAACATTTTCATATGCAAACACATTCTCAAATATGACAAACTGTAATATATGCACAATATTAAAGAGGGACATGACGTCAACACCTTTGTAGATGACAGTGGGCTAGCAAAATATTGCATTCTTAGTATGATGATGCCTTAAAAAAACTAAAATAACCAACATTTTTTTCCAATTCAAGATCGACACAAAAAAATCATCAGATCCCATAATATTCTCCCATTAATGTGGTTTAGTGGGAGATGTCCTTGAGATTTCCGCTTATTAATGTCAATCTTTTCAAACATGTGTGGTGAGTTGTCACTAGTAAAAGCATAATTAATTTGCATTGGGAAGTGGCGAAGGTGGCGGGGATGGAGGGGAGCAAAAAACTCTTTGAAACTTTTGTGAACCCGGGAGTCCGTGAACCCGCGAAACTTTGAAGAATCGACTAAGTATGCAAAGGTGAGGTGGCCAGACAGAGTCATTGTAGGTAGAGTGAGGCTTGTGAGTTCGAGGAGTTTGGGGTCGAATTGTAGATCACCGAAGTTTTGGGTGCAAGATGTATACCCTGAACACGGGGCATCAGTGTTCGATAGCGCCAACCTGGTAAACCGTGGCCATAAAATTGGCTAAGTATGGAAACGAACAGTGGTCGATCGGACTCGTGATGTGAAGATATAGATGGAGATGAGGATTTGTCAGTCTACCACCCCGGGAATCTGCGATCATAGAAATCCAACTAAGTATAGAACCAGAAACGGATAAGTATAGAAGAGGAAAAACAAAGGGAGAAAAGAACTTTATCCCTCACACAACAACACTTAGTTTGATAATTATAAAGCGATAGAAACACATTAACTATGGGAAAAACATTCTCAGCTATGAAATATAGTTGGAGCTCGACAAACTCTGGTTCAAGTAAAGTAAACCATGTTCCAATTTGAAGGGTGTTTTCGGCTAGAAAAATTTGCTCAAACCCATAAGCAGTAGACAAAATATATGACTTGACATTCTTATATGCAAGCATATTCTCAAATATGACAATCTTTAATATATGTACAATTTGGATAAAGTATGCAGATTAGAGTTTTGTAACCATACCTCTTAGTCTTTGGACCTTTCACTATGTTGGGCGTTTCACTTCTACTTGTCGATAGTTCTTGTGAACTAAAAAACATGTGTTGTAAACGACATAAACATATTTACCATGGCATAGTAGAATAAATAACTGAGGATATTTGTTTCATAAACATAGAAATAGCATAATCTATGAATCTTTACCTTCGTCTGTGTTGATGTGTTGATGTTTGTGATGATTCACTGCTCATGCCCATGTCACTTGTCAAACGTTTTCTGATACAAACATGTGTACATCGAACATCACAACAAATAAATATGCATACACATTGTATATTGTTCATAATTGATATGGATGTGCATTAGGCATATGCATTGCATTTGCTTTGGTACCACTATTGGAATACCTTTTGGAAGATTGTACTCCAGCTTTCTCAGGTGTGGCACAAAAGTTTTCATCCTCATGTTCAATTAGCATGTTCTTTTTTCAATGTAGCAATGCAGAGAATACAATGGACATGAAGGCAAGTTTCTACGTAGGAACACATGAAAAAAAGATGGAATACAATTTTATTTATTTCAAGGTAGCAGCACAGAAAATACAATTGACATGAAGATAAGTTAATATATAGGAATATATGCAGTATCTAAGAAAAAAAAAACAAAAGAGATTCAAATCAGTAGAATAAATATAGACAGCGTAAATGAAAAACAAGTGGATATGAAATACGGGTATAAGTATGCACCTTTGTATGTCTTCTTCTACATTTTTGGTTAAGAGATCTTCGCCTTGTCTAGTTTTCATGTTTGTTTCAATGAAGGAAAGTACAAAACACAATGAACATGAACGTAAGTTGGTATGTAAGGAAAAAACAAGGAATATGTACATATAGTAAATAAACTAGAATCAAATGAATAGAGTAACATATAGTGTTAGAAGCATGCATCGTTTTTTTATTCTTGATCCATGTCTTTGTGTATATAAAAAAAAAATCGCGTCCAAAACCAATTACAAACTAGGAAAAGCTAAGAAGTTGGATGATTCTAGCTGAATAATTTGGTTTTCTGCAACAAGCTAGTTAGATGTGCTTTAGGACATAGAAATATGTTTATGTAATATGCTTGATGTATATTTCATAATTCAAGTACAATACTAATTGTTTCGTGATCAGACCAATATGTGTATAAGATAAAGAGGTTGTATTTTGAAATGGGCACATTTGACCATACATGGCCAATAAGTGTGTTTTGTACATGGTTTATCTTATCCAAAAGAAAGCGGAGACTGTAACTGCACATGTAGGTTTCCAATTCTTTTGTTCTGGCATTATTTTGTACCATGTAAATATTGAAGTCTCCTACAATGATAATGGTTTCGTTCAAATGTAAATGCTCTAATGAATTTTAAAGAACATTCAGTATGTTGGAGAATGTTGCATGTAGAGCAACATAGAGATTCAATATTGCAATTTCTGATTCATGGAAAATTACTTTTGCCAGCACCATTTCAACATCGTTTTCTTTGAAATGCATATGCTCCAAAATTGTTACATGTTTTTTCACTAATATCATCACCCCATGTGTAATGTAACTTGATATGCAATTGTGATTTGGAAATTGCTTGTTTTGCATGCATAATGTCATGTATGTTTCCTACAAGCACATAATATCAGATTGCATGTGTCATAGTCAGTGAGTATATCATCCATATGTGCATTTAGGTTGTGCGTGTTAAGTGAGAGAATTGATATAGATGAGTTTGTTTGTATGGATTGGTAATCATATTGTAGATGCCATTTTGCGCTAGTCCTAAGGCGTTGCATCTCAATATCAACTTTATGTTTGACTTTGAAGTTATCTTTTGTAAGAGCGCTTAGCAAATACAAGGAGTCTATACTTCTAACATGGGACAATGTTGTGTATACAAGTCCATGTATTCGAATTCCAACAAGGTCAAATGCAACACTATCAAGTGTTATCCCTTGCGATTTGTGGACTGTACGTGCACATGCAAGCTTAATTGGAAATTGTTTTCGAATCTTCAATCAACCTGTCTTTGCCTATGTCGATACTGGTTTTGATATTCGTAAGATAGGTGTCCAATCATGTGCAGTGTTTGAATTATATAGATAAGCCAACTTGTTTGCTTGTTGGTGGCCAATATGTGGCTCATGGAACTTAATCCAGAGGACATCAACTTTTTTTGTTTTGGTATAAGCTTTGAGTATTCCATCTGCACCATTCACCAAGCCATCCTGTGAATCATAGTTGTAGGCATATATTTCAACTAGCATGTCTAATTTCAGGACAAGTTACAAAGGCAAAGTGATTGTATGTTGATGACATGGTACATTTCCATGGTTGTCTTCTTCAAGGTCAATTGAATTCATGATGATTTCATCTCCAGACATGAGCAATAGCATGTACCTGTTATGCATTGCAACATCCCTATTCATGTAGAACAGGTAAGGGAAGGTTGGGTTTGTTGGTGCAGGTCGCATGCACCTTGAATTGATATATGTTAAGTCATCATATGTTTGGTTGTTTTTCCGCATTCTATTCAAAATTGCAATAAATGTTTCATATGTCTGGCGCATTGTAGTATGTAGTTCAAATCATTTTATGTTGTCTTTCCAGAATTCATGCATCATTGTTTTCATATTGACTGTAGGTTGTTCAAATATCAAAGAATCTTGGATGGGTTGTTCCTGGTAAAGATCCCCACAAAATATCATGTCAATGTTCCCAAAGTATTTGGTGTGCACATGTTTTATGTTTCTCAGACGGTTGTCAATGGAATACAAGAAGCGACTTCAAAACAAAGATGCCTCATCTATGAAGACAAGTTGTAGTTTGTCATAAAGCTTAGACAAAGTATCTAACATTTCCTTGTTGAGTGGAAGAAAATGTGACTTGTTAAAAGGCATTAAAAATGCATAGTGGACTATTGTTCCACCTGCATTATATGCAACTTTTCCTGTGTATGCAACTATTAGCCCCTTTGGTTTCATAGGGTTAGACGAATTGTTTGAATCATAGATTCATATAAGCATTTGGAATAATGCTTTCGTTGTGAATGTCTTACTTGTTCCTGCCCCGCCTGTAAGGAACAAGTGCACAGGAGTGTGCATGTTTAAGCATTTTTTAATTGCAATGTCCTTTAGAATTGCTTGTTGTTCTTGATTCAATAGTCGTCTGACTCTCTAGTATTCGTTATTTTCAATAAATAAAAGATGTTTTGTGACTTGAAATCCAATATTGATACATTTTCCAATGTCGCCTACTCCAGGACAAGCCAAATCTGCTTGCAAGTCATAGGACTCACAGAGAGTTGTAGTTGTTTTATGGTTTGTCAATGTGTCATCAACATTGTCAGGGTTTTCTAGTTGATGAATTGCACTTTCTAAATCACCCCATGTTGGATTAACATTGTACATAAATCTAGATTCATTGGTTTGTAATGTAGTCTCATAAGAAATATATGCAGCTGCCCATGTAGGGAAGTTATCTTTTAATGTGTTTTTATTTTGATCAAAGGGAACGTACAACAATAGTTTTTCTCTACAATAGTTTTCATAGTCAGTGTGTTTGTTGTATTTGACAAAGCGTATTGCATTTTTTTTTTCTTTTTGATATGGGTGCACCATTTGTTTTGTAATGCGAGATGAACTCTGCTAAGAAACTATGATTAATAGGAGGTGGACACTGGAGGTAATAATAAAAAATAGAGCGGCATAGTACGTCCTATGAATTATCATGCTCTTGCTCTAGTAAAGATAGTGGTTTAAGCACAAATGTGTGTTTCTCAAGTGGAGATGTGTTTATGAAGACACATTTCCTTGAACTACAGTTCAGGGGCAGGGAAAGTGCAATGTGGATTGCTTATTGGGTAGACATTTGTTGAAGATTAAGTAATGTATTTCCAAGTGTACGTATTATTTGCATAGCATCAATATGAATTTTTTCATGTTCTTTGTGTATTCTTTTGAATGCACTTGTCATAGATTTGTCAACCTTTGTCATCTACAAGGTACAATATGATGTTGCAGCAAATGCATTGAGGACATATTGTGAATTTGTATTTGCATTCCACATAACTGGCATGTCCTTGGAGAAACTGTTGTTCCAAATATGTGAAAGTTTTCATTTAAGGAAAATTGTTGGTTGTTTAAGTGTAGATTGTATGGCTTGGATGTACTCCTCTTCTGTTAGATTTAACTCTGCCAAGAAGTCTTTGAAGCTCATTAAGTCATCAAAGTCTCGTTGTTCTAGAAATGCGAACAAATATTTAGATTTCTCAATGAGAACATTGTCCTCTAAACTAATTGGCTCTATGATTCTTGTTGTTGTCATTGGCGACACAGGGAAGTTGTATCTGCAATGTGATTTTTTTTGTTTTTTACAGCTTCTTGTATGATAATGTCTATGAACTTTGGCAATTTCTGGATCTAAATGATCTGTGTTTCATGTTATGTAATTGTCCATAAACTGCTCAATCTGTGAATTGTTTTCATTTACATAGACTGGTGCACCCTTTATCCACAACATTGTGTGGCCATGCTCACTCCCATTCTGGAATTCAGTCACAAAATAGTAGTCTGATATTTTTACGAAGAACGTTTCATCGTGACATATCAATTGCCTCAAATAATTTATTCTATGCCTATAGTAGCGAGTACATGTCACTGGGTCTTTTCTTATAAGGTAGTCAATGTCATCATTTTCCAATGCATCAGTTTGTTTTTTCCTGTTCCTGTTCCTATACAATGCAGACATTGTAGCCACCAACGAACCTAGCGATGTTCTACCCTTGTAAATGTGATGAAAAATATTGGGGGTCCCAATTGTCGGATCATTGCAAAAACAATTTTCTTGTTTTGTTGCAAATAGTCAGGAGAGATGCGAATGTTTTTGAAATCTATGTATCCAATATCAGATTTTAGGATTTTTTCTAGGTTTTCTTTGTACTTGACATCTTTGGCCAATAAATTTCTTCCTTGTAGCTGGCATTTTCTTATTTGCACCCACATGCAAGAGAGCACTTGCTTAATTATTATGTGCATTGTTTTGAAAAACAAATTTGTTATGTGACAGGAGAAGTCACTGCTTGAATGTAGCAGTTCCCATCGAACTATTTTTTGGTAGCTGAATTGTTCTATGATGTCATTGGGACATGGATCTCCATAGAACAATGTTAGGAAGTTCATTTCCTCAACAAATTTGTCCTTGAATATTCCAAGTGGACATTTCCCTTCAGCAGGTGCAATTTCGACAATCTTGTCTTGCAAGTCACAAATGCGTTGTGAGTCAGTGAATCCATGTATCAATGTTTCAACGGATCTTTCATTCTCTAATTCATCATTTGTATCAAATTCACTAGTAGACTTGTAAAAAGTATGTGCAAAGCTGTCATTTCCTTCTTCAAGAACATTGTTCCAATTATCATTTATACAGATGTTGTGTGCTTTGTACAGGGCCCTAAACATAATTCTTTTAATTCTTTCATGACATCGTGCACACGCACTTTACCTGTCTGGTATGCATTCTTGTATTGCAAACATCTCTTGAGAGCTACAAAAATTGTCATTGTATCGCTAATGAAATGTGGTAGGGCTTTTTGCACAACATCTAGTTGGACATGCACATTAATAATTGATCTTGTTAAGCCCATTTGGGGTCGTTTATAGCCCCAGGGTCTGATTTCTGCAAATGCAATTCGCAAAGACATAAGTCTCTCTTCAAGTTCTGTAAGTGTACTCACATTTGGTAGTGGTGTATTGCATCTTATTTGGTCAGGCATTGCAAAGTGTGGCATTTTTCCATTTTCAAGTGATCGTTTGCATGGAAGACAAATATTGCCACTGGAAAATGTTCTATCATTTAGCGTCAAGGAAAGGTATTTTGTTTGCAAGTCAGTGGTGAAAGACTTAGTGTTTTTTGTGAAATTCAATTGATGGAAAATGGCACATGCAATGGAAGGAGTGTCTTTAATTTCTTTCATATAGATTTGTTTTGCATCTCTCTTCCCTAGACAAGCATGCGTAGTAAGTGTTTGTTCATTTTCATTGCTAGTAGTGCATGGTGTTGGATCTAGGCTATGGTATGTGATTTTTTCCTCTCATTTAGTACCATGACCATTGTGGGATATGTAGTTGCACCTGTTTCTCTCACACATCTCTTTTTTCAACATGTGGTAGGTTAACTTACGGTTTCCATTGGAAACTAGTTTCACTTGTTGACAAGCCATGTTGAAGGTGGAATCGACATTTGTTATGAGCATTGCCTCCTCACCATCTCAATGGTGCAAACGATGATGTTCTTTGTCATTGGACATGTGATGTTTGTGTTCAACAAAAAGTGTGAAAATGTGATTGTTTTGTGCATGAACAATTTTTTTTAGGTTGTGATATGTGATTTATATTTCTTGGTTGAGCTCCCTTTCACCTCATGATGATCGGTTGTACAACCCATAGGTCTAGAAGGAAGTGTATCAATGTATTTTTTTCTCTCATGTATGACCCTTTTCAAGTTGTGATATGTTAGTCTACGTTTTTTGTTTAAGCTCTGTATGACCTGATGACAATTGGGATGAGTTTCATTCTGATTAAATAGCATGTGATGCTTATGCAGATTTGATGCAGTTTGGGTGGCATGGACAGTGGATCTTGAACTAGAAGTATTCCTTATCAAAGGTCGATAATGGATGTGTGGTGTATATGTTTTCAACGACATGATGTTAATTGTTTGATCGTAGTTTGAATCAATACAGTAGGAATGTACACTACCATATGATATGGCTGACCAGACCTGGATATTTACTCTGAATATGATAGATATCCATTGTAAACAAAATCTTCTACCCTCTACATTTCCTTTCTCATATGGCATTGCCATGTTTACAAGGTATTGTTGCCAACTTCCAATTATCGGCATACTTTCTAGGAGATATGGTAAAAGGTGTTGATGCAAGTAGTTAAACGCATGTTGACTACCACCTATAATTGCATTGAAAAAGGATTGCATAGTGTAAAGGCGCAACGAGTGCACATCGAATTATGTTGCTATCAAATAGCAAATTTCATTGAACAAACTATCTCCACAACTAGATGCAATAGTTGTCGCTATGTGCAATCCATGGGAGTGTATATGATGCATAATTTGTTTCCAATGCGATTGAAGGTCTTTGCAGATGAGGGACAAGTAAATATCAGGTCCTCCAAGATTGCATATGGATAATTTTATATAGAGTAGTGGTTCATAATGACCACTCAGAGGATTGACATCATGGAACAAGATGTAATATGGATACCTAGATGCATTTTTGTTGAATAGTAGATATCTTGTTTTTCTTGTTAATGACCATATTCCAATTGATATATTTAGCCACTTGGACAACCACCGTATAAAAAAGGCATCTCCCCAAAGTCCCCTCCCATGTGCAGGCAGAGTTGCAGATGCAGATAATCACATATTTGAAAAACACCTAGTGACATCATGTATTCCATGCAACTGGCAAAGAAAATCAGATGCCAATTCGTATTGATACGACTCTAATTCCTCAACATCGCCATTTTCTAAACAGGCCAAGAAATGATCTATCAATTCATTGCACAAGTCGATCGAGGAATAACGGAAATGCAATAGAACTTGAAATGCATCGAAGAGGTAATCTCCCACAGTATACGAGAATGCATCTAATCTAAAAATCTCATTTCTATGCAATACCTACTCGATGTTTTCATGTACAATGGAGTCTGTATCTATTTCATAGCACTCAACATATATTACTTGCTTCATCTTTAAGTTGTGATTTTCAAGATGTTTCCTAGCTATATCTATAAAAATGAAAACTATAAGTTCGGAACTGCATACCAATTCCGCTATGTATCCTTCAACCTTTTTTTTGTCAATTTCAATGCCTCGTGTTTGCTATAGCATATGAAAAACAAACAAAGTTATAGTGAACAATGAACCATATAGAAGAGATAATGCAAATCAAATAACACTATAAATTTGCTCAACACAAAGACCGAGTATTTAAGGCATATCATTTTTGAACTAATTCTACGTGTGCATCCTATAAGTGTTTCGGTAGCCATTGTATATAGTTTTTAAGTCCTATTCACCATTTATTTTCATCCCCACTCTTCATAAATCAACACCAAAATAGATCTGAAACGACTTGTTGATGTCCTCCACTGAGAAAACCCATATAGATGGTCTGTCGGATAAACAAAAGCGGAAGAACTAGGCATTACAAAATTTTACCATAGGAACGGGACCAACACACAGCACAAATTCTTAAGGTTTAAATTATCTTACAAGATGAAGAATATATTCTAAGATGTTTCAATTATCTTACAACATGAAGAAGATATTCTAAAACTGGGTACTGGGAAATCTAGTTTGATACAAATCAGTGAACTGGCCATTGAGATTACAAAGAACCATTTCTACAAGACGAGGTCTAGATATGAAAATGGTGACGGAAGATGCTTTGCAAGACCCAAAGGACAGCATAAAACTAACAACTATATGTGGTTTTTGATCCAAAGAATAAAAGCATGCCCTGTCACAACCTACAAAGAAAGGATGGTAAGGTCCTCATAGACGCCTCCTCCACAATGATAACTCTGAATTAGTTTTGCAAACCCCTTTGCATTGTCATTTTCCAAAGAGCTATGGTATGTTGTCCAGGACATGGAAGTGGGCATATGTGATTGGAAGGGAGCAACCTCAAAAAAATGCACCAAACGTATGGTTTTCATGAACAAAAAATATGAGGAGAACATTCGATTTCCTTTTTTATATGTCACTATGGTTGCAACAGAGGTGGGTTTTGTGTCCAACATTGGCATTCGAAGGGGAACAAGACGTTTTGGAAGAGAACAACCTGGAAAAAAAAATGCACCAAGCGTATGGTTTTCAGTAACAAAAAATATGAGCATAAAATTTTATTTCCTTTTTTATATGTCACTATGGCTGCGACAGTGGTAAGTTATGTGTCGAACATTGACATTCAAGAACAAGAACAAGACAACAATACACTCTTGTTTCTCTGGTCGTAGTAGTCACATACAAAGATGTTCTGGAAGAGGATTTTGACTCAGACATTCCTAGTATTGAAAAATCATACTTGCAAACTGCAAATAGTAAACAACAAACAACGAATAGGAATGAAGGCACTAAAACTTACTCGTGAATGGGGAATGACAGAAGCACAATTCCAATCATGGATGCAAAACCCCAATCGTGCAAACTGCAATAAAAGGTCCAATTGCGGATGCAGGAAACCAACCTTGCAAAGTTGAAGAAAACAAGGGCGCAAGATCTCAACCCTGCAAAGTGCAAGAACAGGTCGAACTGCGGGTGCAGGACTTCAACCTTGCAAAGTTGAAGCAAACAAGAGCAAGCAACAAACAACAAACCAGTGAACAAGCACCAAGAGGTCCAACTGTAGCTACAGGACCTCAACTTTGCAAAGTTGAATCAAACAAAAAAAAGCAGCATCCAACGAACCAACGAGCAAGCATCAACCAGTGAACCAGTAATGTCGGTGAAGAACAATATTGCCCAAATTCACTGCAGACAAGATTGTATCCAAAAATCAAAGGAAAATGTATTGTAACACGCTTGTTAAGTAAACATTTAAGGCTTTGAGGCCTATTAGGTAAACATTTAAGGTTGTCATAACCGTCCAAGGGCATCGCGTTGTGTAAACATTTAAGAAAGAATGCAATGTGGCAGGCATGTTTACGTACGTAATAATAAAAATGCCTCTCTAAGTACTTAATAATAATAATAAAATAATAACAATAATAATAACAATAGTTTGAACAATAGAGACTATGCAAAAAAAAATTAGTCAAAGAACAAACTAATATGAAGTCAACTAATAAAAACTGACTCTTGATGCTCAAAACTTTGGATATCTAAACATTTAAATAAAAATAGTAAAAATTCAAAAAGATTGTAGATGATCAAAAACTTTGGATATGTTAACATATAAAACATTGGGAATAGCGAAGGTGGCAATAAAAGCTCGAATCTATTATCCAATGAGATCATGACATATAAAGTTTTTTTAATTATATAAAAAATAATGTTTTTAGATCTTTAGTTCGAACAATAGAGATTATGCAAAAAAGTTTAGTCAAAGGACAAACTAATATGAAGTCAATGAATTATCAATTGATATAGTCCCTCTACACCTTCGGCAGGGACTAATAAAAGATGAAAAGTAATGTAATATATTTTAATTCCAAATCTATTATAATTACCAATTTTTTTATAAAATATTATTATTATTATTACAATTTTTTCACCAACCCTAAGAGACAAATTGTTGCAGAATAGATTCCATGCAATGGTTGTCGATAATCCACACAACATGTGAGGGAAAAGCCATATCCCATCCTCCTTTTAGAAACAAGCCTCTTCCCCATTGAGAGCATGGCTATGACTAGATACCTAATGTATAAGAACAAGTTAAACAACATGGAAGACAAGAGGCTTCCTAAAATTGTTTCAAAATCGAGTCATAACCACCATAGACTCAAACAAGGATGGCATAAAGATGCTCGGTCTTGGGTAAACTATTGGGGAATCATGGAAGACACCATTTTGCAAAATAAAAAAACAAGCATTGCTAAGATAAGAACAAATTCTCATGAGTTGCATAGTGAAACTGGGCGTTGGTCAATTCCTAAAACGCCATGGGATGAAAGAGTGTGTTACCTTTGTGACACTAAGAAGGTTGAATATGACTCTTAGATTCTCCAGCCTATACCCATATTAGATCTCATTTTCAAAATATTTGTCACACTACCAACCTTCCTAATCGTTTAACTCAACAAAAGTATGGTGATCTTGGAAAGCTTCTCTTAATGTTTTTCGAGCACAGAAACAAAATTCTAACGATAGTTCGGTCTTAGTGGACTTTAATCATCATCATCATCATCATTATTATTTGTGTAATTACAATTTTTTTATAAAACCTTATTATAAATAAGGTATGAAAAGTAATGTAATATATTTTAAATCCAAATCTATTATAATTACCAATTTTTTTATAAAATATTATTATTATTATTACAATATAAAATATTATTATTAATAGAATATAAAAAGTAATGTAATATATTTTAATCTCAAGTGTCTTAGTTTAAAAATGTTAAGTTATTATTTTTTGGGGGTATTTTTTCTGGGGATATTTGTTCAAGATATTGTTAGATCTGGAGATTTAAGTGATTAAATATGTATAATCTAAGTGTTTCAAAAAAAAAATTAAAGGTAAATCTATTTTTACATTCAAAAATACAATTTAAATAACAAAAAATATTGAAAAGAATAAAAAACAATTAAAATATACATTTTTTTAATGTTAAAAATTTTTTGAGAAAAAATAAATCTATATGAATCTTTGATATCATACAATTCACTACTAAAAATGATGCCAAACAAAATTTGTTTCAATTGGTGTTATTCTCACCATTGATATAATTTTAATACATATAAAGCTTTTTCAAAATTTCAGAGCAGTTGTGGGCATTTTCAGCATGTTTATTATTTAGCTCTCACATGATGGATTTTCATATTTTTTAATGAACTGTTTTAATTGCTGTTCTTCTCATAATTAATTGATATATTTTTTTTTTATATAATTTTAATACGTATAAAGCTTTTTCAAAATTTCAGAGCAGTTGTGGGCATTTTCAGTATGTTTATTATTTGGTTCACATGGACTTTCATATTTTTTTAATGAACTGTTTCAATTGGTGTTCTTCTCACAATTGATATAATTTTTTTATATAATTTTAATACATATAAAATTTCAGAACAGTTGTGGGCATTTACAGCATGCTTATTATTTGGCTCACATGATGGACTTACATATTTTTTTAATGAACTGATGGCGAATGTATATGGTCAGAGCTCTGTTTTTGAAAGCTCTTATGAACAGCACTGTTTTGGGTTAGTTCTGATGGACAGAATATGTATGGCAGAATCTTCTGTTGCTGCCATCTTTTTCCTCTATTTTATAGGTATTGTAATTCTCCTCTCTCCTTAATCTCCTTAATGTGGGCAAAATACATGGGCATTAATTTGTTTTTTTAAATAAAATTTAATTTTTTTAAATTTTAGAGTAAAATACATAAGCATATATATTTCTACATAATGTAAATTTGATTTCTTTTTAAAATAAAAAACAATTTTCCTTAAAAAAAAAAAAATATTATTTAATTTATATAATTTTATGATAATAAAAACTTAATTTTATATAACAATACTTTTTAATTTTATATAACCTATTATCATATAAAAAAACACATATTACAATTTTTTTAATACTTAATTATAAAATATATATAAAAAAATTGAATTGATATCTAAAATATGTGATTACTAACTACTTCCTGATTCCCTTTGAAGGTATATGTGAATAGTAATATTTCCAATAGAATATCCAATACCCATCATTCATATTCAAATAAAAGATACTAATTCCATTCATAAACCCTAATAAAACTAATGATATCATTAATCCTAAATTTTGTTAAATAATGATTACAATGTCTCATTTCAAAGGGATCAAGAAAGCCGATGTTAAATAATGATTACCTCTCATTCCAAATAAAATAAATTAATTGAACTAATCCTCAAAACTTAAAATAAAAAACTTGATTAAAATATTTTTCATTCATACATTCTTTAAACAACAGTTCACTAGTTCACTATCAGTAATTATGTAGTAATCTTCGCATCCAAAAACAATCCCTTTAAAAGAAATTATGACTTCTTCATATGCTGTTATGCATTTATAAAAAGCATTGAAGAGAGCTGCACCTGTAGGCTATATTACAATGGCCATTCACAAACCCCTGTTTTCATTACTACCCTATGGCGGTGCAACTGTGCCATTGAACCTACCATCAGTCTAAAAGGAATGCCCAAAAAGGATAATTGGTAACAACTTCTGCATCTCACTACACACAATCCTCCATGATACCAGGCCAGTTTTTGGAGGCATTCTGCAAAATTTCAAGGCACTCCAGGAAAGATTCATCATAATCCACATCTTCCAGCTTCATATCTATGGAAACATAGGAAAAACACATGAGCTTGAAAGTCAAGTGTATATCACAAAACTGTCGCTTTTGATAACAAGGTAAAGCCAGAAAGGACGAAGGATGAAGAAATATTGTAAGATGGAAATATACCATCGCAAGGAGAATCTCCTTTCTTACAGAGATCTTCCAGCGATACTGAATTCGAAACATCTGTAATTTCAGGGGGATCCTGCAAAAGTACATTTCAACAACCATACCAAACTTCATTACTATTTGTATATGATTCATAGGCCAACTGACATTCTAGAAATGAGAAGAACAGAACTTGTAAAATTCCTACCTCTTGAAAAGCACGAGGCAGAAAACATGGTGTCTCTGTTCGATAACTTAATGCTTGTACTACTCGTCTGTTGACCTCTGAATGAAGCAAAAGAGAAGAAATATAAGGGTGATGAAAGCACAATACCTCATAAAAAGCACTAACTGTTTATCCCAACAACCGAGATGATCCAAACCACTGATAAAATTCTGGACCTCCCAGCGTTGTAAGCAGATTCTATAGCTTCAAGGTTGTCTAGCGAAGATGGAAACAAGCGTGAAATAAAGACTCCAGAAAATGGTTGAATGGGTGAGAAATATGAGATTTCATTAAAATCATACTGCCTGGAAGAAATATTTTTAAAGGAGAAAAAGAAACTGTGTAACAATAGGAAAGAAATTAAAATGTCTGAGAAAGAAACAGCTATTACAAGAAACAAATTAACTGAAAATTTGGTGTTACCTTTGCACCACCTTCGTAAGGGTTTTTTAACTTTCAAGCTTTTCACTAAAACTATAGTACAATAAACATCAATGCGTGGAACAGATGTGCAAGTTATAAGGAAAATCCATTGCTTAGCCTACAAGACACGTGCAATAAACTTGAGAGAATTGACAGCAGCTGCAGCCTGCAACAATAGACCTATTAATTGCAACTTACTTGCAACAGACAAAATCTATGAAACCTAGTAACAGAGATCGCTAGCTTGGAATGCCCAACCAAGAACAATATAGACAATATACATGAGAATATCGACAACTGTAACAATACAGAAATTTGAAATTTCCTATAACGGATAGAATCAGTAAACTAAGAGGTATAATAGCAGAGATCATGGAGTCCCGAAAATCAACAATTTTATCTGGTTATCAGCACATAAAAGTTTGTTAACAGCTATGAACCTCTTATAGGGACCTTCTCGATGCAGCCTCAGTTGTAAGGCTGAGGAGGAACTCCTCACAACTTTCTTCAGCTGCAGATTTACTCTAGAGTTTGATCTCTTATTCTTTCTGAGACTGAATCCCAAATCTTTCAAGGTATCTCCCTCCTGGAACCTGGAGCTCAGACTACCCATGTTCCCTGAGTAAAAAAAACTCTACTGAAGAAAATCTTGACCTTCTACCCAGATATGTCTACTGGAACAAAAGCACATTCAACAATAAAGTAACTACTCAACACGAAGTTACAGCATCCGTCATAAACTAGTTAACAGAGAGGTGAAGAGCACAGTGTAGGACTCGACCCAATTTGTAAATCCCATCAGTATCCCCCAAATTAGAATTTATTGAAACGGATGCAAAATAAAAGGAGCCACGTTGATGCAGAGCACCAGCCTGCCTAATCTCAGAGTGCACAGCATATTATGGAAACAACACAACACCTAATAGCATAACAATATCAGGAAGCATAAAACCATTCATACAATAACACTATTTTTATAGTAGAAAACCCTCCTGAGGCATAAAAACCACTCTGCAATCATTTTTTTTATCTTCAAGAATCAAGAGTCGCAACCCTTCCTCTTCATTCTTTCCCACTCTCCTGTGCTCAGTCCTCGGTCATTAGCACTGGCGCACAGCCATCTACAATATTCTCCTCAGTCATATCTCATTCACTATCTATGTCTCCTGCCATTTACACTTATTCTCTCCACATTTGGATCTACTATCTGAATTCCTCATCACATGCTGGAACGCAGGCACAGCCTCTTCTGATTTCAGATCTATCTCTACGATCCCCTCAGAATTACCTCCCTTCCTCTTTTCAGTTTGACAGTGCTGCTCCTGCATTAAACTCTCCTCGTACGACACAGGATTGCTGATAAATTGATAGATACAATATTCCTCTTCTTTCTCTTCTTTTTCTTTCTACTCCAAACTCCGAACCATTTATGTTCTGAACATCCCAGTAAGCTTCTCATCGCTGTAACAATCTGTGTATTGGAATGCTTCATCCCCAATGTTCCACTCCACAAATTCTACAACATCATCCATCCTCACCTTCTTCACTGCAGTCTGCTGTTAATTATGCACAGAACTCACCATTCCTTCTTGCATATAACTGCCTCTGTCTTCAATTCCAGGAGCCGTTTCACCGTTGCAACCTCATCCCTTTCGTGGACATGTTCAGCTCCTTCTCGAGTACGACTCCCATGGCCATGCTTGGTATCATTTACACTTTCTTCTACTTCTGTACCTGCACAAAAACAACACAACAATCATTATGAGAATCGAGACTTCCCTCAAGCACCTTCTTCAATGGTACCTCCTCTTCTATTCCTCTTGGATGCAGCAGCAACTTTACGAAATACATTCCACAGTATCATTCTCCTCTGGCATGCACTCAATCATGTGTCCCTCCTCTATGCAATCAATCATAACTTCTTCCTGCTCATGCTTAGCTTCTTCCACGTCAATCTGGAGATCTTCTCTTTCGCTGATCTTGCCAAGCACCTTCCTCAATGGTACCTCCTCTTCTATTCCTCTTGGCTGCAGCAACTTTACAGAATACATTCCATTGTATCATTATCCTCATGTTCCTCTGGCATGCACTCAATCATGTGCCCCTCCTCTATGCAATCAATCATAACTTCTTCCTGCTCATACTTAGCTTCCTCCACATCAATCTGGAGATCTTCTTCCATTGATCTCACATTCACATTGTATTGTCTTCTTATCAACATCATTTCCACCTTTATGGCTAAACTGTAAGCCTCACTCATGGAATACATCTCCATCATGCTGACTTCTTTTCGAATGGGCAGATCAAGGCCCTTCACAAATCTAACAAGCTTTTCTTTCACAAATCTACAAGCTTTTCTTCAATCTCCTTCACCAAAACACCTGTAATGGCTACTTTACAAAATTCAGCAGCATACTCTTCTACAGACTAATTCTTTTGTTTTAATCCTTCCAGCCTTCCACTCATATTTAAAAGGTAATCTGAAGTCATATACTTACCTCTCTATTTAATAAACATCTTGTCAGACCTTGTCCTTTCCTCTTTTCTCCTGTTCCACTACAGATCTTCCCTACCATCTTGATGCATGTCTTCTCAATCTTGTGCATGCAAACTTTGCTTGCTTGGAGTTCTCAACCTGACTGTTAGCAAAGCATTGTCACATATCGCCAATCCAATCCATCAACTCATTAGGATTCGAACTCCCCAAATACACAAGTATTCAACCACCGCTTTTCTCCCTAGTTCATCATGGTTTTGACATCCTCCCTTCTTCTAGCTCTTCTTCAAGGACCTCTTGTTTCCATTCATCTTCAGTTTCAGCATTCATATGTCTAGTCATTAACTGCGTCAACAGCTTCCTTTCTGTGCCATATTCTTATCACTTTCCTGCAATCTTCTTTACAGATCCAAACATCCATCCAATCACCATGCTGGAGTTGTCTCTTCCTCCGACAATTCTACCCAACACTCTCCTTGTTGGAGCTATCCTCACCACAAGTTCTACCCACTCTGATACCACTTGACGCAGAGCACCACCCTGCCTAATCTCAAAATTCATGGCATATTATGTAAGCAACACAAAATCTAATAGCATAACAATGTTATGCAGCATTCACATAACACCATTCACATAATGAACATAATTTTTGTAGTGGAAATCTCTCTTTAGGCATAGAAACCGCTCTACAATCAATTTTTTATCTTCAAGAATCAAAATTACATCCATGGACACTTACAACAAGCTCACAACCTTTCCTCTTTATTCTTTCTCACTTTCCTATGCTCTCAGTCCTCGTAGTCATTAGCAATGGTGCACAACCATCTACAAAATTGTCCACACGGTCATCTCATTCACTATCTACGGCACTTCCGCCATTTACACTTATTCTCTCTACACTCATATCTACTCTCTGAATTCCTCATCACGTGTTGGCAATGCAGCCACAACCTCCTCTTCTGATTTCAGATCTCTGTCTACGATCTGCTCAAAATCGCCTCCCCTCCTCCTCCTGTTTAAGCTCCACCGTCATTCTATATCCTCAAGCAACAATCCCGAACACCTATTTTTCCAGCGTTCATAGTTGACAATGTCAACTTCTTTCCGCGTTAGCTCCTTGAGATTGGATGTCGTTCAAATTGACAGTGATGCTCCTGCATCATACATTTTATTTTTTAAGGGAGGAGGAAGAGTTATCTTCAATTGAGGGAGTTCCAAAGTGTGGGGAATTTGCCTGAGTCTTGGCATTGATACTAAAAAACGAGCGGAGGCATTGAGCAAAGGTAATACGAGAAAAAACATTGCAATGGTAGAGGATTTCAAATTAATCGTGCAGGCAATTCGACAAGAGTGTACACATCAAAATCCCAAGACCAACGAGGCCATTGAAAGATGTCATCAGTCTTTGGTGTCTCTTTAGAGAGAAGAACTTTGTCAAATGAGAAGAAATTTCAATACAATGGCAGATAATAGGGAAGATGCCAATGTATTGAACTCTTTCGATAGGAAGCTTGAATGAAGCTTAATTCCAGTAGATTATCCATGCCCTGGAGTCAGCTAAAAGGAGATTCTCTCCCATTAGAAAGAGGACTCCCACTTCTGAACCTATGGAAAGAACCCCATCCTAGAATCAAGAACAGAGAGTCAATCATTGACACTGCTGTACCAGAAGACCCCTCAGCAATGGGAAGGAAGATTCAGGCAATGTAAGCATCTCAAATCCAAGAGATGTTGGACTAATTGAAGTGGACATTCAAGACAACCAGGGCAGCGGGTGACTCCAATCCATAAATCATGTTTTTGTCAGTTTCTTTAGATAATGCTTAGAATATACTTTTGTAGCAATTTTGTAATAGGGTCAAGGGGTTAAAATGTTACTTCTCAAGGATTTTGACTCCAAAAGAAATTCAGAATGTCAAGTATTTCATGGTTATAAGTACTATGTACTGCAGACAACGGGTATGGCCACTGCCAGTCAGCACCCCTGTTTCCAAGTAATGTAAATCCTTGTTTCTGTAAAAAAATAGCAGAGATCTTGAAATACAGAGCGGGAATAGAGATTATCTTTAATAAGTAATCATATGTCATGGCAGTCTCTGACACTAAGGCAATTTATTTGGCCAAAACCAGTCAAATGCCAATAATCAAATTCTGGCATGCAGAGTTTTCACTTACAGCATTTAACATTGGCAGGGTGCTCCTGTATCCACCAAACACAATAGAGTGTTCAGGTAGCTGTTTGGAAAATCGCACAGGTGAGTGGCACTGGCAGAATCTCACTTATGGGGGCTTATCCACCTGTGTGCATCCCAAAAGCAGAGCAAATTTGAGTACACATCCAAAGGTGCACAGAATCCCAAGAAAGTGTCCAGCAGGTCATTTGCAGCAAGCTATGTTCTCAGAAATGGAAACGGAAATGAGAATGAAATAAGGAATAGGGTCAGAGAGTTTTGAGGATAATAACTGTTAACCAGTAGTGTCAAGATGGGAATGTGGACCAGAACATGGAAGGAACAAGAAATGGGTATTCTGGTCACGTTTCCAGTAGCATAGCCATATTCTGGTCACGTTTCCAGTAGCATAGCCAGTCAGTACAGTAGCATTCACTAATGTAGTGTCAAGATGGGAATGCAGACGAGAACATGGAAGGAGAATAGCCACTCAGTACAGTGTGAGTGAGTTTGTAAGCAAAAATAGCCACTCAGTACAGTAGAATAGCCAATCAGTAGTGTGTGAGTGAGTTAAATTGTAAGCAAAAAGACTGGGATGATTTAAAATTCTTCAGGACCTTCCAAGTGAAAGTGACAAGGGATGATTTAAAATTCGTAGGACCTTCCTTCCAAGTTAAGGTGACAAGGGATGATTTAAAATTCGTCAGAACCTCCCAATTGAAGGTGACAATGCGAGTGTTTATTGGACATGGAGATGTTTGAACCCAAAGTCAAAAAATTAAAATTTCTTTCTAGCCTTGACAGATTTGAGATATGAACATTCCCACAAGCGAAGAGGAAAAATCTACCCCAAATATCACACCTGCAAAGCATAAAACCCCAAAACACACACATATCATCAACAAAACAGTGCTGGCCTTTAAAAAACCACATACGTTCTTTTGTGATCCTTTCCTTCAACGCATCCATGTCTTTACCGCTAAATTGAACTTTCTCGATTCCTTCACGAGCCCACGCATAGGTCGTCTGTTTTTCCTCCTCCGTAAGTCCATATCTCGGATTAGGACCCATTTTCACATTCTTGCCCAGAGCCTTCTTCTGTTTAACTGCAGTGTCCGGAGCCTTAAACGATTCCACCCCATTTGTAATATCACCCAGAGCAGCTCGAGGTACAGTCCCCGCTCGCCCACTCTTAGCACAAGAAAATGTTCCAGAGACTCCCCCCTTGTTATTATTGTCCGCTTTGTGAGGGCAGATGGAGGTCGCCAGTCCAGAATTTGGAGGCTTCAGCTTGTTCGTGATGGTGGACAGAGCTTTTCGATCTGATAAATCAGGCTGCTGCGCCTTGAGCCCGCCAGATTTGGGGATAGTGGCTTTGTCTGCAAGAGCCATCAAATAGTTTATTAACATTCTCATTGAAGGCGGTGAAAAGGAATAAGAAATGCCCATTAAGATTGTGTTTAATATTTCCTTACCTCTTTTTATCTCGGCGTTTTCCTTCTGGAGGACACCAAGAGGTTGCGTTCTGACCGCCATTTCTGGTGGAAGGCTCAAATATGGCGACTGATGATCAGTATGTGTTAGTGCTGAGGACTGCTGCGAAAAGAGTTGGACGATTTTGCTTGTAGCTGTCGATGGCCGAGTGATGTTTCAGAGTAGATTTTTCGGTTGCAAGATCATATAAGAGTGAGAAGGAAAAACAGGTGTGGGGTTTTGGAGGAAATATGACCGTTAAAAAGACACATATTCGAAGCGAAAGAGTACGTGAGAGGGGATTGTTTTTAAATTTTAAAATAAAAGATAAAACTAAAAATGCTAACGGCTCTGAACTGGAAAAGTAATTCACCAATTAGCGCCTTAATCATTCCTGGGCCAAAGTCCGTTGAGCTCTGATTGAGCTTTAGATTGATTCAGGGGAGTTCAGTACAATTTCACATTTCATTGTAATTTTATATGTAGAGTTCTGTGTCATATATCTCATTTATATTCTTAAATTTTATTTTAAAATTCAGGGGAGTTCATTACAATTTCACATTTCATTGTAATTTTATATATATAGTTGTGTGTCATATATCTCATTTATATTTTTAAAATTTATTTTGTTTTTTAAAATATAGTTAATGATATTTTAATAATAAATATTTATTTCTTGCTATATGTGTAAGAAATTTATATTTTTAAAATATAGTTAATGATATTTTAATAATAAATATTTATTTCTTGTTATATATATATGTAAGATTGATTTTAAGTTTGATGTTTTGGGTGTTTATTTATTATTGCAACATCATGGGTTGGATTTATATTCATGATATGAGTATTTGGGCAAACACTAATGTTTTGGTTAAGGATCCATATCAATATGTGTTTTGGTGTTTTTGCAACCAATAACATGGATATTTCAATAAATATTTTTGTTTAGGTTAAAGGTTTATATGCAAAAGCAGTTGGTTTAAAGGTTGATTCACCCTCTCATGGCTATGTACCATGGGTTGAATTTATGTCTCTACATGAGTATCTTGTCAAACACCCAAGTGTAACGTTATGGTTAAGGACTCATACCTATAAGTAGTTGGTTTCAAATTCAATGATCTTGTGATCCCCATGGATCACTACACCACCATGGGTTGAATTTCTACCATTGGCATGTGGGTATATTGTCAAATGACATAGTATAATATTTTGGTTAAGAACCCATATCTACAAGTAATTGGTTTTGAATTTGAGTTTCAAATGCATTTTATGCGATTATACTTGTAATTCTCAACATGTCAAATGAGATTTTAAAGTCATAGAAACTATTCTAAAACATCAAACACTAAGTGTTGGCGACGGAAGTCACCCCTGGATTGCAGCAGGAGCAGAGCCCGACGTCCATCAGTTTATGTCACGATTTGTTTAATGGGGTGATCGGATGGAGGTTAACTCAAACGATGTGGTTCTAACTTCGAAACTAGGCCAGGCATGCATGGGCAAGTGAGGTCTTAGATAACTTCAGACAGTGAGTCGTAGTAAGGGTGAGTAGGGGGAAGACTTGTATCAGAGAGATGCAAAGGTCTGTCGTGAACATCAGGTTCCTAACAGACTGTGGAAGAAGACATCTAAACGCAAGATCTTTCTACGTTCAAACGCAGAAAACCAGAGAAAACAATAATGCCATAATAAATCCTTTATCACAACAGAGTTGCCATAATTCGTGCGAATCAGTCGATCACGAACTCTCTTAGTATAAGATGAAAACTTAGATGGATTAAGAAGACTGCCTGTTATAAAATAAGAAATCTCATATACAGATGCATGACCAGAAAGCTAGAATGTCTGCTAAAACTTTTACAATCGGGAGCTACGCTCTACCATCGATGGATACAAAATACGAAGACTGAGTTTATATACTCAAGAAAATTCGTCTCACAGAGGCATGTTCATCGCCCAAGGTTCTGTGTCCCTTCAGTCAAATTTCGAACGGATTTTCTTTGTCAGACGCGACCTTGACTGCGCGCGGCTCCTGCAAGGGGAGTAGCTGAGCCATTAAAGGCTGAGCTAGCGTGTGAAGACCTCCTCCGGCTGAGAACTCGACCTGGCCTCTTTGGAAAAGAGGGTACGCATGACCCTTTCGAGCAGACTGCTCGCCAGACCCTCCATACCTCATACTTAATGAACGATGGGAGGTTTCAACCGCCCCTTCTGGCTGTCATTTACTCCAGGCGTAGACCAGGATTGAGGTCCAGTCCGATGGCACCTGGAAGTCGCGGATAAGAGAGGAGCAGGTCTTCTTTCCCTGAAATCGCGATGGGAAAAATGTAAGGAGACCCTAACGGTCGCCACGCGTCCTCCCACTGATCTGACGGTTCGGGATTGATTCGACAATATGGCGGGCCTGGGTGGCCAAATGATAAACGTAAGCGCCCTCCTCCAGGCTCGTTCCTTTACGACCAGACGCCATAACCGTGGGTCCGTCTTAGAAGAGCGCTTATCGACATTTCGGGGTTCAGGGTTTCGGGATGTGAAATGACGAGGGACTTTTCCCCTCGAACTCCCGAAAGCCGATATGCCAATATGACTGGATTCTGCGCCACTGGATCGGACGAGCCAGATTTAGTCCCGAAATCCCGATGACCGCTGGTCTGCTTTGTGGATGATTCTCGGCTGCCGACAGTGAAACTTTGCCCGCTCGCTTGACTCGTAACCAGAAAAGAGGTCCTTCCGCTGCTGCGCTGGGTGATTCCCGTGTTTCCTGTAGACCTGAATACTCTTGTGCCTAGGACAAGAAATATCGCTAACATTAGGCTCCATGGGGGATAAAGTCGTCCCTGTGATGCTCTAAGAACTCATTCCGCAGCTTCAGTGCCTCGCTGTTGGGCTATGGAGTCAAGTTCAAAACCTCTTACTGAGAAATATATGCCGAAAGGAAAATAAAACAAACAAACACGCCTTCTCAAAAGAGCTTATTTATGTATAGGCCCTAAACTACTAAACTGAATATATATGAGCTAGGTGAAAGCAAATTTCCACCATAGCCACCCATGCTGCTCGGTGATTCGTCCCTTCTCTTTATCGCAGATGCTCCATAAAATGCCAGGGAGGTATGACAGCCAGATGAAAATGAGGTTAACCATGATGTCCATACCCCCAAAAGTTGAGAAGGGGAATAAATTTATAGGCTCCAAAGCCTTTGGGAAGCACCACTCCATATAGGCCCCCACAGGGTCACAATATATAATGCCAAGGGAGTTTAGTTGGTCAGAAAACATCTCTTGTCCTCCGCGGTTGTTCACCTGTGGCATGATGTCTTTAGAGTGCACAAGTGGGTGGAGGACAGATGCAGGCTGACCAATGCCAGATGACACCTGTCCACAAACAGGCTCTGGATAGGAGATGAGATGTCTACTAATCCCTTCCTCTTTATGTTGCTCTGTGCTTCCTGCAAGCCCAGTAGAGTTGATTTCCACCCATGGCCTTTCCTTAATCAATAAAGGAACAGACTCTATAATGTGGTCTTGGAAATCTTTCATAACGCAATACTCCCTTGCGAGTATTGGTGGATTAATCTTTATAGAATATTTCAGGAAATCTGAAATGTAGGACTCCATGTGTATGACCACCGGATTGTGGGGAATATGACAAAACCCTGGCCGCTTCAGAAGACCAGGATGCTCCTCTGCAAAAAATTCTCTGCTCACAAAAGAATGTCCCTCTCCATCCTCGAAAAGCCACTCTGGATCTTCTGCAGCTGCAGCTTTTACCCCAGAAAGATGATATTCAAATAAAGGAGCAGCAGGATCTAGGTCATAATGACCACTTCTGGGTTCTTGTTCCAGATCTGATCCATAATTGCTAAATCCTTGTTCAGATTCTGAAACGGACTGATAGTCTTCTTCCTCCTGTATATGCAAATCTGCCTGCTTATGAGTCCACCTACTAGCTCTAATGTTTTCTTCAACCTCTATAGCATCCTCAAACAAATGTATCAATGATGAGGATTTCCTCTCTCTTAGGAGGAAGACTAGCTCTAGATGATGAGCCATGATATAGTACACCATAGCAGTAGTCTTTGTGGGTCTGATCTCTACAGGCATGCTATGATAAGCACTAAAAAATCTTCTGTTGAAAATAACCAAGGCTTCATCTTCCC
>JZKD02S1672877.1:52127-70355 GCA_000966675.3 Picea glauca | reverse complement strand
ATATTATTGATGTATTGATAGAAAAAAATGGAAATAGATTTTTTTTACAATGGTAATTTGTAAACAAGATAAGATAAAATAATTTTATTAATCAATAAGTGACTATAAATAAGAGAAAGAGAAAGGGACTATTAGACACATCATAAACAATACATAGTGGGAGTGTAAGTGCAACTTCTAAAGGGATATATCTATCCTCTGAGGTCAAAGACATATAATCTACAATTTATCATCAAATAAACAAAAGAAACTACAAAGCTAGGACTCTTAGAACAGAGAGTATCGTGTTGGGTTGTTTTTCGTTGTTTTTGGTTCACGCTTGCACACGCATCGACCTTCTTAACACTTGGGAGGTTTAGACCCAGGGTTAGTCTAGAGCGTGTCCAACAAAACCCCAAAGCACTGGCATATCAATCCTCGGTTGGGGCCGAGGAATGTCTCACCGGAGATGTGGAGAGGATCACAAAGACCATAAGGTCTTGTGTTGAGGATAAAGGATTAAACATACTACACATTACTACAATTGGCATCCATATACCTCAGATATGATAACCCATTAAGGACTAAGAATTAACACTATACACACACATATTCAACTCATTCATAATAGGCACATAATAGATCAGAAAATTGCCATATATTCATTGTTGGAAGTATTCCATCGCAACATAGATATATAGTGCACAGAACCATTGCCTATGACATCCATACAAATTCATAGTATTACTATATTAGCAGTGGGAATACAATAGATTGCACCATGCACTTCTCCTTAGGACTTAGACATATCAAGGTACATGAATATATTCAAGACATTACAATATCACAGCAGGCTCAGAGTGAGCTCGATGCTGGTAGCTAACTCTCTATCCTCGGACTAGCTAAATAGCCTGTACATAGACTCTCTAATGGGTTAGCCAACCTCTTTGATCTAAGATTAAAGCTCCTTTTTATATCCTTCGTTGTTGGGGAGCGTTATCTCTTTCTGTTCGACTCCACTCACTTGTCTGATCCAACTACCTTGCATGCTTTAGGTACCTGCTAGCGCTCCACGTAGAATTTTTGCATCAAGGGAAATCTTAACTACATGACCAACTCATCATTTGGCCACCCCATGTCTCTGTATGTTGCTAGAAATAATCATTCGGGGAGATTTCCCGATGATTCCTTTCTTGCTTCTGGCGAGCATCTTCTTGGTTTCCGGCGAAATTGACAAAACTTGGATCGACACGCACTTGGTAGTCTTTATACTCTATGCGTTGTTGACAAAACCCGATCCGATGCGCACCTCTTGGAAATCCTCGCGCACTTACCCAGGAGTGCGCAAAACTATGAAATGGGCGCGCACTCCTTCCTTGGTGTGTGCGTGCAAAACTGGACCCAAAACTTTGGGTGCCAACATATACCTCTCAAGAACCTTAGAGAAATGTCTTGACCGAAAGCACATGGAGTATGTGCTCAAGCCTTTGAGGTGCTTGGAGTATGTATTGAAGCCCTAAAGGAGACATCACTTGTTGATGAGGAGGAGCTACTAAACTCTAAATTTGTTCTGACAAGTGGATCTCTCTTACCATCTAAGGTCAAGGTGAAGAAACCCCTGAAGGAGGATTGTCCTAATGAATTGGAAAAGGAAGAAGTACTTGAATATATGTATACAACGTGTATCTTGGAAGTGGTTGCTCTCTACTTAGATCTAAAAGAATGGGATGGAAGGTGTTTGTTGTGAATAGAAGAACTATGTTTAATCTAGCAATGTCACAAAGGTCTCACAGGTGGAGGGTGGGGATATCTTTGAGGTCTCATAGAACTGGAAACTAAGGTGGTGAAACTGATCTACCTAGCTCTTGTTTCCTCTGCTTGTGAGCATCTGGAAGGAGGAGGTGATCATGTTGATAGTATTCGATGGTGTGGATTATCTAAGCATATATGATCTAAACCTGGAAACCTTCCTCATGTATAAATCCAAGTATAAATGGTCCAAATATCGAAAGAAGACAGAAAGGAAGTTATGGGACTCCCTAAAAATGTAGTGATATCGACCACAAATCTCTTGATAGATGGGGCATTGAAAAATGAGATGCTCCTCTATCTCGATCTCATGTAGGTGGCAAAGTCAACAAGTCCTATCTATTTTCTCGTGAAATATGGTGATCAACTTCCACCTAAATCCAATGAGAACCAACTTAGAACTAGCCAAGAGGGATCATGAGGGTATATATATAGTGTCAAAGAGTATAGAATGGTGTGATAATGAGGCTATCTCTCATCTCTATGAAATGATTTGCATAGAATGTCATCTTTGGCTTGAGCGGGGTGGATCTACCTTAGTTACTTGAACAAATTGTCTATAAATGTCTTCCCTATTGATATGTTTCAACCCCTACTTATTCAATAGAAGATGGCCAAGGGAATTCAATAAGTATTTGAATGGGGGTAACCTACACACTGTAACAGGGGCACAATCTCAACAAACCAACAATGGACTCGTTGGAAGAACACAATAGAGGCAATGGCTAAAGCCTCCAAGGAGCAGTATGCAAGGTAAGGGTACCAATCTCTACCAACGATCGAATCAACAAAGTTTTGGACTCAGGGAAATAAAAAAATATTCAATATCAAATGTTCCTCTAAAAACTAATAAGATCTATGTGACTCTTCATAATTTCCTTAATGATCAGGCTCTAAAACAAGAGGTGTTCCAATGGTCATGAAATTGAGTTTAGGGATATGTAACAACTTTTGAAATTGTGTAATTCTTTAATGGAAAAAGAAACACGTTTTCCTTTTATAATGAATCCATAATTTCAAAATGCAAAAATCTCTTTAATAATAATAATAATATCTACTTCAAATATTATATTAAGCCAGAGGAATTACAATATTATTCTAATTCAATGCAACATATTTTTTTTTTACTCATTTTATACAATGCTAAACTTTGGTTTTATGTAAAAATATATTTCTTATCATTTCTTTTAATACAATGTGTATTTTTTTTTTTACTCAATGTTACTTTTTGGTAAAGTTTAATGTAAAAAAAAAAAAAAAAACATTTTTTTAATATAATGTGGTTTTATTTAAAAATTGTATTTTTTATTCAATAAATTTTAGATATATTTTTTCATAATAATATAATGTAAATAAAAAAAATGAATTTTAATATGAAAAATTATAGAACAATTCATAAATTTAAAAAAAAAAATTGTTTTCAAAATTCTATAATAAAAAAATATTTATAACCTTTCAAAATTAACATTTTTATATCTAAAATTTATTATTAAAAATAAAAAATATTTAAAATACTAAATGTTTTTCTCTACCTATCTTTTAAAGTTTGAAAGGTTCTCAAACCTCCACTCATCTCATGAAGAATCAGATGAGGACATCTATTACATAAGCAATCCACATGTCACTTGTGCCAAGATCGCTACAATGTTTTTTTTTTTAATACTTTTAGTATTATAATATATTTAATATTACAACCACTCGATGAACAAAATTGTTATATGGTACCACTATAATGTATCTTAACATTGTATTCAACATGTGTAAACAATTTTTTTATTTTTCACTTTGATCTCACTTTATAATATATTTATTATTAATTAGATGTTGTTATAATTGCATTAATTTACACATTTTATAATAAAAAAGATGGATAATGTTAAACATTTAGATTTTATTAATTATTCTAATTTTAATTTTAGATTAAAATTAAAAGTATGTAAAGATGGATAATGTTAAACATTTAGATTTTATTAATTATTCTAATTTTAATTTTAGATTAAAATTAAAAGTATGTTTGTAAAAAAAAAATATTTCTTATTTGGATCTCACTTTATAATATATTTATTATTTATTATTAATTAGATGTTGTTATAATTGTATTAATTTACATATTTTATAATAAAAAGATCGATAAGGTTAAATATTTAGATTTTATTAATTATTCTAATTTTAATCTTAGATTAAAATTAAAAGTATGTTTGTTACTAGAATAGTTGGAAAAAACAGATAAGATGTTTAAAGGCAATGTTTGAGGAAATCCAATTCATGCAAATCTAAATCTACTCTCCAAAAAAGTATTGGACAGTTCCCTGGATTGATTTTTTTATGAGGAGATCTTTAAAGAGATTGTAGTAAATACAGATAGCTTTTTGATTTTCTAAAGTTACATTCCAATGTAACTAGACACTAGATGGAAAGTTTACTTTTTCTTTTTTGATAAGCAAGATTATGATATTATGTAAAGCAATTGACACTTGTCAATAGCAACTCTCTAGAAACTTGCTCAAAGTATAACACAATCTATCAAGGATTTTGAGGAGATTATAAGAGAATTGTAGATCTTATTGATCTTTTTGTAACTTGAAAGAACACTTGATTCTAATAGGTGGATCTGTTTTTTTTGTGTGAAAAAAAAGGTTTAGGATGACAGTTTGGTGGATTAATTCATCTAGCTAAGTGCTTTGAACTTCATGTAAATCTTGAGGTTGATTTGCCTCTATTATTTATATCACTCAATGTTGTTACCAAGTCAAGAAAAGTGATTAACACCTCACTCAATCTTCTTACCAAGTCAAGCAAAGTGATTAACAACTAGTGATTTACACTATGTACCATCCACAAAATATTGAGAAGTGCCCAAAATTTTATATACAAAAATTTTCTTAAAAAATAAGGTAAAAAACTATTAAAATTTTTATTCAATAAAAATAAGATCAATTTAGATATAAACTTCCAGTGAGTGACTATTAAAATATATTTATTAAAATATATTAAAATAATACCTTGTTACATTGTAACACGCATATGTGTGTTACATTGTAACACACATAGTATGTGTGTTACAATCAATCAATATTACAATGTAACACACATAATATGTGTGTTAAGTGGAGAATCTTCTAATTTAACTTCAATCAATATTAAACCCTCTTTTTAAATATTACTATCAAATTTTCATAAACAAAAAAGAACTAAAAAAAAATATTAATATCAAATCTCCATAAAATTAAAAAGATTAAAATTTATATTAATAGAACTCTTTTAACCTCAATCATTAAACTCTTTTTATTTTAAATTCTTTTTCCAAATATTAATATCAAATCTTCATAAAACTAGGAAAAAATATCAATATCAAATCTTCATAAAACTCTATAAATTAAACTCTATTTACTTTAAACTCTTTTTCCAAATATTAATATCAAATCTCCATGAAACAAAGAAAAAATATTAATATCAAATTTTCATAAAACTCTATAAAACTACAAAGATTAAAGTTACTATAATAAATAATGTTGATGGAAACATACAGATGGATACACAGGGCTGAACCAAACTTCAATCTTAAATGCAAGGTTAAATAAAGATGGGAGATCTTCATTCTGGATTGTCATTGGTGTTGTTTAATTGTTCTATGTTTAGGGTTTTTTCATTGGAATCAGGCAGACATAAATCTGCATGAAATCACAAATTTATGTTATTTAAATTCCATTTCTGAATGCAGAAATGGATTCAGAGTGCTGAAAAGCAAACCCTCTAGGTACTCAAATTATACAAAATTAACCACTCAAATCTATAGACAAAATTAAATAGAAAATATTCCTAAAATTCTCTATATAAAATTCTGGCCAAAACATAGAACAGTATATAAAATTCTGCACACAATGTAGTCGTTGATGCAGTTATTAGTATGGTCTTTGTCACACTATGCAACCTTTTATAGTTGTCCAGGTCATCATATTCCTATTATCTTTATCACATCATGGACTTGATGTTGGTGAAGGTTCATATTATCTTTATCTTTTTGAAAAGTTGTAAAGCTGTATTGTTTAGTAAAAAACAAAATATAAAACATTGGAGGATTATTTATTGAAGTTATTAAATATTATTTTGATATGTGATTATTTATTATTATTTTTAATTATATATAAAATATTTGTGAATAATATATAAATAATAATTGTTGATGATGATTAAAACTTTTACTAAGATCAAAATTGGTTTATTGAAACCTTAAAACAGGTGTAATTATTGTGATATATATTTTGAAATTATGATATAATTTGGATACTCTTCATAAATATATTATTTTTGTTTTAATGAAATTATAAAAAAAAATTATAATAAAATATCTAATAATTTTATAAAATGATAAAAAAATATAATAATAATTTTGATAAATCTAAATTAAACCACTAATATATTTTGTATACATACTTTTGTTATATTTTTGATAAATTTAAATTAAACCATTAATATATTTTGTATACATACTTTTGTTATATTTTTGATAAATTTAAATTAAACAATTAATATATTTTGTGTACATACTTTTTTGTCAATACTTTTTTTCAATAATAAATATCAATAACATTTTCAATTCTATATAGTAAATATATGTAAAAACCATTTATCCCAAAATTAATTCCAAAAAATATCATATATTATATATTAATCATTTAAAAATAATAATTTTATTTACTATTTATATATTTATAAATAACTTCAAAAATTAATTCCAAAAAATATCATATAATCATTTAAAAAAAATAACTTTATGTATTATTTATATACTTATAAATAGTATAACCTATGTTATCAACTTTTTACAGTAATGTAATAACTCTTCTATCCAAAGACATTTCCACTTTTCAAAAAATAACATTTTTAATTTTATATAGTAAATTTATGTAAAAACCATTCTCTCCCAAAAATATATCATATATTATATGTTAATTTTATATACTATTTATATATTTATAAATAGCATTAGCTACATTTTCAACTTTTTATAATAATGTAATAACTCTTTTATCCAAAAGCAATTTCATTTTTGAAAAAAATAATTTCATGTGATTATGCATATGATTATGCATTATAAATTATAAATAATAGAAAAAATAAGTACATGATTTCAAGAGTTAGGGTTGGGGTTTCGTTCTGTAAGGCAGCCAAAGTTTGAAATTCACGATAGTCTAGAGGACACCCAAAAAAATCCAACCATGTTAAGGATTGGTGTGACCAAAAATTGATGTGGGCAAAGCAGTCAAAGTTTGAAATTCACAATAGTCTAGAGGACACCCAAAAAAATCCAACCATGTTAAGGATTGGTGTGACCAAAAATTGATGTGGACAAATAACAAAAGCGTTAACAAACAAAAAAAAATTATAAATCATTCATAAACTCTTCTTTCTATTACAACCATAGAGTGATACAACTATTTTATTAAACTTACCATCAGTTATAAGGTGACTTAATTAGTTTTCATACTTACATTCTAACAGTAATATCAATAACATTTTCAATCTATTACAATCATATAACAGACAGTAGTATCAGTAACATTTTCAATCTATTACAATCATATAAGGATGCAATTGTCATTAAAATTGTTGTTACTTAAAAAGTTTAATTAACATAATTTTCATACATAGTCTTACAACAACAGTTACATTTTTAATTAACCTTTTAAAGTAAAATTTATATAATAGCCATAATATCCCAAAAAAATAATATCATGTAAACAATCCCAATCCTCAAAAAAATCCCAATCCCATTTCATATGCCTCTATGCATTTATAAATAGCAGAAAAGGTAACTGCATCCCAAAAATCCTATAGGCTATTACAATGGCCATTCATAAACCCCGGTTTCTATTACAACCATATGGCGGTGCAACTATGTCATTGAACCCGCCATCAGTCTAGAAGAGATGCCAAAAAGGATAATTGGTAACAACTTCTGCATCTCAATAGACGCAATCCTCCATAATACCAGGCCAGTTTTTGGAGGCATTCTGCAAAATCTCAAGGCACTCCAGGAAAGAATCATCGTAATCCACATCTTCCAGCTTCATATCTATATGGAAACACAGGAAAAACACACGAGCTTGAAAGTCGAGTTTATATCACATACTTGTAATATAATGCCAAAAAGGACAGAGGATCAAAAAAATGTGTCTGATGGATAAATACCATCGCAAGGAGAATCTCCCTTCTTACAGAGATCTTCCACTGGATCTAACTCCAAAAAATCTGTAATTATCGAGGAATCCTACAAAAGTGCATTTCAACAACCAGACCAAATTTGTTCAATACTATTTGCATTAGGCTAGGCTTGTTCATTTCAATTGCTATATGATTTATAGGCTATTTCACATTCTAGGTAAGGAGAGAACAGAAACTGTAAAATGCCTACCTTTTGAAGAGCACGAGGCAGAAAACATGGTATCTCCGTTCTGTAGCTCAATGCTTGTGTTACTCGGCTGTTGACCTCTGAATGAAGCAGAAGAAAACAAACAGAACCTCAATCATGGTCGATTTAAAGTGATGAAAGCACAATTAGCTCATAAGGAAGACAAACCACATTGTACAGTGAAACTAGCAAAGCACACCCAATATTTTGAACCAAACAGCAATTAAAGCTCATAAACAAATCTATCTGAAAGAGCACAAGATTGTTAAAAACTAGTAAAGAACACCCAATATTTTCAACCAAACAGCCATTAAAGCTCATAAACAAATTTATCTGAAAGAGCGGAAGATTGGTAAGCTTTATTAGAAAATGATGAAAGCTTGTCCGATTTTCATGAAAAAAACAAAGTAAACAGACTCCCCCAGGCAGATTTCTAGAATATCATATCTCTCAATAAATAGAAAGATTCATATCAAATGAATGTTAAAAGCACCATGCCTTACACCATCTCCTTTAGGCAGGATCTATACTTGGATATCAAAGCATTGTATAGGTGTTCCTGTTATATGATAAAAAAACAAATTCCTACCATAGCATCATCAAGAAGCGGCAGACAAAAAGAAGGTTCCTAAGTGACTGCTATTTTTCCCTCGCCCAAAGTGGAAAGGAATGACTGCTTTACGACTAATTGCTTGATACTTTAGACTGTGGTTGGCAGGAATCCCTATACAAAGAAAGCAATAATCTCATTACATATAATTCAGGTTAACTATAATAGATGTTAGAAACTTAATTGAAGGCTAGAATGTTGATAGATTCCATTTCTAAACCCAGAAGTTAGTTAATCAAGAGCTAAATCCAGTTAAGGCCCTAATTTATTAGGAAGATCCAATTTAGATTCCTACGAATGCAAATTTATGAATAGGAGATAAATTGATAATAAGAAGCTTCAATTATAACATAATAAGACAAGGGTGGATTAAAGACTCCACAAAATGGCTGAATGGCTGAAGAGTACGGGATTTCCATTAAGAACACAATGCCTGAAAGAAAGAATTAGAAGAGAAAGCGAAAGAAACTTTGTGCAACAATCAGAAACAGCTATTACAAGAAACAAATTAACTAAAACTTGATGATACCTTTGCACCTTGACCAGGGTTTTAGGCTTTTCACTGAAACTATAATACATAAACAAGAGTGAAACGAGAATGAACTGATATAATTTCTAATGTGTGGAATGGGAGACAGATGGCATTGACAACCCCAAGAACGAACAAATATGCAAGGTATAAGGGAAATCAGTTGCATAGCCTACAATGACATATCAATAAACTTGAGATAATTGATAGGAACTGCAGCCAGCAACAATATGCCTATTACTTGCAACAGACAAAATCCATGAAGTTTGATAACAGAGATATTGAACCTGGAATGCCCAGCCAAGAACAATATAGACAATAAATATGAGACTACCAACAACTGTAACAATACAGCAATTTCCCCTAACAGATCAAATCCGTAAACTAAGAGGTATAATAGCAGAGATCATGGCGTCCAAAAATCAATGCTTTTTCCTGTTTGTTAACACATAAGAGTTTGTTAACCACTAAAATCTCCGCAAAAAAGGTATACAGGGACCTTCCCAATGTAGCTCTGTAGTAAGGTTGAGGAGGAATCCTCTTCCCATCTTTCTTCAGCTGTGCAGATTTACTTTAAAAGTTTGGTCTCTTGTCCTTTCTGAGATTGAATCCCAAATCCAAGATCCCTCCCCTCCTGGACGTTCGCCTTCTCAACCTGGAGCTCAGGCTATGCAGGATCCCTGACTAAAAAACCTCCACTGAAGAAAATCAAATGGATGTCCTTTCTGAGATTGGCTAATTAAACTTGACTATCTCAACTAGGTCCACATCTCCACCAAATTACCAGATGCCACATGGCATCTCACCAATGGCCTTCTGGATTTATGCCTCAGTCTACTCGTTGTGGTGCCTTTCAGTTATAAAGAAATCTGAGGCTTGAGACTACTTGATGACCTTAATAAACACTGGGAACTGATTAACCTGCTACTGGAATTCTTCAAAACCGGAAAACTGGAAATGAAATATTTTTGGGTGATGCAGGATTGCCAGCTACCCAGGAGCATCATACATCTACTAGAAGGCATGGATAAGAAGAAACAAAAATGTGTTCAGCAATAAAGTTAAAGCGTCCATCATAAACTTGTTAACAGAGTGTTATTTCCAACTACATGGGAAGCAAAACAGAAAAGCACATGGAAACCAGAGAGAAAGCCTGGCTTAAAATTTGGGACTCTTGGACTGGATCTCCAATCCTCCAAAACTTTGTAGGACTCAGCCCAACTTGTAAAGGCCACCAGGATCCCTTGTATCAGAATTTATAGAAATGAATGGAAAATTAAAGGAGCTACATTCTCTTTTTTGACAACCAAGGGAAACTCCTGTGGAGCAGGGGGACTTATCTTCAATCCAGGGGGCTCCAAGTGTGGAATTTGCATGGAGTCTTGGCACTGCTACTAACAACCAGACAGAGGCATTGGTGGTCTGGAAAGGTCTCCAAATAACTAAAGGTTTTATGACAGAAAACATTGCAGTAGTAGATAAGATAAGATAGAATAATTTTATTAATGTCCAACAAATGAGTGAATAAATATTAAAATGTAGGAGTGCAAAAGCAATGCCTATATCAATGCTCAAAGCAAAAGAAACATTTTTGGGTGGTGCAGGATTGCCAGCTACCTAGGAGAAACAAAAGAATATTCAACAATAAAAGAAGTTACTCCACACAAAGTTAAAGCAACCTGTTAACATGGAGTATTATTCCCAACTACATGGGAAGAAAAACAGAAGAGCACATGGAAACCAGAGAGAAAACCTGGCATAAAAATTGGGGACTCTTGGATTGGACCTCCAACCCTCCGAAACCCTTTATAGGAGTCAACCCAACTTGTAAGGGCCACCAGGATCCTTTGAATCAGAATTATAGAAATAAATGCAAAATAAAAGGAGCTACAATCTCTTTTTTGACAATGCAGGTGGGATTATCTTCAATCCAGGGGGTTCCAAGTGTGTGGAACTTGCCTGGAGTCTTGGCATTGGTGGTCTGGAAAGGTCTCCAAATAATTAAAGGTTTTATGACAAAAAACATTGCAGTAGTAGTAGATAAGATAAGATAGGATAATTTTATTAATGTTCAACAAATGAGCGAATAAAATGTGGTAGTGCGAAAGCAACTCCTATATCAATGCTGAAAGCCAAAGAAAGAAAAAGGAAGGAAGCACAACTAAGTGTCTAGCTAAGATATTTGCTAGTAGAGAATTCCAAATTAATCGTGCAGGCAATCCCCCAAGAGTGTACTTTTCAAAATCCCAAGATCAACCAGACCATTGAAAGATGTCATCATTCTCTAGCCTCTCTCCAGAAAGCGTAACTCTACCAAATGAAAAGAAAGTTCAATACAATGGCAGATACTAAGGCAAAGCAGGCCATCGCTCTACCCTTAAGGGAATATTTGAAAATCCTCATCTTTATCAATGATGGACCAGCTGAAGAAGAGGAATGCCCTATAACATGAACAATTTTACTAGACTCAGCTCAAGGAAATACTCAGCGAAGCAGAAGACCCAAGACTTGGACTCAGCGCAAGTACAAAAATATAAAAGATACACAATTTTTTATGAAAACAAATAAGTTTTCATTTATATCAAATTGTTCTATGCCCATACACAGCAGAATATAAATAGATGTCCAAGACTCCAAAGTAGTTGTCTTCAATGTTATGGAAACCATTTGGAACTAGTGGAACCGGCCGGTCCGATTGGATTTGGGGCAAAACCGATTCAAATCACCCTCCTGAACTGTTTTTGGCCAGTTCAGTACCAAACCGACCTTTTCTCACCGAACCGGCCGGTTGCGTATCGTGTGCCATGGACCCACATAATTCAATTTTTTTTTAAATAACAATTGTTTAATAGAAGGGGGGCCTATTACACTAACCCTAGGGTTGTGGAGAGTCAAGCACCAGGATCTGACAACGAAGATCTTTCTTGGATGGACTTGGACCCACTTCCACAGCCGGAGGTACAAATACCTTCGGGACCTAGGGAATCAAGCCGGAATCCCACTAGAGGGTCATTAGATATTGAGGATGAGGATTCTGATGATTAGTAGTTTCTAGTATCATACTATGCTTATTTTTGGACTCTAGAGGCCATTTAGAGCCTCTTTGTTGATGTATTTTTGTTCAGATATGTATTGCACTTGGTGCTATTTTGGTTATGCACTCTTACTTGCTATATAAATGAGAAACTTTGCATATTTGTGTATAAATGGTTTGGATTCATATGGATGCACATGAATATATATGTTTTTTTTTCAAAATTTGAATATTTTATGTAGTTTTTGGTCGCCAGTTTTTTTCTGGTTCTAGTCCAGTTCACATATTTGGGGCCGACCGGTTCAGTTCTGATAACTATGATCAAGAGTAAAGTAACAGCTATTAGAGATGGTGATCACAAAGATCAACTCAGATCAAACTGCATGCAATTTGGAACTCCTTGGAGAACCACGTATACTCAATCAACTCTGCTTCTATTGCCTCTCAAGCTTGAGGCAACAATGAGACGTCTACCTTGATGGCTCGAATGAAAGCTCAACTCCAGTAGGTTACCCAAGCCCTGGAGTCAGCTAAAAGGATCTCTCCTTTGGAGCCTATGGAAAGAACCCCATCCCTGAATAAAGAACATTAACACTAAAGATCAACTACAATACATTACCCAATCCCTAGAGTCGGCCAAAAGGATCTCTCAACTCCTACTTTTGAACCTATGGAAAGGACCCTGTCCCAAATCAAGAAAAATGAGTTTCAATCATTGAAAAGAAAAGACCCCTAAGTGATGACAAGGAAGATTCGATAAGAGTCTTAAATCCAAGAGATAACGAACTTATTAAAGTGAACAGTCAAGACAATGAGGGCAGATTGAATCCAATCCATCCATCATGTTTTTTTCAATTTCATTAGATAATGCTTAGAATATGCTTTATAGCAATTTTGAAATAGGGTCAAGGAGAATAAAAATGCTACTTCTCAAAGCCTTGACTCCAAAAGAAATTCAAAAGGTCAAGAATTTCATGGTTATAAATAATAAGTACTGCAGAAAATGGATAGGCCAGTCTGCAGTGTGCACTCTTGTTTCTAAGTAATGTAAATCCTTGTAAAAAAGAAAATAGAAGAGATCATGAAACACAGAACTGTAACGTAGATCATCTTTACTAAGTAACCAGTATATGTCATGACAATCTATGACACTACTGCAGTTTATTTGGCCAAAAACCAGTCAAGTACCAAAAGGCAAGAATCAAATGTCAACCTACCTTCTCGAATCCACCCATCAAGTTTTTGTCAATTTCTTTAGATAATGCTTAGAATCTGCTTTTATGGCAATTTTGTAATAGGGTCAAGGAAAGTTAAAATACTACTTCTCAAGAATTCGACTGCAAAAGAAATTCAGAATGTCACGCATTTGATGGTTACAAGTATTATGTAACGTAGAGGAGTATGGCCAGACTGCACCCCTGTTTCTAAGTAATATAAATCAATGATTCTGTCAAGAAAAGAAGCAGAGTTAATGTAGCACGGAGCTCAATGAAGATCTTTACAACTGTAAATAACCATTATATGCCATGACAGTCTATGACACTAAGGCAATTTATTTGGTCAAAAACAGTCAAGTACCAAGAATCCAATCCACACATCATCGTTTTTGTCAGTTTTTTTAGACAATGCTTCGAATGTATTCTGCCTTTACAGCAATTTAACAATAGGATCGATAAGAATTAAAAGGCTGCTTCTGAAGAACTTGACTCTAAAAGAAATTTAGAATGTCAAATATTTCATGGGTATGGCCTGTCTGCACCCCTGTTTCTAGGTAATGCAAACCCTTGCTTCTGTATATAAAAAAGCAGAGATCATGAAACACAGAGCTGGAACAGAGATCATGAAACACAGACCTGGAACAGAGATCATCTTTACTAAGTAACCACTAATTGTTACGACACTAGGTCAATTTATTTGGCCAAAGTAATCTAGTACCAAAAATCAAATGCCACCCTGCCTTCTGCAAAGGCATGAAGAGGTCTCACTTAGACCCTTTTCTTATTAGCAGGGCGCTCCTGCATCCACCAAACACAACAGAGTGTTTAGGTGGCTGTTTGGACAATCACACAAGTGATGAGACTAACAGAATCTCATTTGTCAGGTTTTGTCCATCCGTGTGGATCCCAGAAGCAGAGAAAATTTGGGTGCGCATCCAAAAATGCACAGAATCCCAAGAAATTACCCAACAGATCATTTGGAGCCAGCATGTTACCAGAAAAGGGAAACGGAAAGGGAAATGAGAATGTAATAAGAAATGGGTACAGAGGGTTTTGGGGATGATAAATGCGAAGTCCCCAGCATGTTACTAGAAAAGGGAAACGGAAAGGGAAATGAGATTGTAATAAGAAATGGGTACAGAGAATTTTGGGGATGATAAATGCGAAGCCCCCTCCCCCTGATTACTAATGTTCTAATTTGATGTCAAGATGGGAATGGGACGAAAACAGGAATGGAACAAGAAATAGGTCTCTGGCCACGTTTCCCGTAACATAGATGGCTACTGGAGCTTGGGTGAGAGATATCATAAGCAGAAAGACGGCAACCATTTAAAATTCGTCAGTGACCAAAGTAGACCTCCCGAGCGAAGATGAAAATGTGAATGGCTACTGGGCATGGATGTAAGCCCAAAATCAACTAATTACTTCCCGCGAGCAAAGCACGAGAAACCTAACAGTTTTACATCTGAGTCTTGTCATAAGCGGAGATGAAAGATCTACCCAAAATATGAAATGTGATACAACACCTGCAAACCATAAAACCCCAAAACACACGCATACCAACAGCAAAACAGAGCTGGCCTTACAAAACCCACATACCTTCTTTTGCGATCTTCTCCTTCAACGCCTCCATGTCTTTACCGCTAAACTGAACCCTCTCGATTCCTTCTCGAGCCCAAGCATCTGCCTTCTGCTTTTCCTCCTCCGTAAGTTCATATCTCGGATTAGGACCCATTTTCACATTCTTGCCCTGCACCTTCTTCCGTTTAACCGCAGTGTCCGGAGCCTTACAGGATTCCACCCCATTCGTAATATCACCCAGAGCAGTTCGAGGTAGAATCCCCGCTCGCCCAATCTTAGCAGAAGAAAATGACCCACCGAATCCCCCCTTAGTATGATTCTCCGCCTTGCGAGGGGCGATCGGGCTCACCAGTCCGGAATTTCGAGGCTTCGGCTTGTTCGTGATGTTGGCCAGAGTGATCCGATCAGATAAATCTGGCTGCTGCGTCTTGAGGCCGACAGATTTGGTAACAGTGCTTTTGCCTGCAAAAATCCCCAAATATTTTAATTAAATTCTCATTGAATGTTCGGTGAAAGAGAAGAAGAGATGCCCATAGAGATTCTGTTTTGTGTTTCCTTACCTCTGTTGATCTCGGCGTTTTCGTCCTGGAGGACGGCAAGAGGTTGCCTTCTGACCGCCATTTCTGTTGGAGGACTCAAATATGGTGAATGATAATCAGTATGTGCGAGTGCTGAGGACTCTTGTGATAAGAATTGAGAGACTTTGCTGTGAAAACTGATAGATGGGCGAGTGATGTTTCAGAGCAGATTTTCGGTTGCAGGTAATGTGAGAGTGAGGAGGAAAAGCGGAAGGAGGAGGGTTTTTAAAATGGTTTTGGGAGGAAATATGACCGTTAGAAAGTTAAATATTGCAACGGGAAGAGGAAGTAGGAGACGGATATATATTTATACTTATCCGCTATGAATTGATAAATGTTTTAATGATTTGTATTGAATGCATGGTTTAGTTATGGCTCTTATTTTTTGGTCAGAATTGTAACGGTAGAGACTCCCCGAAATGCTTGTTGAGAAGTGCGACTATCTTTAAGCAGACCCTAAGTTTAACCGAGACTTGAACCTGGGTCAAGGCAACCTTGTATATTTAAGTTGGCACCTTTAGGTGTGGGTTAGCTACCTTTTTGGCTAAGCCTTGACGAGCTAATGGTTCAACTATGGTTGAGTAGAAGATCATTAGGACAACAAAGGACCCAAAGGAACAAAGGACCCTAATGGGAACATCCTTTGCTCAAGCAAGGTAAGGCATCTTTGATAATTCAAAGTGGTGTTCCCAAGCATTGAGGATTCTGAGGGGTACCTAAATGCTAACAAGCTTAGTGTCACTGCGGATCACAAAGATTTAGGCCAAGATGACTTGATTCATCAAGGGAGGATGTTGTCACACCATAGGACTTGCCCTGGGCACGCATGCTCTCTCCACGAGCTAAGACATGTGAATCGGGCGAGTCAGCAGACACTTGGTTATTTTATAAGTGAAGTTGGGTTACTTGGGTGTGTGACTTCGTGCCAAGTACGACTTCACCAAGATGACTTGCGACGGAGGTTAAGTGGTGACTTGATCGAAGAGTCGATTGCATGGGCGCCCCATGAAGACATGGGCGCCCCACCGAAGAATCAAACAGTTGGTGAGGATGGGCAGGACAGAGGCATGCGCCCCCAACAAAACGCACAAGGAACAACTCCGCAATGGATGACTTGACGGATGTGAAACCAAGGATGGGCTCCCATGGAAGCTTTAGGCATCCCATTTGTGAAACAAGTCGCCCAAGCACGATGAGTGCCCAAGAAAACGAGCAACAGACATTTTGGCAAGAAATGAGGTGAGCGAATGAACAGAAGCACGAGTTGGGCGCCCATGGAAAAAACGAGACGTTGGCTGGGAAGAGCGCGTGCTTGGAAAGGTGTGTGCGCCCGTTGGCAAGTCGACCCGACTTGTGAAAGTGGACAAATGATTGAAAGAGTGCGTCGGCTTGCGAATAAAGGGGCACGTTGGCTGGAAGGGGCGCATTGTCGAGCAAGGGTGCATGCCTATAAAAGACCAAGTGAAAGAGTCATTTGATAAGAAGGAGACAAGGGAACACATCTCATAATCGCAGAATAGAGCTCTGAAGCAGTGACAAAGGAAGGAGGGTGAGCTCCCTCCCCAAGGAGCCAAGTAGACCCTAGAGGGTAACTTACGCTGCCTTGGGGAAGGTTGCACTGAGACAGGAAGGGTGATCTCATCTAGACTAAGGAAGCTAACGATGGGTAAAAGTTTGTGAAGATGGGAGAGTGTCGCAGGTCGCACTAATTCTGAGGCAAGGCAATAGGCTTCTCAGGAGACGAAACATGAGGTGGTTTCGTTCAGACTAAGGAAACAAAGGAAGTGCACACAAGTTGGCTTGGTGAAAAGCCTTGGTGTTTTCATGAAGGGTTTCTTTATGTGATCTGGGTGAAATCTCCCCTTTGTAATATTTATTTGTGTGGCACGAGTTGAGCTCGACACACTATTGTTTTGTTTAAGAAATTAGGTGTTAGGCCATTTTGGCCGCCCACTTGCACATTTCGTCTTGTCACTTTGCATGAATGGTTTCTTTCTACTTTTGAATCTAAGTGTAAGAAAACGCAAACATAACATAAGTAATAAATGGAGATGTAATGGAACAAGGCATAGTTCAGATTAAGTAGTTTGGTGTAGCTTTACTGTCAAACGAACGATTGCGGTGTCACACGATGACTGGGAGCGTCGGGTGTTTCCACCGCCCGACCACGGGCTTGCGTGGCCTGTGACAATTGGTATCAGAGCGTCGTTCAAATAGGCATTGCAGAACTCTCTCTTCACCACCAACGAGACCCTTTTCATTGGTTTAGCTGGTGGGGCCGTGTTGATGAGGACGTCAACGATTTTAAGTGGGGGAGTATGTTAGACCTCCAATGCTTAGCTCAAGCGTGTGCTATTACGACGAGCGTGGAGACATGATTGGTCGACGAGATAGCTAAGTGCGCGTTCGGTTTTGTGCGATGGAGGGCGATTCGGACCAACTCGGCAAGATGCACGGTGAGTCCCTTAGAGGGTGCATC
>JZKD02S1672877.1:36833-48783 GCA_000966675.3 Picea glauca | reverse complement strand
ATGAAAAACATCAATCATAGGGAGCCTAGCTTCAAGCTTGACTTCATTACATAAATACATGTGATAGGCCCATGAAGGATTTTTTTAAAGCCTAGGGTCAGTTGTTGGTCCTCAAAACTAGGATTGTTGAACTACTCATTAATAAGTGATTGAGAGAGAGTTTGTCACTCACTACTTGGTGGTATTTCAATCAAAGACACTTGCAAAGGAAAGAAAGTCGGCCTTGCAGTGTTTCCTTGATGTATTGCCAATCAAAATGACAAAATAACATAAGAGGCACTACTACAATGCAAGGTAACTACAATAACACAACTTTGTGTCACATATGCCTTGTCAAACCCGGTTGGGGTTATTTTTTTCCCAACGCATGTTGTTTGTTTTGTCATGTTGACATAATATTTTCATTATTTCCTGATGCAAAGCACATGTGAAAAAATATTTCTCATATTTACATTGTATTTGGGTCTTGTGTGTCATGTTACATTGCAAAACACAATCCAATGAAAATATTTGAATCAAAGTTGAGAGAAGTTGTGTCTTTACCGAGAGGCTTGCATCAAATTTGTGTTTTTGTGCATTTTCCTTTGTGTCATAGTTGTATCTTGTGCATCAATTTACATCACAAAACATGACACATGAGGAATATTTGCCTTGAATTTGCATTGCTAGTGAAAAAAGTTGTGTTGTGTTACATCACAAAAACTGAAGCCTGATAAATACTTAATAATAAAACTAATAGCTAATTTAAAAATGATTTGTTATTTTAAAAAATAATTTACTAATAAGTTATATAAGAGCTTTAAAATAATTTATTATTATTATTTTATTAATAAAATAATATTATCAATTACAATAAGTTATTAATTATAACCATAGTGTAATGTGTTCACTGCAATTATTTATGTATTAGTTATCTAGTCATTAAAGCTATTTGAGAAGAACAATGAAGATATTGTTAATCATATGTTTATGTACTCAAAACACTCAAATTTTCATGGTTTTTATGATTTACCATGCTTATGTTTGGTGTTGATATGTTTGTATGCCCATTTTTAAACCAAAAATTAGGTGATTTTTGTTCATTAAAAAATATCTTACAAATTCCAGCGTGGAAGGAGTGTGTAGGGTACTCTTTGGCTTTGGAGGGAAAGTTGAATTTACCTATTCCTAGAATTTAGGTGTAGCTTCAAATAATATGTGTGAGGCTTATGCTTTGTTTCAAGGTCGCATAGTCGCCAATACTTAGGGAATTCATAAAATCACCATCCTGGGAGACTTAAAGAACCTTTTCGGGCACCTTCAACTCAATTCTCTCCCAATGGATGTGCAATTAAGCTCCATTTTTACTAAAATTCAGAGTGTCATCCAGGATCTTGAATATGTGGAATCATGGCACGTCCTCCACCACCTCAATACACACACAAATCATCAAGCCAATAAAGGTAATTTGGGGAAAATAGGGGAATTGCAAATTAATGGGACCATGGGATTCCAACCCATTCCCTATCATCTCAGCCTCTCTATGACTCACGTCACTGGGCCTTCCGCTCCCACCACTTGTCGTCACCTCTTCAATCATGGGAGACCTCCCTCGTCACTTCGTCTTAATTATTTATGTTCAACCCTTCCCTTTATTTACTTCACCTGCTTGTTGGATCATGTATGTGGGGTGGTTTTGTTGCAAATGCCATGGTCGCGTCTCCTGTCCCCTTCATCCGTCATCAAGCTAGGCTTCAGTCCTATATGGGATGGACATTATTAACATCACCCCCTCACAATTTTCTCTATCCATCCCTTCTGTTTATCCTCTTTGCTAGCTCGCTTGCTCATGATTATGGGATGGATATGGATGCCATAGATGCATCATTATTCCTTTGAAATAATCAATGGGATAGGGTTTGGTATTAGAAAATATGGGTAATAGCAACCACATTGCTTTGCCGATACTTAGATTTCTTCAATTCATTGTATTCCCTTTTCACTTATCAATAAGAGATTGCAAGGAACAACCTTCTCTTTAACACTCACAACCTCAAGGTGCTCCTTGTCTCAGGTTCTTTTTCCAGTGAACACTCCATGGCATGTGACAGGTGAAATCACTCAGGAATGCTCCTAACTCAGCTGGAAATGAGGTGGATGAATTAAGGAATTTCGTGTAGGTCATGTAGGAGAGACTAAGAATCCTCTCAGCCCAGGTTCTGTTAGTTCTTAAGCTCTCCCTTCAACACAAAATTTCTCTTCATCACCTTCAGGATGAGTGCAATGTTGTAAGGATGCATGTGAAATATGTTTATATGCAACTCATTACCCGCAAAAACTAACTGGAGGAGTCTGCAAGCTCTAAAGAAGCCCTCCCACAGGTTCACATCATTCAACTTTCGGACTTGAATTATCCACCTCTAGTGCCAACTATGATGATCCATATGGATGTCGGTGGCCTCCCACCTATTCCAACTGGCTCATTTTGGCAGTTTTCCCGTTTGGCAGTTTTGTTTCCTAGTTTTCGGGTCCCTAACTTCCGGGGTCGTTTTGAGGCCCTAAACAACGGTTTTAGGGCTCTCCATGGTTAGAATAGATTGGAAGTCAGAGTCTGATGACAACATGTGTAGTCCTTGGATAGACCTTTCCAACGGACTATCGTGCGCCTAAAACGAATATCGTATGCAAAAGTTACGACCTCGAGAAGTTGATGTACTAGCTTACCCCAACGGGGCCCACATGAATTTTGGCGCTTCATCTCCCAGGGTTAGGTTTTTGGATGTCTGGGGTTTTGGAATTCTTGTTTATTGAAAAATGGTTTGGAGAGCCTCATTATAACCCATCTTCTTGCGAATGAGCGCAACCTTCACATATCTTCTCAGAGATAATCCGCCACCATTCTAGAAAGCTTGTTTTCCGCTGCATTTTACAATTTAAACACATTTTCTTATTGAATAGAAACCAATTTTATTGTATCTCTGTTATTGTATATGTTATTCTTGTGTCTCTGTGTTAAGAATAATAATAATCTGTATTCATTTTCATTCTGCTCATAAAATCCGGATTAGTGGTATCAGAGCGGTCTGCTCCTTATCATTCTTAATGCATGTCCCAGACGAGGTCAAGGTACAAAGAATTGGGTCTCAAGCTTGTTTCTCTTGAGGACAAAATCTCTCGCAAGCCCAAGCGACCTCTCATGGTGGGAGAAAATAAAGATGACGGGACAAGAGATCCCCCTTCAAGGTACAAATCACATTTGATATTCCCATATTTGAAAGTCAGATAGACGCAGATGTTGTAGACAAATTGTTAAATCTGCTAGAAGGGTATTTTTATTTCCATAACTTTTCGAAAAAAGAAAAGATTATGTTTGTGCTCCTCAAAGCCATCCCCCATGTCAAAGATTGGTGGGATACTTTCTATAAGCAAAAGGAAACAAATGAACCCTCATTATTTATAGTTGCAGTCATCTGGGAGTCCTTCAGGGATGCTATCAAGGAACAATACTACCTTGTCAGAAGTTATGATGACTTGTATACAAAATGGACCAAACTGCGACAGGAAAGAGACCAAGCAATGTCAGAGTTCAAAAATATCTTCCATACCTTGCACACCAAGTTGGGTATCAAATATTTTGAGTGACATCTAGTGCTCAAGTATCGCGGTGGTTTGCATAGATACATCCAGGCCGAAATGGATTTTTTGGACATCTCGTCCTTGGGCGTGGCCTATCAATATGCCATCAAAATCGAGAAAAAGATTAAACAAAGGACGCGACAATTTGGGTCCAGGAACCCCTCACATCAGAAGCAAGTAAAGAGAAGCCCGAACCTGCAGAACAAAGGATAGAGAAAATACAGACAACCTCAAGACAACCATTCTAGGCCGTAAGAAAAGAAGTACACCAGAAAGACAAATAAATATATCGGGAAGTGGTGTGACTTCCATAAAATCCCCTGGCATAAAATTATCGATTTCTGCTCCAAGAAATCGTTGGTGGCTAAGGTGAAAGCCTCTAAATCAGATGTGAGTTTTGACTCTGAGTCAGAACCAGAAATGGGGGAGACAGATCATTGACACGGAACCCAGTGCCATTGTTTCTACCACCAAGGTCCAACCCGGTGAACCAGATGATCTAGAAGAAGGGAAGCACCTCTTTCATTCATAGATGTGGGTAAAATGCACCCCACTTCACTTTATTGTTGATAGCGGTAGCCAAAAGAACCTCATCTCAGAAGAGGTCCTCAAGAGGCTAGCCCCGTCGAAGATGCCACACCCACAACCCTACACCATTGGATGGCTCCACCAAGAAAGCGATCTCTGTGTCAGCCAATAGTGCCACATGTCGTATGACATGAATCCCTTCAAAGATGGGGTATTGTGTGATGTTTCTCCTCTTGAAGTTTGTAATGTTCTTTTGGGCTAACCTTATTTATGGAAATGTTATGTTGTATATGAGTCTAGGCCTCATAGTGTTATTATTACTTTGAACAGGAAATCATACAATATACTCGAGGCAGTCCCACCTAGTGTTATTTCCTTGATCTCTGCCAAGCAATGCATGAAGGTCATCTCTCAGACCGGGAAGTTTGTCTTCTTCGTGATTTGAGCTCAGAGTGAGAAAAATATTGTGACCACATACAAGGCCGACCTCTCCACACAAAAAAAGCAAGTGGACAAGGTCTTGGAAGAATACAACGATATCTTCTCCTCACCTACTGGGGTATCTCTGCTCTGTCAGGTCAAGCATCCCATCGATCTGACCCTCGACGCACCGCTTCCCAATGGGATAGTCTACCTCCACTCTCTGTTAGATAATTAGGAGATCAAGCGAAAGATCAAAGCACTAGTCCACAAGGGGCACATCCGTCCCAGCTCATCGGCTTGTGGGAGCCAAATCGTGTTGATGCAGAAGAAAGACGAGACCTGACGACTCTGCATTGATTACCAGGCCCTAAATAAAATCACAGTCAAGAATTGGTATCCAATTCCTAAAATCAACGATCTCCTTGATCAACTCAAGGGGGCCAAATACATTAGTAAGATTGTTCTAAAGTATAGCTACCACCAGGTCCCCATAGAACAGACAAATGTATGGAAGATCGCCTTCAAGTCAAAAGAAGGTCTTTTTGAATGGCTAGTCATGCCCTTTGGTTTGACAAATGCTCCAACAAATTTCATGAGGATGATGGACGATATCCTACGACCTTTCACCAATAATTTTGTGTTGGTGTATCTGGATGACATCCTTATCTACAACAAGACTTGGGATGAACACTTGCAACATATTCAACATGTTTTGCACACCCTGCAACATCACAAGCTATATGCCAACTTGGAAAAATGCTCATTCGACATTGACAGGGTCCAATACCTAGGCTACAACATTGTGGATCAACATGGTGTGCATGTGGATCCAGCCAAGATCTAGGTCATCCGTGACTGGCCAGCCCCAACCACACTCATTGAGCTTCAGATCTTCTTAGGCCTTGCCAATTTCTATCATAGGTTCGTGTTGGGATTCTCCCATATTACATGGGCCCTCAAAAAAGTAACCAGAGGTGGTGGTAAGGAAAAAATTGTGTGGGGCATGTCCCAACAACAAGAATTCGATGATTTAAAGCAACGCTTGTGCTCAGCCCCCCTACTTTCATTACCGGACCTGCAACATCCCTTTGAGATCTAAACAGATGCTTCAGACTATGATGTGGGTGCATTTCTCACTCAGCATGACCACCCCGTGGCCTATCATAGTTAGACACTATCAGATGTTGTCCATAAGTACCCTACTTATGACAAAGAAATGTACTCCATAATGCAAGCCTGCTGCCAGTGGAGACATTACATTCTCAGGAAGGAGACAATCATCCACACAGATCATAAACCACTGCAGTTCATGCAGACACAAGGAAAATTGCAGAATGACCGCCATCAGAAGTGGTCCACATACTTGCAGTAGTTCCACCTCAACATCAAGTATAAAACATGTAGTACCAAATGATTCGTTGATTGCCTCAGTTGATCTCCAGTCATGGCACTCACTGCGGTGCTAGACTCTTGCGGCCACGAGACCTCCGGATGGTCCAACCTTTATGAGACAGACCCTGACTTCGCCACCACATACCAAATGTTGGGCGCAAAATTAGTTGTCGATAATTTCCATCTTCAGGATGGGCTATTGTTTCGACTAGGCCATATCTGCGTTCCATAAAGAGAGCAAGTGAAACTGATTTGGGGATCCCACTGCAGTCGGGTGGCAGGACACTCCGGCATTGAAAATATAGTGGCAGTGCTGCAGAAACATTTCTACTGTCTGAAACTTTGACAAGATGTCAACAAGTATATCAGGTCATACACTACCTGCGTGATTGTCAAACCGACCACTAAGAAACATGGCATGCACACCCCCTGCCTACTCCTAACAGGCCATGGGAATCCATCTCAATGGACTACATGTTAGGCCTTCCATCTACCAAGAGAGGAAATGACTGTGTCTTTGTGGTTATTGATCTCTTTTCCAAGATGGCGATCGTGCCCGCCTTCGAGAAGAGCATCACAGCAGAGGCCACTACCAAGCTCTTCTTTGAATGAGTCTGGGTACATTTTGGAATCCCACAAACCATTGTATCAGATCAGGACAGTCGGTTCCTCAACACATTCTGGTCGATCCTTTGGTCATTGCTAGACACCAAGCTCACCACGTCCACTACCTTCCACCCCTAGAGAGATGGCCAAACTGAGGTCATCAATCAGATGATAGTGCATATCCTGCGCATGTACAATTCCAAGCACCCTCGAACATGGGATGAGAGTCTTCCCTATGTTCAACATAGCCACAACAGAGCCCTACATAGCTCAACCGACCATAACCCCTCTCAGGTCGGGTTGGGATTCCAACCATTGGGTCCCATGGATGTTTCACTACCTCTTGCGGCCACCCCGACCGATTCATCACCTGCTCCAACTGAAGCTGACAAAGCCTCCCGGTTCATTGAGCGAATCTAGAACATCCACCAATAGGTTCAAGATATTTTGCAGAAGTCCAATGCCAAGTACAAGGTGCACCATGATCAACACCGGGTGCCACATGATTCTCAGGTGGGAGAAAAAGTGTGGTTACACTTGCAGAAATAACACCTTACAAGGCCCCATCGGAAGCTTCGCCCACTCCGTTACGGACCTTACACCATCACTAAGGCTATCTGTGACAACGCTTTTGAGCTCAACATTCCTCCTTTCCTTGGCATGCACCCAACATTCAACGTGGATCTCCTTCGACCATAATTCTCACAATTGTTGGACACCTCAGAGATACAATTGACACCAATAGAGCTCAACCCCGACTGCATGCAACATGCATCTAGTGATCAAAATGTGGACACATAGGTCAAGGGCACTCACCAACAAAGGATCCAACTTTATCGAGTTATCAAAGCAGGGCAACACCTGCACCAAGGTAAGTGACTCACCTGAGGCCAAATTCAACAAAAAATTCCTCACCTGATGGGGGCACTCAACACAATGGATACCATTGATTCCTAAGGGGGGAGGATTGATCCATATGGATTTCGTTGGCCTCCCACCTATTCCAACTGACTCATTTTGGTAGTTTTCCAGTTTGGCAGTTTTTTTCCTAGTTTTCGGGTCCTTGACTTCCGGGGCCGTTTTGAGGCCTTAAACAACATTTTTAGGGCTCGCCATATTCAAATTGTAGACAAATTCAGAGTTTTATGACAACATGTGTATTCCTTAGGTAGACCTTTCCAATGGGCTATCGTGTACCTAAAAATAATATCGTATGCAAAAGTTACGACCCCAGGAAGTTGATGTACTAGATTACCCCAATGAGGCCCACATGACTCTTGGCGCTTCATCTCCTAGGGTTAGGTTTTTTGATGTCTAGGATTTTGGAATTCCTGTTTATTGAAAAATGGCTTGGAGAGCTTCATTGTAACCATCTTCTTGCGAATGAGCGCAACTGTCACATCTCTTCTCAGAGATAAGCCACCGCCATTCTAACAAGCTTGTTTTCCGCTGCATTTTACAGTTTCAATACATTTTCTTATTGAATATAAACCAATTTTACTGTATCTCTGTTATTATTGTGTCTATGTGTTAAGAATAGTAATAATTAGTATTCATTTTCATTCTGCTCATAAAATTCGGATCATATGACCAATTCATGTATGAAGGACATGTCTACTACTATTGATTGAACTATGTAGTGTTTTTTCTAGTTTTGTTTGGGGGTTTATGTCAATATCTTTACTATTAGGATGATTGAGTGCAACTCTTCACATAAGTCTTTATTTAGGTATTTTTTGGCAAGCCATAATAGAGTGTTAATGGGCACTGAGGGCTGACATTTTGTAATTTTAGAAAACTATGAAGCTCTCTGTAAACATGCTGCATTTTTTTGCATCCTTTATTTAGTATAAATCTCCCAATTTATGTTAAAAAAAGTAGCTTACAAATTTGGGGTGGCGAGAGCGGGTGGGGTTCTCTTTGGCCCTAGAGGATCAATTGAACTCACCTATTTATGAGGTATAAGACATGCTACCAACAACCAAACAAATGCATATGCCTTACTCCAATGTCCTCTTTAGGTGAGCGCCCAAAACATTCATAGGTTTATCATCCTTGGAGACTCTAAGAATACTATCAAGCATCTTAAGTTAGGCTCGCTCCCCAAGGATGCGTATCCCCATTCCATCTTTAAAAGAATCAAAACTGAGTTACAGAATGGTTCCTAAGTGGAATATTATCACATCTTTCAACAAAATAACACCTTGGATGATAACATCTTTCACACTTACATGCAAATGGATCTAGATTTTCTCCCCCGACTCAACATGGGTTCAGTCGTATAAATAATCATCAAATAAAATGGGCTCGGGCTTGGACATGATAGTTAGTTATCTTCCTCTCTTCCTGTGTGTGGTTGTGGCTTTATCATCCCTTATCTCTGATAGTGGGTCCTTTTCTGGTTTCTCCACCTATCTGGTTGGTCGAGTATCTGTGGCTCCCAATATCATGGCGCAGAAGAGGCGCACCACCTTCAAGGAACATTCAAGGAACAAATGTCTCAGCTAACACATGATATCGAAGAGCTTCGAATCTTAATGCAGACCTTGCAAGTTCACCTTAGTAGTTTGTGTATGCAGGTAATCTCCATCCCTAATATTCTCATCTAGCATCAAGAGTCATTGTAACAATTACATAGTGAATGTAGAGCTTTTTGTAACTAGTTGGAAAAACTCTTGGCTTGTCCTCATCAATCTGAGGTCTCTTAGCAAGTCTCTGCTCGCTCAGATGGGGCCTTTTCACCTACAAGTAATTTTAGACTCTCGGATTTGAACTCTCTAGTAATAAAATCAAATATGGAAGTTGATGGTGAGAAGGTCCACCCCCTTTGGTTGACCAATGGATGTCGTGCTTATTTTGGTTCTACTTAGATGTGTTTTTGAAAGTTTACACTATAAAATTTTTGAAGCATCTCTCCTTTTTGAACATTTGCAATTTTTGTTTTTAATTGGACATAGTACTCTATCAACGACCCATGAGGCTATATTTGTAAGAGTTTCTTGCTTATGTACTCTTGTTGTGTGATTTGTTACAACTTCTATTTAATATCAAATCTCTCAATTCAGGTTAAAAAATAAAATTAAAAAACAGTTTACAAATTAGAAACTTTGATTCATTAAAATTCACAAAATAACAATATGAAACCATCGTATATTTGAATTCAAAAAATAAACACTAATAGTACAATGAATATTGTAATCTCTTTATTTCAAGTAGAAATGGTGAAATTACAATTAACACATCTCTGGGAACACTAGCCCATAGGTGAAGTACCTAAGTAACTCGATTATGACAAAGATCAAAGGAAAAAAACCAAAAGCTTTGTAGCTCAGATACAAACAACTATGAGTAAAAGAATAATATTTAATTGTAAGGAAGTCAATGTGTTCCAACAAGGATCCAAAGATACTATATAGGCCAAATCTAGCCTTAATCCCAAGGTCCAATGAAATCTAGACAATCATGACCACACATAGGGAGCCATTGACTAGACAAAAAGTCATCTACTAGGCATGATGACAATATTTTCATATTGTAACTTAGTGATCTAAAATAATCCTACTTGAGCATTCAGTCCCTATTTGGAAAATCCATTAGTAGTAACATTTAACTATCTATAAATATGCATGCAAGAAAAAGTATCAAAAGTGGCTAGTTGCTCCTTCACCTATTCGACAAGATGCTCAAGCCACAAATTGAGATTCCTTGAGTGACCATTGATCTAATAAACCACCAACTTTGAATCCCCCCAAAAATGAATATTTGTGATACCCCTTTATGCAACTATCCCAGCCAGAATATGAATTGTTTTGACCTCCACCATGTTGTTGCTCCCATAACCCAAACCATAAGTGAAAGTATAGAAATGGTTCCCCAAGATATATAAAACTCCTCTAGATTTGCACACACCTAGATTTCCGTTTGATGCGCCATGAAAAAAAAACCAAGGACTACCTTTGTCTATATTCAACACCCCCATCTACCTCATAGCCTTGATGGAAAATTCATTTTTCAAGTATTCATGTGCATATTGTTTTTTTGTAGAATTCCTGTAGAGGTGTTTTTTTTTTTTTATATCTTCAAAGATCGTAGCATTTCTTGTTAGCTACTATTCCTAACAAATGATTAATGGGAGAGATTCATGTTCTACTAACATACTATCCTCACACCAAGACTTGAGAGCATCTTCCAAATTATTTCCAACCCATACTCCCATGCAAATAATGATGGTTATTGTCATTGGCCAAACTTCTAACGAAAAATGGTGACTTATAAGAATATGAGAGATCCATTCAAATACACACCTACACATGGGACACATTCTAGGACCTTCCAAAGATATTTTATTAATTCATTCCAAGCAAGGACCTTCTTTGCTAAAGTAATCGATTTTTGTTTTGTTTTCAGGTGATATCTGATTTTCTAAACCTTTGTCCAACCACCATTGAAAATTCATTCTTTTCCATCAAAACAAAAATCGAATACTCTAATCAAGTAGTGTAGTAATAATCCAGGTGGATATCAGTGACCACCCACCTATTCCAATTGGCTCAAAACAGTCTTCTGGCAACTTACTATTTTTAGCAGTTTTTTAGTTCCTAAACTTCCAGGGTCATTTTGAGGGCCTAAATGGAGTTTTTTTAGGATTGAGCTCCTCAATGACAGACACGGGCTTTGATTTATCCCTCAAAATGAATCTCCTTGGTGATATAAATGTGTTGAACCTGCACAAAATAGATCTATCTAAACAATGATACACACATTTGTAAAGAGAATTTGACAAAGAAGGAGAGAAAGAATAAAAGAATTCTCATTAATCGTTATGAATAATGAATAGTTTACACATAATATACTCTATATAGCTCATTGAGTGTGCACTAGATATGAACCAATGCACCATAGTGGTGGTCTAGAGTGATCTAGACACACACCAAAAATTACAGGAGCGAATTGCCACCTATTCTAGTCTCTCAGGCAGTTACGGGAGTGAACTGCCACCTAGTTGCGTTAACTAGTCAACTAGTCTTCAATTAACTGACTGAACAGAGAGTAGTGAGGAGTTAACTTGGGGAATAAATGCTAATGCACTGGTTTGGTGATGATACCAAGGCAAGGTCAAATTAGCATGGTGATGATCCCAATGTTGCATGGTGATAAAACCAATGCAGCATCTAAACTCAAGTCAACTAGTCAAACTGAAGTGTCAACTGAAAGAGAATAATCTCCAGGTGGAATATTCTCCCATAAAATATAGGAGACTAGATAATGACTAATTATGACTAATAAACAAGGAAAAACCTTAGGAAAAAGAAATCCTAAGTGTATGTGAAGTAACTCCAACACCCCCCTAAACATCACTATGGTGAAAGTAAAGAATGGGCCCCGA
>JZKD02S1672877.1:23159-36750 GCA_000966675.3 Picea glauca | reverse complement strand
AAAGGTACAATGTATGTAAAAAGAAGAACTACAATTGGTAGGCAACTGTGTCCTTCACTCCAAGACGACTTCCCAGAGAATGGAATGTCTGCTTAGTGAAGATCTTGGTGAAGATGTCTGTTGTTTGTTATGCTGAAGGACATAAATATAAGTTGATGATCCCCTCATGTACTAAGTCCCATATTTATTGCATGTGGATCTCGATGTGCTTCGTCCACTGCCTCTGAACTAGATCTCTGTAGAACTTCAAAGTGCTCTAGTTATCACACCAGATGACGATCGAATGATGAAACTAAATGCCCAACTCAGTGAGAAAATGTTGTAGCCACATAGCCTGAATGGTTATGTTAACCACCCCTCTGTACTTTGCCTCAGTTGAAGATAGAGCAATGGCAGATTGCTTCTTGCTCGACCAATAGATAGGCCCAGAACCAAGACTGAGTGAGTAACCAGATGTGGACTTGCGATCAGTGCTATCGCCAACCCAATCAGAATCAGTAAACCTGATGAGATCTAATGTAGATTCTGCTGCATAATGAATCCCAAAGGTGATGGTGCCTTGTACGTATCGAAGGATATGCTTTACAACTTTCCAATGTAGCTCATGCGGCTCCTGCATGAACCTAGAAACTGCGCCAACTACATATGAGAGGTCTGGTCTAGAGTGTGTGAGATACAACAAGATCCCCACTAGCTATCTGTACAATGTGTTGTCAACCAGTGGAGTCAATGTGTTGTCAACCAGTGGACTCTCCCCACCATCCTCCAGTTTTACTCTTGATAGGAAAGGAGTCGGAGCAGACTTGCAGTCTGTCATGTGAAATCTCTCAAGGAGATCTCGTGCATACTTGGCCTAAGATAGTTTGATGCCTGATGCATCCTGACTGATCTTGAGTCCAAGGAAGAAGTGTAGTGGACCCATGTATGTCATCAAAAACCTGTCATGTAGAATCCTCTTGACTGCAAAAATCACTGAAGTCAAGCACCCGGTGATCAACAAATCATCAACATACAAAACTAAAAGTAGAAGTGAATCAACCATCCTGAGCATGTAGACATTCATGTCTGATTTACAACGTACAAAGTTTTGTGACAACAAGTAGGACTCCATCTTGGCATACCATGCCCTCAGAGCCTGCTTGAGGCCATAAAGTGACTTCTTTAGTCGACAGACCAAAGATGAGTCTTGCATAAATCCTTGGGGCTGCTCCATGTAGATCTCCTCAGAGAGATCACCATGAAGAAATGCATTCTTCATGTCCATCTGATGGACTTCCCATCCCTTGGATGCTGCAATGACAAGTGTCAATCGTATGGAATCCATCTTAGCTACTGAAGAGAAGGTCTCATCATAGTGAATACCATGAACCTGCTGAAAGCATTTGGTGACAAGCCTGGCTTTGTATCTGCTGATATGTCCATCCGCTACACTCTTGGTCCTGTAGACCCATTTGCATCTGACAAGTTTCCTCCCAGAAGGAAGGGGAACCAGATCCCAAGTTTGGTTCTTGAGGAGGGAGTTGTACTCCTTATGCATGGTGAATTCCCAAAAGGGATTTCCAACAACCTCGCCATAAGACTCTGGATCTGAAGACTGAACCAAGAAAATATGCCTGGAGGGAAATTGTTCAGTGGAAGTGAGTGCAACAAGAGGCTCCTCGAAATAAAATCGAGTCCTCCTAGTATCGGCTGGATCACCAACAAGATCCCCTGCATCTTGAAGAGTAGTCTGTGCCCACTTGGGCCTCTGCTCTAGCTTTGCAACTGCATCTGGATGCTCTGACTCTGCATCCAACTATATTGACCCTAAATCTGAATCATCTAAGTTCTCTGAATCAGAACTCTCGTTTGAAGAAGAGTCAGCATGTTCATGCTCATCATCTCGGACATGTGGAAGAGTGAAGGTGTCTGCATGCAGCTGTTGAGGTGCATGTGAGACACTTTCCTCGAATTGGAAACTTCGCTCAATGATGAGCTGGTCTGAGGAAAGGTCAATAAGTCTATATCCCTTCACACCATTGGGGTATCCAATAAAAATGCACTCGGTTCTCTATGGCTCAAGTGCCTTCCTCTTTTCAAATGGAATCCGGGCCCATGCACGTGAACCAAAAATGCAAAAGTGGGTCACTTTCGGTTTGAGGCTGCTCCAAGCCTCGTAGGGGGTCTTATCCTTGACAGATCTATTGGGAGATCTATTTTGGATGTATGTTTCACAATTAAGTTCTTCGGCCCATAGTATTTGTGGTAGATACTTTGCATGCAACATGCAAGATGCCATCTTCTTTAGAGATATGTTTTTCCGCTTGACAACTCCATTTTGTTGCGGAGTATAGGGAATTGTGTGCAGCAACTAGATCCCTACCTTATGGTAAAGACCATGGATCTCATGATTTACATACTCTCCTCCATTATCAGTTTGGAGGACCTTGATCTTCTTTCCAGACTGTGTCTCAATGAGGGCTTTGAAGTCTTTGAGGTGTTGAAAGACCTCAGACTTTTTCCCGAGAAAGTAGATCCATGTAAAACATGAGAAATCATCAACAAAAATGAGAACAAACCTCAATTTGCAGATGGATGGATGCGGAAAAGGATCCATAAGGTCACTGTGGATCATATCTAAAGGTGCATAAGCTCTATGAGACTTTCCCTTGTTGAATTTCTCTTGAGGGTGTTTCCCGAGAACACATCCCTCACACACTGCCTTGGAGAAATGGATGTCTGGTAGACCATCAACCAATATATGCTTGATAATCTATTGCATGTATATGAAATTCAAATGTCCAAACCTTTCGTGGCATATCCTACTACTTTCATCAACACGAGTAAGCAGTAAAACAAAATCAGGTTCAATGAATTCAGAAAATGTATACAATCTAGATTGATGATTTACCTCATCGGTAGAAACCTTGGAGTTGGTTTGCATGTCATAGATGTCCACGAAATTTGGCATGAATATGCATTCTTTCCGATGCTGGAATTCGTCATTTGATACACGGAGAGAAGGTTGACAAAAACTTTGGGAACATGAAACACATTCTCGAAGCTTTCGTTGGTGAGTTCAATCCTTCCTTTGCCGATGACTTCGATAGAAGAGTTGTCCCCCATTAGAATGGGAGGAACTTTGCATGCATCCAAAGAAGAATATACTTCTTTTGAGGCAGCCATGTGATGTGATGTTCCTGAATCTATGATCCAAGCATCGGGAGAGGAGTTGATGGCAATTAAGGCATGGCTAGAATTGCCTTTCTTGGAATTCAGATCTTCTGGCTTCTTCTTCTTGGCACCCTCGGGGATGCGATCTCCAAGGTTTTTTTTATGAAGTATTTGAGACATCAGATCTATTTTTTTTTCATGCATGCATATTCTGAATGGAATCCTTTGTGACAGTATGTGCATTTCTCCCCTTTTCCCCTTTGGATCCAGAGGCATCGGTGAAGGGTTTTGTGTACCCTTCCTTATTCAGTTGTGCATGAGATTTCCATTTATCTTTATCTTTAGATTTCTGATATTTGTGGCTACCATCTTTCACAGTGAGTGCATGCACCTTTGGGCCTTTGATTTTTCCCATGTTGATGAGCTTGGTTTGCTCTTGTGTCATGGATTCGATAAATTCCTCAAGAGAAGGCATCTTCCAGGTGGCTCTAGAGGTGTGAATTTGAAAGAATGGAATGTGGATATGAATACAGATAATTTAGGACCAAGCTTGGAGAGAATGGTGAGAACCATTTGTTTCTCCTCCTTCGATTTATCAACCCTGCAAGCTTTGAGTTGCGACAGTAAATCCTTGCATTTTGTAAAGAAATCTTGGATATTGTCGAAGCTTTTTGGATCCAATGTGAGTAGCTCCACCTCCAGCATGTGTCCCCTCATCTCATTATGTTTTATAAAGATCCCTTCCAAGGTGTTCCAGGCTTCATTGGGAGTCTTACAGGAAGATATATAAAAAAGGAGATCGGGAGAAGTAAGACTGCAAATTGTTCTGAGTGCCTCATACATGCGATTTAAGTACTTGGATTTTTCTATGGTTGATGTCGGTTCTGTATCCGTATTCAAGGTTAACCTGTACAACCCTCTGGTTCGGAAATGTATGGTTGTTTTCTCCTTCCATTCAAAATAGTTGTAAGGTGTAAGAATGAATTCTTTTTGCAAATCCATCTTTCCGATATCTTCAATCTTTTGTACCTGCAAAAATTTTGGTGTAGATTTTACTTAGCAGTCCGTCGAATTTGATACCATGTAAATGTGTTGAACCTATACATAATATATGTAGATAAACAATGATATACACATTTGCAGAGAGAATTTGAGAAAGAAGAAGAAGGAGAGAAAGAATAAAAGAATTCTCATTAACCGTTATGAATAATGAATAGTTTACACATGATATACTTTGTATAGCTCAATGAGTGCACACTGGAAATGAACCAATGCACCATAGTGGTGGTCTAGAGTGATATGGAAACGCACCAATAGTTACGGGAGTGAAATTGCACCTATTCTAGTCTCTTAGGCAGTTACGGGAGTGAACTGCAACCTAGTTGAGTTAACTAGTCAACTAGTCTTCAGTTAATTGACTAGACAAAGAGTAGTGAGGAGTTAACTCAGGGAATCAATGGTAATGCGCCAGTTTAGTGATGATACCAAAGCAAGGTCTAATTATCATGGTGATGATCCCAATGTTGCATGGTGATAAAACCAATGCATCATCTAAACTCAAGTCAACTAGTCAAATTGAAGTGTCAACTGAAAGAGAATATTCTCCAGGTGGAATACTCTCCCCTAAAATATAAGAGACTAGATAATGAATAATTATGAATAATAAACAAGGCAAAAACTTAGGAAAAAGAAATCCTAGGTGTGTGTGAAGTAACTCCAACATGTGATACCTTTCCAACGAGATATCGTGTGCCCCAAATGGAGATCATATGCCAAATTTACGCCCTCGGGAAGTTGATACACCAGACTACCCAAAACGGGGTCCACAAAATTGTTGGCTTTTCATCTTTCGGGGTTAGGGTTTTGGATTTTATTTATGTTAAAAAGGCCTTTAGAGCCTCATTGTAATCATATTCTTGTGAGTGTGAGTAGTTGTCACATCTCTTCTTAGAGATAAGCTGCCACCATTCTAGCATGTCTTTCACTCTGTATTTTTACAGTCTTGTACATTTCACTCATTAATATAAATTGTGTATTACTGTATCTTTTTGTTTATGGTTACATCTCTGATAAATCTATGTTATATTATTGGATATCTGATATATCTCTTTACATTTCTTTATTATATCTCCGCTCTCATTTCATGCCCAAAATAATCTGGATCAGTGGTATCAAAGCATGCTTCTCTTGACCGTTTTTCAGTGTGTGTCCCCAACGAGGTCTAAGTATAGCAAGTTGTGTCTCGAGCTTGTCTCTCTTAAGGACAATCACTCTCGCACTCCCAAGAAACTCTCCATGGTGGAAGAAAAGAAAAATGATGGAGTATAAGATTCCATCAATCTGTTTCTTGAGCAAGCTCTCACGTGATAGAGGGACGAAATGATGGAGAATTTTTCTCACATCCTTTAATGCCTACCGATATCAATAGACACATATTCATCAAGCGACCACTTTGGAAGCACCTCTCCTTTCAAGGTACAGGTTAATTTTGATATTCCCATATTTGAAGGTCAAATAGATGCAGATGCCCTAGACAAATGGTTAAATTTGCTAGAAGGTTATTTCTCTGTTCAGAATTTTTCCAATAGGGAAAATATCACCTTCTCACTCCTTAAGTCTCTCCTCCATGTCAAACATTGGTGGGAAAATTACTGGGAGAAAATTTCCACAGAGGAGTCTGGAATATATGGGGCCGAGCCCACTTGATATTTTTTTGTGGATGCGGTCAAGGAACAATATTACCCTATTGGCAACTATGAAGACCAATACATGAGATGGACCACGTTGCGTTAAGAGAGAGGCCAACCAGTGCCAGATTTCACCAATACCTTCCACACCTTGCGCACCAATCTAGGTATCAAATACTCTAAGTAACATTTGGTTTTGAAATACCACGGGGCTCTACATAGATACATCCAAACTGAAATGGATTTTCTGGACATCTCATCACTGGGCGCTGCTTATCAATATTCCATTAAAATCGAGCATAAATTTAAGCACCAAAACAAGGGAGAGTTCGGGTCTGCAAATCCGCAACAACCAAAGTATGGTAAAAATGACCCTAACAACCAGCCTTTAGAAAACTAGTCCAAGCCACAGAAAAAGAAGGGTAATGAAAAGACGAAGAAGGACACTCAAAAATGGTGCGATTTCCACAAAATCCCCTGGAACAACACCGATGAATGTCGCTCAAAATAGTCAATGGTGGTCGAGATCAAAGACAAGGAGTTGAACCATGATTCAGAATCCGATTCAGAAAATATTGGTAGAAGACAGATCATCAACACAGCCCCACTGCTATTGTTGCGACTGTAACAATTCACCCAAAAGAACCAAAATATCCTAAATAGGGGGAGTGCCTCTTTCATTCACAAATGTGGGTGAAGGGGACCCTGTTGCATTCCATTTTTGATAATGGAAGCCTCAAGAGCCTCATCTCAGGAGAGGTCATCAAATAGTTGGGATTGACGACAACATCAAACCCACAACCATACAACATTGGGTGGCTTTGCCAGGGATGAGATCTCCATGTCAGCCAATAATGTCAATTTTCATATGACATCTATCCCTTCAAGGATGAGGTATTATGTGATGTTTCCCTGTTGGATGTCTGTGATGTTCTTTTGGTCCAACCATATATGTGGAAGTGCCATGCTATTTATGAATCTTGACCCCATAGTGTCATTTTTACTCTGGGGGGTCATCTCTACAAGATACTAGAGGTAGTTCCAACTACTGTCCCACCTAGAAAGTGTCTCAAGGTAGTATCTCATACTTCAAAAGGTGAACAAAATAACACCGCAACCACTGCAACCTTAGTCCAAGCACCTTCTATCCAGCATAAGTAGGTCGACAATATTGAAGAAAAACACAAGGATTCCTTCTGCACACAGTCATCTCATGTAGCTAGACTTGTTAAAAAGGTCCAACCCTTTCAGCCATAGGTTCATGACAACCTTCAACAAGCTAAGCAACACAACTTCTCCAACAAGATGAGCAACTCATCAAGATGTAGATTCAGGAAACGCTTTTCCCTCTCCCCTGGGCACTCAATGCAATGGAGACCATTTCTTCCTAAGGAGGGAGGATTTATCCAGGTGGATATTGGTGGCCACCCACCTATTCCAACTGGCTCACAACAGTCTTCTGACAACTTACTATTTTTAGCATTTTTTTGGTTCCTAAACTTCCAGGTCCATTTTGAAGGCCTAAATGAAGTTTTTTCGGGATCGATCACCTCAAAGAAAACTAAAGCCTTTAATTTAGCCCCCAAAATGAATCTCCTCAATGAGACCTTTCCGACGAGCTATCGTGCGCCGCAAACATAGATCGTATGCCAAAATTACGCCCCTGGGAAGTTGATACACCAAACTACCCAAAACGGGGTCCACAAAATTATTGGCTTTTCATTTTTCAGGGTTAGGGTTTTGGAATTTATTTATGTTAACAAGGCCTTTAGAGCCTCATTGTAATCATCTTCTTGCGAATGTGAGTAGCTGTCACATCTCTTCTCAGAGATAAGATGCCACCATTCTAATGAGTCTTTCACTATGTATTTTTACAGTCTTGTCCATTTCGCTCATTAATAGAAATTTTGTATCACTGTATCTCTGTTTATGGTTATATCTTTGATAAATATCTATTGTATTATTGGATATCTGATATATCTCTTTACATTTCTTTATTATATCTCCTCTCTCATTTTGTGCCGAAAATAATCCGGATCAAGTAACCTCTAGCTAGGTTGTTTTTATGAAACCATATGATCATCTTCCTCTTTAAGAATGATGAAGTTGGATGACGAATTCTGAACATAGGAATTGCACTCCTCAACATCTTTATCCATCAGGTCTATATTCTTGTCTTATCCCATAGTCCCTCATAGAGAGCTAAAACATCTCATAATCCAATATCAAGAAATTTTGTCATATTGGAATTCCTAGGGTTGTGAGAAGACCATGTGATAGCCTATAAGATTCTCCACTTCTGATCCAAGGGTTGACACCAAGATAGATTTATTACCACTACCAATTTTCCAAGCAAGCCAATGTCCCACAAGGGGGAAATATTGTACCAGTGATTTCTAAATGATGGAGGCATAAGTACATTTATTTTTTGGTATGATCCACTCCTCTATGGATAAAGGATGTATACATTTATGTAATATCACCTATTTCCATAATCATATTCCCGACATCAAATTCCAAAGGTTCTTAGCAGTTATGGTGGTGCCAAAATGGAATATTTTCTTAAGACCCTATCCACCACACTTCTTTGGTTGTGCAAGCCTGTCCTATCTTACCAAAACCATATTCTCTTTCTCATTCTTCCTTGTCCATAGAAAAATCAATATCTTCCCTTTGGTTTTGTGAAGGATTCCATTAGGAATGGAAGACAAATATTACTAATAGACGAATATGGAAAATAACACTACCTTAAACAACCTTAGTCTATCCCCAAGAGAGATCCATATTGTATACCAAGAAGAAATCATGTTTTCAATATTACAATATAACCACAACCAATCCCTAAAACTATAGTCATTTGATTTCAAATGGAACTCCAAATATAAGTCTCAAAAGGAAATCCGCTTTATGGAAAGTTAGCATTGTCTTGAGAGCATTTTATTGTCCTTCCACTATCTTATGAAACATAATAGAAGATGCCACCTATTGTAAGTTTTAAACCTGTGAAGTAAAACAATGCATATAGATTCTTAAGAAAAATAGAATTTAATCAATGGCTCATACACAGAGTACACAAAGATTTTATACCAGAAACCCTCAACCGGGAAAACGTTTCTTATATTCATTATCATGAATTTCACCATTCACCATTCACCATACAATATATAAAATGTTTTTAGGTATTCTGTAGATACCAAAACCCTAATCCTTTAATCCAGGATTAATTTAGTAAACCGCTAAAAATAGCAAAATCCGCCCCCCAAAAAATTTCGGGGCTCTTCCCCAAACCCCGTTGTTCCTGGGCTACCACCCGATGCTGAACGCTGTGTGTAACCAGGGAGGGGCATACCTGCCTCCCTAGGAAAGCGCCCGATAGGAAAGCGCCCGATGCACATGACACAAATAACACTACTAGAGGGATCATCAGACGTAGTTGTCGAATATGACGCGCCCACACACACACATGCAAATAATATAACACATACCCAACACCTATTTTAATTCCTCCCAGTGGACTTTTATAGTACAAATATATGATACATTGAAAATCCCTTTCATCCCTTAGATATCCATCACCAAATAGTAAAACACCATCAACAAAAATAAGATGTGTTAAGGAAAGATTATTCCTCATATTTATCCTTTTGAGCATTCCAATGGGTTTCTCATGGATTAAACACATGCTTAAACCTTTAGCAATGGAAAAAGGAAAAAAAAATGAAAAAAAAGGTGGCATAATCCTACCTCAATCCTTTGGAGGGATAGAAGAAAGAAGTGGCAGACCCACTAACAAAGAAGGAAGAGGAAATAGAAGAGTAACAACCTTCCACCAATTAACAAATTCTAAATAGAAACCAACATAAAGCATTTCCAATCTTAAATATGATCAACTTTACTTTTTCATATCCCTTAGAAATACCATTTTAGTGATGAAGGAAGAAATTTTTCTTACCTTGATGGAATGTATTCCTTCTTGAGCTATACTAATTGCCTGATGGATTTACCTAACATTTAGAAAGCCAAATTTCTCACCTAATATTGCAGGAGAAAGGACAAGCTTAATCCTTCTATCAATGACCTCAGAGATGATCTCATGGATTACATTACAAAGAGAGATTGGTTTGAAATATTTAAAGGATCATGGTAGATATTTCTTAGGAATCATTACAAGGAAAGGAGAATTTGTAGCCACCAACACCAACCATGCTTTCCTAGATTCATTCACAACCATCAAAATATCTTTCCCAACAACTCAACTAAACCCTTATATAATTTAATGGGCCATCCTTCTTGCATGGGACTCTTATCATTCTAAAAGATAATCAAACAAAACTGGGCCTATCTTGTTAAAATGGTGTAAGAGTCCCATGTAAGAAGGAAAATTCATTAAATTTTATTCATTCATTTTAAATAGTGATTCATGGGCTTTACACCATCACCAAGGCCATAGGTGACAATTATTTTGAATTGAGTATTCCTCCTTTCCTTGGCTTGCGCCAAGTATTGAATGTGGAGTTGCTTCGACCATATTTCCCACCTCCGCTGGATATCTCAGAGGTGGTTGAGAAATTGGACGCTACTGAACCCAACCTCAAATGCATTGCACAAGATCGAGTGCATCGAATCATGGAAACCAAGATGAAGGGAACCCTCCATTAGAACATACAACTCTATGGGTTTTTTTAAGCAGGACAACTACTTCAACAAGGCAAGTGGCTCACCAAGGTTCAAATTCAATAAAAGTTTCCCCATATCCCAAGGGAACTTGATGAAATGAGGACCATTGCTTCTTAAGGGGGGAGGACTGATCTAGGTGGATATCAATGGCCACCCACCTCTTCCATTGACTCATCATGGTTCTCCATATTGGTTACTTTTGTTATGATTTTTGGGTCCTAAACTTCTAGGCTCATTTTAAGGCCCTAGACAATGTTTTTTGGCCATTCGAGGGGCTTGGGGTTGACATGGCATGCCCAAGCCTTGGAAATAATTGTAATTCTTGATTAGATATTTCCAAAAAGCTACTGAATGCACCAAATGGAGATTGTATAAAAAAATTTCTCCCAGGAAGTTGATGCATTAACTAGCCACCTTGGGGCCCACAAACCTTTTTGTGCTTCACCTCCGAGGGTTAGGTTTTTGTACCTTTAGATTTATTTCTTTATGTTAAAAGGCCATTCTTGCAGCCCATTGTATTATTTTTCTATGAATGAGCATAACCAACATCTTCGATGCAAACCCCTACCACCTCTTGGGGCTCGCGTGACCTCCTAGTCTAAGGATCGTTCACACTAAGGAGATGAATTTGCTCTCGAGCCCCTGTCGATCCCTCAAAATGATTCATCATAGGTCTTTTCCATTTTTCCCACACATAAAATCAAGTTCATGAGGGTCTTCACACTCCAATGGAGTCTTCCACGGGACCTTAGGTCAAAATCGTGGTCTAACTTTCGACTTAGCAGAAAATTCGAGACTTTCAAGATTCGGGCTTCAAAGGTTTTCACCTCTTTACACTCTAATCCCTTCGAACACTGAATACGTGAACCTATGAACAGATACAAGATCTCCAGTCTACAATCCATGCCTCGAATCAACGGTATACAAGGGTTTCGGGACTCCAGGCTTCGGGAGTCCTGGCCCAACAACCATGCAAATCACCTGAAAGCCGAACTAGCAGATTCTCGGGCTAACGCTTCAGAACTTCTGGCTTTGGGTTTCTGACTACAAAACCTTCCAATTTTCCTGAACGTGAAATTGACGGACCTCCAGAGGGATCCCAGATCAATGGTACACACCCCTTTTACAACCGATGGCTATGATCCTCTCTAGGACCCCAAGCTTTGGGAGCTCCAAGAGGTTAACACACACAACTCCCCAGTTCATTGAACTCCGAAGTGGTGAAAGATTGGAATCCACTGTCCATGTGTCCTTGATGATGAACGACTTGGATCTGCTTCGGGCTTTGGGCCTTCGGGGATTTCTATGATACAAAACTCCAAAACCTCCGAATGCTGAACTAACGAAGGGCTAGATCTGTGATCCATGTTCCCCCTTCAACATACGATGAAGATCTACTCTGTCCTTAGGGGCTTCGAGAGTTCTCAAACCAAAACACCTCACATTCAAATTCTTATGGAATGATAAGTCTCTGAATCATACGATCTGTTGCCACATGCCCCTGAAGCTGACGGTCAAGATCTGTTCTAGGCTTTAGAACTTCGGGGTTTTCTCCTCCTGTCAGCATGATGAACCAAATATGTTGAAGTGACGCACTCTTGAACTATGAGATCATTTGACACGTACTCCTGGCACCAACGACCATGATTTACTCCTAACTTCAGATCTTTAGGAGTTTTGTACGCTCTTTCCACAACTCTCTGAATTCTCTCGGATCGCCGGACCTCCAGACTACCCTTGATCTACTGACACATGTCCCCCCTTTCTACCAACAACCCAGAATAGCTTTGGGTTTTGGGACTTCGAGGAATTTGACTCCTCTGCAACACATAACCTAAAATCGCCGAACTCGCGAAGTCCGAAGGACTTCAAGGGTTAACAGTCATGCACCTTACCTGGATCCAACGGTTGTTGATCCTTGCACTTAGATCTGATTTCTTGGATATGTTCTCCCTTCTCTGTGCACTCCCCATCTCTATACTTAGATCTAATAATCCATATTTGTTCCTTGTAGCTAATTCGACGACTGTTGTAGCTTTCTGCTTTGCCACTTTGCTTCCCTTCGAACTTGGGGTATTTGAAAAGGTTTCAAAGGCTAATGCCTTTGTCTGCATTCATTGTAATGTTCTCCCTCCCGAGCTTTCAAGTCTCTCGGGGTTTTAAAGGGACTTGGCCCTTTTCTCCTTCAATAAATCCTTCTTCCTCCTGATAGCGTGACACTTTTTCTCCCGAGCTTTGGCACTTGGAAAACTTGACCTTTGGCATACTTCTTGTGCTTGCCTTCCTTGGAACTTTTGACAGCCGCCTGCCCACTCCATGTGTTTCTTCCGAAATTTGGAACTTAAAATGTTCTCGACCTTTACAAACCTTACAGGGACTCTATTCACCTCACATGCATTATCTCTCCCGATCTTGTAATCGCTCGGAATTCAAAGGGTTTCAACCCTTGATTCCTCCAAATGGTTTCTTATGCCCTCCTAACATTCACACTCTTCCTCCAGAGATTTTCCAACACTTCAACAATGTGTTGGCTTCGTGCACTCCTTGCACTCACTCTCCTCGAGTATTGAACTTTTGAAGACTCACCTATGCACTCCTTGCGCTGGATCTCAGAGTGTTCATTAAATCTGATGTGCACTGCTTGCATTATCCCTTCTAAGATTGAGAATGATTCTGGTGTGCCGACTTGGCAACCTTCTCACATAACTCCTAACTGAGTTATTGTGCACTCCTTGCGTTTTCCTTTTAGAGTTTTCCAATAACTCTAATGTGCAGTCCTTGCACTGTCGTGAGAGCCCAGAAACACTGAGAAAACTACAGACAAAGAGTTCTATCTATTCCTACAAAGGGAACAGTTAAACATCCACAACATTCACACATATGCACCAAAAACATTCAGAAACCAACATATTCATTCATTCACACATAAAATACACATAGAGATTCATATGCAGGGAAATGCACTCTTTGTATTAATATTGAATGGTCTTTACAATGTGTACAAGACTGGATTGCAACAGAGTCTCAATTCTTTCTCTCCACAACTACCAACAACCTCTTCTTGGCACATATTA
>JZKD02S1672877.1:0-23149 GCA_000966675.3 Picea glauca | reverse complement strand
TGTGCACCTCAGGAAAATGACAAATGAAATCAACTAGTCAAAATGGATGGTCATGTCGTTGATCTATATAAGCCTACCACCCGAGCAGTCAAAATAAAAGGAATTTTGTTTAGAGAGCATGGACCTGCCTAGCGATCACATAATTCTCTCCCAATCTTTATGAAAGTTGTTCTATGTGAACCATAGCTATGAGGAGTCTTGGCATCAATGTTTGTTTGAGTCATACAACCCAAGGTAGGTTTTGATAGGCATTGAGAAATCCTTGGTGGGGCTATCACATGAATTTATCTAAAGAAGTCAAGCTTGAAGCTAGGCTCCTTGGGCTCAACAAATTTCATCTATAGACAAAAGGTGGCACAATGTAGTAATAGACACCTACTTTTTATCATTAAGGGGAATACATTACAAGGCATGTGAGACTTATTAAAAATATTTCTTAACAAATAGACTATGGTTGTGTCGTATGGTTGCAATTTGATGTCCATGATTCATTACGAAATCCATAGTGTAGGAGGTGGCATCATCCCTCCAAAGAGTCCATACATCCTCATGCGAGGTCTTGACAAAAGGATCAACAATGTCTTAATACATGTAAGGAAACCTATATCACTTTAAAAATGGGAGACATTCATAATGTATCTAGTCCCATGCATTTGTATCTTATGTGCACCTCAGGAAAATGACAAATGAAATCAACTAGTCAAAATGGATGGTCATGTCGTTGACCTATATAAGCCTACCACCCGAGCAGTCAAAATAAAAGGAATTTTTTTTAGAGAGCATGGACCTGCCTAGCGATCACATAATTCTCTCCCAATATTTATGAAAGTTGTTCTAGGTGAACCATAGCTATGAGGAGTCTTGGCATCAATGTTTGCTCGAGTCATACAACCCAAGGTAGGCTTTGATAACTTTCAAGGCATCCTTCTCCCCACACAAGATTCTAAATGTAATCTCACCTTCCTTGTCCTCTTGTTTTTTCATCCATATAAAACTCACCACAAACCAACCAAGAGGCACATGGAAGTTCATTCCCCATCCAATGCCAATGGACTGCTTACTCCCTCGAATCATTGAAGGAATATAAGTTGGCCAGTGCTAGAACCTAACCTTCCAAGTTAATCAAAACCTAGATAACTCTTTGAGTGGGCCTAGGGCTCCATACAACAACACCATCAAGCTAGAGCGAGATTAGGAAATCAATACTTCCCTTACCCTCATCGTACTCAAAACAAATACTCTTATTTGAACCCATTTGTATAATTGATAAGGTTTTTTGACTCATTAAGAAACCTATAATTTAAGTTTGTAACATCCCCAGTTTTAATCCTTGTAAACCATAATGTAATTGTGATCATGTGATTTATACTGGTGAGATGATATCTTGGGGCAAAGAGACTATACTGATTAATATGGCCGATGCCTGAACTATGTATTTTGTACAATTGAAAAAATTAATAAAAATAATAATTGTTGGTTGCAATACGAGAGGGATGATAATGAAGGGGGGATATGATTACACAAGAGAGGAGGCTAAAGGGGGATCGAAGGGGAAACCCATGTATTTTTCCCAAGTTAATGAGTCATTACCATATAATCCTCCTTTTGACTTATTAGACACTCTAACATTGAATTCATGTAAGAAGTTGGGTGAGGGAGTCAACTCACCTAGTTATGACAACATGGGTTGAGTATAAGCAAGCATGGAGGAGGTGTGAGAGTCAAGCAATCCTTTTGGGGAAGAGTGAGAGCCAAGCAAGCAGGGAAAAAGAAGGAAATTTGAGTAGGAAGGGGGGACAATTTTTACAAGCTGATTTTGGAGAGCAAGAGAGGATTTGGGTGATAGAAAGAACACCATCCATGTTGTTCTTGTGGACAACCATTGTTGGGTTGTGTTTATGCTAAAATTGTGGCTTGTGTGCCTACAAAAATAGGTTGAGTTCCTGTGGTGTGTTTTCCTATTGGGGAAATGGCTCAAGAACCTTAATAAGGTTGTTGTAAGCACTCCTGGAGTAGTTGGGAGTTCCTGGAGTCCCCAACTGTGAGATTCCTATCCAACTAAGTGCATTGGAGCCATGAAGGGAAGTGGGAATGCCAGAGGGACTGTGTGGCAAAGAAGAGGGATCCCATTCTTTAGGTTATGCAGGTTGAGGGGAAGAAAGTTGGTGGATTAGAACTGTTGTTAGAGTATAGCCTGGGTCTTTGGTTATTGAATGTGGAGAGTGGACAACCAAGAGGGAAAGACATCCTTGTGGACTCATAGCCTCAACTCAGGGGTGGCTTTCTATTGAGAGAAAATGAATGGAAAGCCTACAGCTGGGAGGAATGTCCTTTGTATGCAACCATCTTATTATTTTATAAACAAATAATTTTTTTGTTGTATTTATTATCATTATTCCGCTATGTAGATGAACATTTGAATGTTGTGTGTTTGCTTGATTTATTGCATTCATGGGTTTTTAATATGTTGTTAGATGCATAAGTTGGTTGACACGCTGTGTGCATGCAGGTTTNTGTGCACCTCAGGAAAATGACAAATGAAATCAACTAGTCAAAATGGATGGTCATGTCGTTGATCTATATAAGCCTACCACCCGAGCAGTCAAAATAAAAGGAATTTTGTTTAGAGAGCATGGACCTGCCTAGCGATCACATAATTCTCTCCCAATCTTTATGAAAGTTGTTCTATGTGAACCATAGCTATGAGGAGTCTTGGCATCAATGTTTGTTTGAGTCATACAACCCAAGGTAGGTTTTGATAGGCATTGAGAAATCCTTGGTGGGGCTATCACATGAATTTATCTAAAGAAGTCAAGCTTGAAGCTAGGCTCCTTGGGCTCAACAAATTTCATCTATAGACAAAAGGTGGCACAATGTAGTAATAGACACCTACTTTTTATCATTAAGGGGAATACATTACAAGGCATGTGAGACTTATTAAAAATATTTCTTAACAAATAGACTATGGTTGTGTCGTATGGTTGCAATTTGATGTCCATGATTCATTACGAAATCCATAGTGTAGGAGGTGGCATCATCCCTCCAAAGAGTCCATACATCCTCATGCGAGGTCTTGACAAAAGGATCAACAATGTCTTAATACATGTAAGGAAACCTATATCACTTTAGAAATGGGAGACATTCATAATGTATCTAGTCCCATGCATTTGTATCTTATGTGCACCTCATGAAAATGACAAATGAAATCAACTAGTCAAAATGGATGGTCATGTCGTTGACCTATATAAGCCTACCACCCGAGCAATCAAAATAAAAGGAATTTTGTTTAGAGAGCATGGACCTGCCTAGCGATCACATAATTCTCTCCCAATCTTTATGAAAGTTGTTCTAGGTGAACCATAGCTATGAGGAGTCTTGGCATCAATGTTTGCTCGAGTCATGCAACCCAAGGTAGGCTTTGATAACTTTCAAGGCATCCTTCTCCCCACACAAGATTCTAACTGTAATCTCACCTTCCTTGTCCTCTTGTTTTTTCATCCATATAAAACTCACCACAAACCAACCAATAGGCACATGGAAGTTCATTCCCCATCCAATGCCAATGGACTGCTTACTCCCTCGAATCATTGAAGGAATATAAGTTGGCCAGTGCTAGAACCTAACCTTCCAAGTTAATCAAAACCTAGATAACTCTTTGAGTGGGCCTAGGGCTCCATACAACAACACCATCAAGCTAGAGCGAGATTAGGAAATCAATACTTCCCTTACCCTCATCGTACTCAAAACAAATACTCTTATTTGAACCCATTTGTATAATTGATAAGGTTTTTTGACTCATTAAGAAACCTATAATTTAAGTTTGTAACATCCCCAGTTTTAATCCTTGTAAACCATAATGTAATTGTGATCATGTGATTTATACTGGTGAGATGATATCTTGGGGCAAAGAGACTATACTGATTAATATGGCCGATGCCTGAACTATGTATTTTGTACAATTGAAAAAATTAATAAAAATAATAATTGTTGGTTGCAATACGAGAGGGATGATAATGAAGGGGGGATATGATTACACAAGAGAGGAGGCTAAAGGGGGATCGAAGGGGAAACCCATGTATTTTTCCCAAGTTAATGAGTCATTACCATATAATCCTCCTTTTGACTTATTAGACACTCTAACATTGAATTCATGTAAGAAGTTGGGTGAGGGAGTCAACTCACCTAGTTATGACAACATGGGTTGAGTATAAGCAAGCATGGAGGAGGTGTGAGAGTCAAGCAATCCTTTTGGGGAAGAGTGAGAGCCAAGCAAGCAGGGAAAAAGAAGGAAATTTGAGTAGGAAGGGGGGACAATTTTTACAAGCTGATTTTGGAGAGCAAGAGAGGATTTGGGTGATAGAAAGAACACCATCCATGTTGTTCTTGTGGACAACCATTGTTGGGTTGTGTTTATGCTAAAATTGTGGCTTGTGTGCCTACAAAAATAGGTTGAGTTCCTGTGGTGTGTTTTCCTATTGGGGAAATGGCTCAAGAACCTTAATAAGGTTGTTGTAAGCACTCCTGGAGTAGTTGGGAGTTCCTGGAGTCCCCAACTGTGAGATTCCTATCCAACTAAGTGCATTGGAGCCATGAAGGGAAGTGGGAATGCCAGAGGGACTGTGTGGCAAAGAAGAGGGATCCCATTCTTTAGGTTATGCAGGTTGAGGGGAAGAAAGTTGGTGGATTAGAACTGTTGTTAGAGTATAGCCTGGGTCTTTGGTTATTGAATGTGGAGAGTGGACAACCAAGAGGGAAAGACATCCTTGTGGACTCATAGCCTCAACTCAGGGGTGGCTTTCTATTGAGAGAAAATGAATGGAAAGCCTACAGCTGGGAGGAATGTCCTTTGTATGCAACCATCTTATTATTTTATAAACAAATAATTTTTTTGTTGTATTTATTATCATTATTCCGCTATGTAGATGAACATTTGAATGTTGTGTGTTTGCTTGATTTATTGCATTCATGGGTTTTTAATATGTTGTTAGATGCATAAGTTGGTTGACACGCTGTGTGCATGCAGGTTTTTCTAAATGGTATTAAAGTATGCTAAATCCTTTATGTAGTAACATGGCTCAACTTGGAGGTTGGGTACACTACAAAGTTATTGCAAACATAACATATCCACCCCTCCAATCGAGGATCGTGTTTGGAAGATGGTGTACTTCCTACTAGCGTCATTGAAGCCTTGAACATTCCAAGAGACAACTTTCATTGTGAACTCCCAATATCTTGCATCTCCTCCTAATTTTAGCCAAGGCTAGGGAGTGCATTAAAAGAGTTCGAGATGATAACATGTTTCTTCGACTAGAGCTAATCATGTATAGTAAAAGGTTGAGGTTTTTTTTTATGAATCGATTGCTTGTTTCCTCCTTACACATATGCAACGCTAGAGGAGGAAATTGAGCTCTCTCTAAGTCCCTCCCCATTGGGATGGACCAAAGATTAAAGGGGGAGCTAGTTTATGTGCACAAGAGCTTGAAGCCTATGAAAGTCAACTAATATGTTCACCTTCGATGTTTAGGCCTTTGAAGACTCATTACCTATGTTCCTCTGCACCAATTATGTTCATCCACCTTCTATTGCATTTTCCTGGTACCAGTTGGGACTTGAGGAGTTTGTGTGGGCAAGGCTTACGACTTGGCATGTTGCATCAAGGGATACTCACAAATACAATGATTTGGGATTTGGCAATGGAAACCTGTGTCTGAGGGGTTAATGTATTGCACGATCCAACAATGCACTCTGTCACCTATCCTAATGTAAACAAACTCCTCTAGGTCTTTACACAAGTTAACCTTGACACAAACTTTGCATTATGGCCTAAGGTTAAATAATTGGTATAATTCATTATGAATAAACCCTCCTAATGAGGTTGATATTTGTTCCATAAAATACCACATTTGCATTAGGATCCTGGGAATTCCACCCACATTGAGCATGTGGCTTTGTTAATGAAGAAACCCTTTGACCAAGAGGAGAAAACCACTAGGGTATTTTTACATATCCATGGTCAACCCTTGAGAATCTATATGACCTGTTCCTTCTCAACAAATTAGAAAATGAAAAATCCTTTGGTTAGACTGCGGGTTTGTAGGCATCACCGCCTATGTGGCTCAGGCCAAACCTCCATAACCCAGTTGCAAATGACAACCTCAAGTAGGGCACGACTTACAATATAACCTAACAATGTTTTCTCACTCTATGGTACCATCATTGCATTCTCTAGTAGCCTAGGTGTTCTCCATAAAATGACATTTTTAGGCATTAGGACAATCATTAGAGGTCCCTAGCATCCTTATGATGTAGGCCACACCCTCTGAGGACTAGTGAGGTCAATACTCAAGTCGATAGACATGAGTTAATACTAGCTAAGGACATTAGATCATAGATCTCGCACCATATCTAGAAATGCTTAAAACTTCCCTTTTTTTATTAAAAAAGTATAACTTTGAAATATAATTGAATAATGAATTCAAGGCAATATCATAGTTAAATATTTAAAAATTGGAATTTAAGTTGGAAAATTGATCGATGTTGTATTCTAATTATTAAAAAAATCATCATGTTAAATGAAATACAACTATACATCATAAATCATATAATCAAAAAGAAAATAGCCCTATGGGTTAGCTCGAGTGATTGAGTGTTGTGAATTAAAATAAGAGATCTCACAATCAAGTCCTTGGGTTGACTATATGTGATATGTTAATACCAGATGTCCTTGCTAGGTCGGGCATACTATAGTCTAGATCGATGGTTTACCTTTTTACCACTTGTCGAGGACAGTGAAGTCTCCAAGGTCTCCCATGCATGGTTACATGGAACAAATAATTAAAAAAGTAAAAAATAAATGAATAATAATGAACTCATTGTTATTGCACGAGATAGGTGTCAAATTCAAATCCCTCTCCCCCATATTAAAGTAGGTATTGTATTGCATTAATGTCAAGTAGAGATTCATAACTTCCCACAAATCAATTAAACATAAACTTATACAATTTTTCCATAACGAACCTAAAAAAGTTCAAACAAGGATCAAGGCTAAAACCATTACCTCACTAGATCCGCGATAGGAAAATCAACATTTTTTTCTAGGGAAAACCTCGAGGCACTTCCCCTCATTTCGAGGATGGTACCATGGTAAACCCTCGATTCTTCATTGGACAATGTCAGATCAACAATAGGGCTCAAAGTCGTTTCAACAATTTACTCATAATGAGATCAACATGTCATTAACGAGAATATAACTTGGGTGGGGAGGATAACAATCCATCCCACAACCACACGAGCTAGACCCCAATTGACAATAGGAAAATCAACTTTACCCATGCAAATGTCACCGTCAAAATTGATTATATGCATATCATAAGACACTTAATGACACTTGAAATAATGCTTATCATACCTCATCACAGTCATCCCCCACAAATATCTACACATCATCTTCTAAATTGACTTCCCATCGTATCACGAGTCCATTGACTTCATATAATGAAAACTTAGAGCACTATATATTGCAACTAGCTTCTCAACACTCCTAGATGTAACTCCATTCCTCTTGATAGAATGGATAAAGTTATGAGTGGACAAATTTCTCTTTGTTGTGGAGGAACTAACAATATGAAATAACATGTAAACATTGAGATGTTGGAGTTATAAGGTTTTGGAGTTCCATCACCATGCATCTGTCACGGGGCTAGACTTGTCGCCCTTGAGCGTCCCATACCACTCAAAGAGTCTAATCGTTGAGTGACACTGACATGACCTCACGTGTTGGGATTAACCAATAACCCACATGTATAATATAGAATATGCCTCATCGTCATGTCCTAGAGCACCCAACTAGGCATGATTATAATTGCAGAAGTTTGAATGCTCGTTTCACCATAGGCAATGCTGCACCATCGCCACCCAACCATCAACACCTACGCGCACCTTCCCCTGAGACAAGCATACTCAGACAATCGACTTCCCAACATGCAATCAAGCTACCATCCATCTAGACTAACTCGTGATAGTCACCGAAGATCATGCCCCTTCATGTAATCCGTCAGCATACCTTCAATGCACATACCACCGAGGTCGCCTTGTCATAGGCGATACACAATCTACCACATTTCCAAGTTGTGCCATCCTTCGCCGAGAATCCAAACATAGCGTCTTGTCGGTTCTGCACCCATTCTACTCGACGAGACATCTTCCTTGATCCTCCTAGTGTTTCTGCTAGTACACCATCCTAACCGGTTCATGGCTACACCCACGAGTCGATCACCAAGGATACCAAAATTAGGAACTCGTCAAGCATGCCTGATGCACCCTCTAAGGGACTCACCGTGCATCTTGCCGAGTTGGTCCGAATCGCCCTCCATCGCACAAAACCGAACGCGCACTTAGCTATCTCGTCGACCAATCATGTCTCCACGCTCGTCGTAATAGCACACGCTTGAGCTAAGCATTGGAGGTCTAACATACTCCCCCACTTAAAATCGTTGACGTCCTCATCAACACGGCCCCACCAGCTAAACCAATGAAAAGGGTCTCGTTGGTGGTGAAGAGAGAGTTCTGCAATGCCTATTTGAACGACGCTCTGATACCAATTGTCACAGGCCACGCAAGCCCGTGGTCGGGCGGTGGAAACACCCGACGCTCCCAGTCATCGTGTGACACCGCAATCGTTCGTTTGACAGTAAAGCTACACCAAACTACTTAATCTGAACTATGCCTTGTTCCATTACATCTCCATTTATTACTTATGTTATGTTTGCGTTTTCTTACACTTAGATTCAAAAGTAGAAAGAAACCATTCATGCAAAGTGACAAGACGAAATGTGCAAGTGGGCGGCCAAAATGGCCTAACACCTAATTTCTTAAACAAAACAATAGTGTGTCGAGCTCAACTCGTGCCACACAAATAAATATTACAAAGGGGAGATTTCACCCAGATCACATAAAGAAACCCTTCATGAAAACACCAAGGCTTTTCACCAAGCCAACTTGTGTGCACTTCCTTTGTTTCCTTAGTCTGAACGAAACCACCTCATGTTTCGTCTCCTGAGAAGCCTATTGCCTTGCCTCAGAATTAGTGCGACCTGCGACACTCTCCCATCTTCACAAACTTTTACCCATCGTTAGCTTCCTTAGTCTAGATGAGATCACCCTTCCTGTCTCAGTGCAACCTTCCCCAAGGCAGCGTAAGTTACCCTCTAGGGTCTACTTGGCTCCTTGGGGAGGGAGCTCACCCTCCTTCCTTTGTCACTGCTTCAGAGCTCTATTCTGCGATTATGAGATGTGTTCCCTTGTCTCCTTCTTATCAAATGACTCTTTCACTTGGTCTTTTATAGGCATGCACCCTTGCTCGACAATGCGCCCCTTCCAGCCAACGTGCCCCTTTATTCGCAAGCCGACGCACTCTTTCAATCATTTGTCCACTTTCACAAGTCGGGTCGACTTGCCAACGGGCGCACACACCTTTCCAAGCACGCGCTCTTCCCAGCCAACGTCTCGTTTTTTCCATGGGCGCCCAACTCGTGCTTCTGTTCATTCGCTCACCTCATTTCTTGCCAAAATGTCTGTTGCTCGTTTTCTTGGGCACTCATCGTGCTTGGGCGACTTGTTTCACAAATGGGATGCCTAAAGCTTCCATGGGAGCCCATCCTTGGTTTCACATCCGTCAAGTCATCCATTGCGGAGTTGTTCCTTGTGCGTTTTGTTGGGGGCGCATGCCTCTGTCCTGCCCATCCTCACCAACTGTTTGATTCTTCGGTGGGGCGCCCATGTCTTCATGGGGCGCCCATGCAATCGACTCTTCGATCAAGTCACCACTTAACCTCCGTCGCAAGTCATCTTGGTGAAGTCGTACTTGGCACGAAGTCACACACCCAAGTAACCCAACTTCACTTATAAAATAACCAAGTGTCTGCTGACTCGCCCGATTCACATGTCTTAGCTCGTGGAGAGAGCATGCGTGCCCAGGGCAAGTCCTATGGTGTGACAACATCCTCCCTTGATGAATCAAGTCATCTTGGCCTAAATCTTTGTGATCCGCAGTGACACTAAGCTTGTTAGCATTTAGGTACCCCTCAGAATCCTCAATGCTTGGGAACACCACTTTGAATTATCAAAGATGCCTTACCTTGCTTGAGCAAAGGATGTTCCCATTAGGGTCCTTTGTTCCTTTGGGTCCTTTGTTGTCCTAATGATCTTCTACTCAACCATAGTTGAACCATTAGCTCGTCAAGGCTTAGCCAAAAAGGTAGCTAACCCACACCTAAAGGTGCCAACTTAAATATACAAGGTTGCCTTGACCCAGGTTCAAGTCTCGGTTAAACTTAGGGTCTGCTTAAAGATAGTCGCACTTCTCAACAAGCATTTCGGGGAGTCTCTACCGTTACAATTCTGACCAAAAAATAAGAGCCATAACTAAACCATGCATTCAATACAAATCATTAAAACATTTATCAATTCATAGCGGATAAGTATAAATATATATCCGTCTCCTACTTCCTCTTCCCGTTGCAATATTTAACTTTCTAACGGTCATATTTCCTCCCAAAACCATTTTAAAAACCCTCCTCCTTCCGCTTTTCCTCCTCACTCTCACATTACCTGCAACCGAAAATCTGCTCTGAAACATCACTCGCCCATCTATCAGTTTTCACAGCAAAGTCTCTCAATTCTTATCACAAGAGTCCTCAGCACTCGCACATACTGATTATCATTCACCATATTTGAGTCCTCCAACAGAAATGGCGGTCAGAAGGCAACCTCTTGCCGTCCTCCAGGACGAAAACGCCGAGATCAACAGAGGTAAGGAAACACAAAACAGAATCTCTATGGGCATCTCTTCTTCTCTTTCACCGAACATTCAATGAGAATTTAATTAAAATATTTGGGGATTTTTGCAGGCAAAAGCACTGTTACCAAATCTGTCGGCCTCAAGACGCAGCAGCCAGATTTATCTGATCGGATCACTCTGGCCAACATCACGAACAAGCCGAAGCCTCGAAATTCCGGACTGGTGAGCCCGATCGCCCCTCGCAAGGCGGAGAATCATACTAAGGGGGGATTCGGTGGGTCATTTTCTTCTGCTAAGATTGGGCGAGCGGGGATTCTACCTCGAACTGCTCTGGGTGATATTACGAATGGGGTGGAATCCTGTAAGGCTCCGGACACTGCGGTTAAACGGAAGAAGGTGCAGGGCAAGAATGTGAAAATGGGTCCTAATCCGAGATATGAACTTACGGAGGAGGAAAAGCAGAAGGCAGATGCTTGGGCTCGAGAAGGAATCGAGAGGGTTCAGTTTAGCGGTAAAGACATGGAGGCGTTGAAGGAGAAGATCGCAAAAGAAGGTATGTGGGTTTTGTAAGGCCAGCTCTGTTTTGCTGTTGGTATGCGTGTGTTTTGGGGTTTTATGGTTTGCAGGTGTTGTATCACATTTCATATTTTGGGTAGATCTTTCATCTCCGCTTATGACAAGACTCAGATGTAAAACTGTTAGGTTTCTCGTGCTTTGCTCGCGGGAAGTAATTAGTTGATTTTGGGCTTACATCCATGCCCAGTAGCCATTCACATTTTCATCTTCGCTCGGGAGGTCTACTTTGGTCACTGACGAATTTTAAATGGTTGCCGTCTTTCTGCTTATGATATCTCTCACCCAAGCTCCAGTAGCCATCTATGTTACGGGAAACGTGGCCAGAGACCTATTTCTTGTTCCATTCCTGTTTTCGTCCCATTCCCATCTTGACATCAAATTAGAACATTAGTAATCAGGGGGAGGGGGCTTCGCATTTATCATCCCCAAAATTCTCTGTACCCATTTCTTATTACAATCTCATTTCCCTTTCCGTTTCCCTTTTCTAGTAACATGCTGGGGACTTCGCATTTATCATCCCCAAAACCCTCTGTACCCATTTCTTATTACATTCTCATTTCCCTTTCCGTTTCCCTTTTCTGGTAACATGCTGGCTCCAAATGATCTGTTGGGTAATTTCTTGGGATTCTGTGCATTTTTGGATGCGCACCCAAATTTTCTCTGCTTCTGGGATCCACACGGATGGACAAAACCTGACAAATGAGATTCTGTTAGTCTCATCACTTGTGTGATTGTCCAAACAGCCACCTAAACACTCTGTTGTGTTTGGTGGATGCAGGAGCGCCCTGCTAATAAGAAAAGGGTCTAAGTGAGACCTCTTCATGCCTTTGCAGAAGGCAGGGTGGCATTTGATTTTTGGTACTAGATTACTTTGGCCAAATAAATTGACCTAGTGTCGTAACAATTAGTGGTTACTTAGTAAAGATGATCTCTGTTCCAGGTCTGTGTTTCATGATCTCTGTTCCAGCTCTGTGTTTCATGATCTCTGCTTTTTTATATACAGAAGCAAGGGTTTGCATTACCTAGAAACAGGGGTGCAGACAGGCCATACCCATGAAATATTTGACATTCTAAATTTCTTTTAGAGTCAAGTTCTTCAGAAGCAGCCTTTTAATTCTTATCGATCCTATTGTTAAATTGCTGTAAAGGCAGAATACATTCGAAGCATTGTCTAAAAAAACTGACAAAAACGATGATGTGTGGATTGGATTCTTGGTACTTGACTGTTTTTGACCAAATAAATTGCCTTAGTGTCATAGACTGTCATGGCATATAATGGTTATTTACAGTTGTAAAGATCTTCATTGAGCTCCGTGCTACATTAACTCTGCTTCTTTTCTTGACAGAATCATTGATTTATATTACTTAGAAACAGGGGTGCAGTCTGGCCATACTCCTCTACGTTACATAATACTTGTAACCATCAAATGCGTGACATTCTGAATTTCTTTTGCAGTCGAATTCTTGAGAAGTAGTATTTTAACTTTCCTTGACCCTATTACAAAATTGCCATAAAAGCAGATTCTAAGCATTATCTAAAGAAATTGACAAAAACTTGATGGGTGGATTCGAGAAGGTAGGTTGACATTTGATTCTTGCCTTTTGGTACTTGACTGGTTTTTGGCCAAATAAACTGCAGTAGTGTCATAGATTGTCATGACATATACTGGTTACTTAGTAAAGATGATCTACGTTACAGTTCTGTGTTTCATGATCTCTTCTATTTTCTTTTTTACAAGGATTTACATTACTTAGAAACAAGAGTGCACACTGCAGACTGGCCTATCCATTTTCTGCAGTACTTATTATTTATAACCATGAAATTCTTGACCTTTTGAATTTCTTTTGGAGTCAAGGCTTTGAGAAGTAGCATTTTTATTCTCCTTGACCCTATTTCAAAATTGCTATAAAGCATATTCTAAGCATTATCTAATGAAATTGAAAAAAACATGATGGATGGATTGGATTCAATCTGCCCTCATTGTCTTGACTGTTCACTTTAATAAGTTCGTTATCTCTTGGATTTAAGACTCTTATCGAATCTTCCTTGTCATCACTTAGGGGTCTTTTCTTTTCAATGATTGAAACTCATTTTTCTTGATTTGGGACAGGGTCCTTTCCATAGGTTCAAAAGTAGGAGTTGAGAGATCCTTTTGGCCGACTCTAGGGATTGGGTAATGTATTGTAGTTGATCTTTAGTGTTAATGTTCTTTATTCAGGGATGGGGTTCTTTCCATAGGCTCCAAAGGAGAGATCCTTTTAGCTGACTCCAGGGCTTGGGTAACCTACTGGAGTTGAGCTTTCATTCGAGCCATCAAGGTAGACGTCTCATTGTTGCCTCAAGCTTGAGAGGCAATAGAAGCAGAGTTGATTGAGTATACGTGGTTCTCCAAGGAGTTCCAAATTGCATGCAGTTTGATCTGAGTTGATCTTTGTGATCACCATCTCTAATAGCTGTTACTTTACTCTTGATCATAGTTATCAGAACTGAACCGGTCGGCCCCAAATATGTGAACTGGACTAGAACCAGAAAAAAACTGGCGACCAAAAACTACATAAAATATTCAAATTTTGAAAAAAAAACATATATATTCATGTGCATCCATATGAATCCAAACCATTTATACACAAATATGCAAAGTTTCTCATTTATATANCGCTATGTAGATGAACATTTGAATGTTGTGTGTTTGCTTGATTTATTGCATTCATGGGTTTTTAATATGTTGTTAGATGCATAAGTTGGTTGACACGCTGTGTGCATGCAGGTTTTTCTAAATGGTATTAAAGTATGCTAAATCCTTTATGTAGTAACATGGCTCAACTTGGAGGTTGGGTACACTACAAAGTTATTGCAAACATAACATATCCACCCCTCCAATCGAGGATCGTGTTTGGAAGATGGTGTACTTCCTACTAGCGTCATTGAAGCCTTGAACATTCCAAGAGACAACTTTCATTGTGAACTCCCAATATCTTGCATCTCCTCCTAATTTTAGCCAAGGCTAGGGAGTGCATTAAAAGAGTTCGAGATGATAACATGTTTCTTCGACTAGAGCTAATCATGTATAGTAAAAGGTTGAGGTTTTTTTTTATGAATCGATTGCTTGTTTCCTCCTTACACATATGCAACGCTAGAGGAGGAAATTGAGCTCTCTCTAAGTCCCTCCCCATTGGGATGGACCAAAGATTAAAGGGGGAGCTAGTTTATGTGCACAAGAGCTTGAAGCCTATGAAAGTCAACTAATATGTTCACCTTCGATGTTTAGGCCTTTGAAGACTCATTACCTATGTTCCTCTGCACCAATTATGTTCATCCACCTTCTATTGCATTTTCCTGGTACCAGTTGGGACTTGAGGAGTTTGTGTGGGCAAGGCTTACGACTTGGCATGTTGCATCAAGGGATACTCACAAATACAATGATTTGGGATTTGGCAATGGAAACCTGTGTCTGAGGGGTTAATGTATTGCACGATCCAACAATGCACTCTGTCACCTATCCTAATGTAAACAAACTCCTCTAGGTCTTTACACAAGTTAACCTTGACACAAACTTTGCATTATGGCCTAAGGTTAAATAATTGGTATAATTCATTATGAATAAACCCTCCTAATGAGGTTGATATTTGTTCCATAAAATACCACATTTGCATTAGGATCCTGGGAATTCCACCCACATTGAGCATGTGGCTTTGTTAATGAAGAAACCCTTTGACCAAGAGGAGAAAACCACTAGGGTATTTTTACATATCCATGGTCAACCCTTGAGAATCTATATGACCTGTTCCTTCTCAACAAATTAGAAAATGAAAAATCCTTTGGTTAGACTGCGGGTTTGTAGGCATCACCGCCTATGTGGCTCAGGCCAAACCTCCATAACCCAGTTGCAAATGACAACCTCAAGTAGGGCACGACTTACAATATAACCTAACAATGTTTTCTCACTCTATGGTACCATCATTGCATTCTCTAGTAGCCTAGGTGTTCTCCATAAAATGACATTTTTAGGCATTAGGACAATCATTAGAGGTCCCTAGCATCCTTATGATGTAGGCCACACCCTCTGAGGACTAGTGAGGTCAATACTCAAGTCGATAGACATGAGTTAATACTAGCTAAGGACATTAGATCATAGATCTCGCACCATATCTAGAAATGCTTAAAACTTCCCTTTTTTTATTAAAAAAGTATAACTTTGAAATATAATTGAATAATGAATTCAAGGCAATATCATAGTTAAATATTTAAAAATTGGAATTTAAGTTGGAAAATTGATCGATGTTGTATTCTAATTATTAAAAAAATCATCATGTTAAATGAAATACAACTATACATCATAAATCATATAATCAAAAAGAAAATAGCCCTATGGGTTAGCTCGAGTGATTGAGTGTTGTGAATTAAAATAAGAGATCTCACAATCAAGTCCTTGGGTTGACTATATGTGATATGTTAATACCAGATGTCCTTGCTAGGTCGGGCATACTATAGTCTAGATCGATGGTTTACCTTTTTACCACTTGTCGAGGACAGTGAAGTCTCCAAGGTCTCCCATGCATGGTTACATGGAACAAATAATTAAAAAAGTAAAAAATAAATGAATAATAATGAACTCATTGTTATTGCACGAGATAGGTGTCAAATTCAAATCCCTCTCCCCCATATTAAAGTAGGTATTGTATTGCATTAATGTCAAGTAGAGATTCATAACTTCCCACAAATCAATTAAACATAAACTTATACAATTTTTCCATAACGAACCTAAAAAAGTTCAAACAAGGATCAAGGCTAAAACCATTACCTCACTAGATCCGCGATAGGAAAATCAACATTTTTTTCTAGGGAAAACCTCGAGGCACTTCCCCTCATTTCGAGGATGGTACCATGGTAAACCCTCGATTCTTCATTGGACAATGTCAGATCAACAATAGGGCTCAAAGTCGTTTCAACAATTTACTCATAATGAGATCAACATGTCATTAACGAGAATATAACTTGGGTGGGGAGGATAACAATCCATCCCACAACCACACGAGCTAGACCCCAATTGACAATAGGAAAATCAACTTTACCCATGCAAATGTCACCGTCAAAATTGATTATATGCATATCATAAGACACTTAATGACACTTGAAATAATGCTTATCATACCTCATCACAGTCATCCCCCACAAATATCTACACATCATCTTCTAAATTGACTTCCCATCGTATCACGAGTCCATTGACTTCATATAATGAAAACTTAGAGCACTATATATTGCAACTAGCTTCTCAACACTCCTAGATGTAACTCCATTCCTCTTGATAGAATGGATAAAGTTATGAGTGGACAAATTTCTCTTTGTTGTGGAGGAACTAACAATATGAAATAACATGTAAACATTGAGATGTTGGAGTTATAAGGTTTTGGAGTTCCATCACCATGCATCTGTCACGGGGCTAGACTTGTTGCCCTTGAGCGTCCCATACCACTCAAGGAGTCTAATCGTTGAGTGACACTGACATGACCTCACGTGTTGGGATTAACCAATAACCCACATGTATAATCTAGAATATGCCTCACCGTCATGTCCTGGAGCACCCAACCAGACATGCTTATAATTGCAGAAGTTTGAATGCTCGTTTCACCATAGGCAATGCTGCACCATCGCCAACCAACCATCAACACCTACGCGCACCTTCCCCTGAGCCAAGCATACTCAGACAATCGACTTCCCAACATGCAATCAAGATACCATCCATCTAGACTGACTCGTGATAGTCACCGAAGATCATGCCCCTTCATGTAATCCGTCTGCATACCTTCAATGCACATACCACCGAGGTCGCCTTGTCATAGGCGATACACAATCTACCACATTTCCAAGTTGTGCCATCCTTCACCGAGAATCCAAACATAGCGTCTTGTCGGTTCTGCACCCATTCTACTCGACGAGACATCTTCCTTGATCCTCCTAGTGTTTCTGCTAGTACACCATCCTAACCGGTTCATGGCTATACCCACGAGTCGATCACCAAGGATACCAAAATTAGGAACTCGTCAAGCATGCCCGATGCACCCTCTAAGGGACTCACCGTGCATCTTGCCGAGTTGGTCCGAATCGCCCTCCATCGCACAAAACCGAACGCGCACTTAGCTATCTCGTCGACCAATCATGTCTCCACGCTCGTCGTAATAGCACACGCTTGAGCTAAGCATTGGAGGTCTAACATACTCCCCCACTTAAAATCGTTGACGTCCTCATCAACACGGCCCCACCAGCTAAACCAATGAAAAGGGTCTCGTTGGTGGTGAAGAGAGAGTTCTGCAATGCCTATTTGAACGACGCTCTGATACCAATTGTCACAGGCCACGCAAGCCCGTGGTCGGGCGGTGGAAACACCCGACGCTCCCAGTCATCGTGTGACACCGCAATCGTTCGTTTGACAGTAAAGCTACACCAAACTACTTAATCTGAACTATGCCTTGTTCCATTACATCTCCATTTATTACTTATGTTATGTTTGCGTTTTCTTACACTTAGATTCAAAAGTAGAAAGAAACCATTCATGCAAAGTGACAAGACGAAATGTGCAAGTGGGCGGCCAAAATGGCCTAACACCTAATTTCTTAAACAAAACAATAGTGTGTCGAGCTCAACTCGTGCCACACAAATAAATATTACAAAGGGGAGATTTCACCCAGATCACATAAAGAAACCCTTCATGAAAACACCAAGGCTTTTCACCAAGCCAACTTGTGTGCACTTCCTTTGTTTCCTTAGTCTGAACGAAACCACCTCATGTTTCGTCTCCTGAGAAGCCTATTGCCTTGCCTCAGAATTAGTGCGACCTGCGACACTCTCCCATCTTCACAAACTTTTACCCATCGTTAGCTTCCTTAGTCTAGATGAGATCACCCTTCCTGTCTCAGTGCAACCTTCCCCAAGGCAGCGTAAGTTACCCTCTAGGGTCTACTTGGCTCCTTGGGGAGGGAGCTCACCCTCCTTCCTTTGTCACTGCTTCAGAGCTCTATTCTGCGATTATGAGATGTGTTCCCTTGTCTCCTTCTTATCAAATGACTCTTTCACTTGGTCTTTTATAGGCATGCACCCTTGCTCGACAATGCGCCCCTTCCAGCCAACGTGCCCCTTTATTCGCAAGCCGACGCACTCTTTCAATCATTTGTCCACTTTCACAAGTCGGGTCGACTTGCCAACGGGCGCACACACCTTTCCAAGCACGCGCTCTTCCCAGCCAACGTCTCGTTTTTTCCATGGGCGCCCAACTCGTGCTTCTGTTCATTCGCTCACCTCATTTCTTGCCAAAATGTCTGTTGCTCGTTTTCTTGGGCACTCATCGTGCTTGGGCGACTTGTTTCACAAATGGGATGCCTAAAGCTTCCATGGGAGCCCATCCTTGGTTTCACATCCGTCAAGTCATCCATTGCGGAGTTGTTCCTTGTGCGTTTTGTTGGGGGCGCATGCCTCTGTCCTGCCCATCCTCACCAACTGTTTGATTCTTCGGTGGGGCGCCCATGTCTTCATGGGGCGCCCATGCAATCGACTCTTCGATCAAGTCACCACTTAACCTCCGTCGCAAGTCATCTTGGTGAAGTCGTACTTGGCACGAAGTCACACACCCAAGTAACCCAACTTCACTTATAAAATAACCAAGTGTCTGCTGACTCGCCCGATTCACATGTCTTAGCTCGTGGAGAGAGCATGCGTGCCCAGGGCAAGTCCTATGGTGTGACAACATCCTCCCTTGATGAATCAAGTCATCTTGGCCTAAATCTTTGTGATCCGCAGTGACACTAAGCTTGTTAGCATTTAGGTACCCCTCAGAATCCTCAATGCTTGGGAACACCACTTTGAATTATCAAAGATGCCTTACCTTGCTTGAGCAAAGGATGTTCCCATTAGGGTCCTTTGTTCCTTTGGGTCCTTTGTTGTCCTAATGATCTTCTACTCAACCATAGTTGAACCATTAGCTCGTCAAGGCTTAGCCAAAAAGGTAGCTAACCCACACCTAAAGGTGCCAACTTAAATATACAAGGTTGCCTTGACCCAGGTTCAAGTCTCGGTTAAACTTAGGGTCTGCTTAAAGATAGTCGCACTTCTCAACAAGCATTTCGGGGAGTCTCTACCGTTACAATTCTGACCAAAAAATAAGAGCCATAACTAAACCATGCATTCAATACAAATCATTAAAACATTTATCAATTCATAGCGGATAAGTATAAATATATATCCGTCTCCTACTTCCTCTTCCCGTTGCAATATTTAACTTTCTAACGGTCATATTTCCTCCCAAAACCATTTTAAAAACCCTCCTCCTTCCGCTTTTCCTCCTCACTCTCACATTACCTGCAACCGAAAATCTGCTCTGAAACATCACTCGCCCATCTATCAGTTTTCACAGCAAAGTCTCTCAATTCTTATCACAAGAGTCCTCAGCACTCGCACATACTGATTATCATTCACCATATTTGAGTCCTCCAACAGAAATGGCGGTCAGAAGGCAACCTCTTGCCGTCCTCCAGGACGAAAACGCCGAGATCAACAGAGGTAAGGAAACACAAAACAGAATCTCTATGGGCATCTCTTCTTCTCTTTCACCGAACATTCAATGAGAATTTAATTAAAATATTTGGGGATTTTTGCAGGCAAAAGCACTGTTACCAAATCTGTCGGCCTCAAGACGCAGCAGCCAGATTTATCTGATCGGATCACTCTGGCCAACATCACGAACAAGCCGAAGCCTCGAAATTCCGGACTGGTGAGCCCGATCGCCCCTCGCAAGGCGGAGAATCATACTAAGGGGGGATTCGGTGGGTCATTTTCTTCTGCTAAGATTGGGCGAGCGGGGATTCTACCTCGAACTGCTCTGGGTGATATTACGAATGGGGTGGAATCCTGTAAGGCTCCGGACACTGCGGTTAAACGGAAGAAGGTGCAGGGCAAGAATGTGAAAATGGGTCCTAATCCGAGATATGAACTTACGGAGGAGGAAAAGCAGAAGGCAGATGCTTGGGCTCGAGAAGGAATCGAGAGGGTTCAGTTTAGCGGTAAAGACATGGAGGCGTTGAAGGAGAAGATCGCAAAAGAAGGTATGTGGGTTTTGTAAGGCCAGCTCTGTTTTGCTGTTGGTATGCGTGTGTTTTGGGGTTTTATGGTTTGCAGGTGTTGTATCACATTTCATATTTTGGGTAGATCTTTCATCTCCGCTTATGACAAGACTCAGATGTAAAACTGTTAGGTTTCTCGTGCTTTGCTCGCGGGAAGTAATTAGTTGATTTTGGGCTTACATCCATGCCCAGTAGCCATTCACATTTTCATCTTCGCTCGGGAGGTCTACTTTGGTCACTGACGAATTTTAAATGGTTGCCGTCTTTCTGCTTATGATATCTCTCACCCAAGCTCCAGTAGCCATCTATGTTACGGGAAACGTGGCCAGAGACCTATTTCTTGTTCCATTCCTGTTTTCGTCCCATTCCCATCTTGACATCAAATTAGAACATTAGTAATCAGGGGGAGGGGGCTTCGCATTTATCATCCCCAAAATTCTCTGTACCCATTTCTTATTACAATCTCATTTCCCTTTCCGTTTCCCTTTTCTAGTAACATGCTGGGGACTTCGCATTTATCATCCCCAAAACCCTCTGTACCCATTTCTTATTACATTCTCATTTCCCTTTCCGTTTCCCTTTTCTGGTAACATGCTGGCTCCAAATGATCTGTTGGGTAATTTCTTGGGATTCTGTGCATTTTTGGATGCGCACCCAAATTTTCTCTGCTTCTGGGATCCACACGGATGGACAAAACCTGACAAATGAGATTCTGTTAGTCTCATCACTTGTGTGATTGTCCAAACAGCCACCTAAACACTCTGTTGTGTTTGGTGGATGCAGGAGCGCCCTGCTAATAAGAAAAGGGTCTAAGTGAGACCTCTTCATGCCTTTGCAGAAGGCAGGGTGGCATTTGATTTTTGGTACTAGATTACTTTGGCCAAATAAATTGACCTAGTGTCGTAACAATTAGTGGTTACTTAGTAAAGATGATCTCTGTTCCAGGTCTGTGTTTCATGATCTCTGTTCCAGCTCTGTGTTTCATGATCTCTGCTTTTTTATATACAGAAGCAAGGGTTTGCATTACCTAGAAACAGGGGTGCAGACAGGCCATACCCATGAAATATTTGACATTCTAAATTTCTTTTAGAGTCAAGTTCTTCAGAAGCAGCCTTTTAATTCTTATCGATCCTATTGTTAAATTGCTGTAAAGGCAGAATACATTCGAAGCATTGTCTAAAAAAACTGACAAAAACGATGATGTGTGGATTGGATTCTTGGTACTTGACTGTTTTTGACCAAATAAATTGCCTTAGTGTCATAGACTGTCATGGCATATAATGGTTATTTACAGTTGTAAAGATCTTCATTGAGCTCCGTGCTACATTAACTCTGCTTCTTTTCTTGACAGAATCATTGATTTATATTACTTAGAAACAGGGGTGCAGTCTGGCCATACTCCTCTACGTTACATAATACTTGTAACCATCAAATGCGTGACATTCTGAATTTCTTTTGCAGTCGAATTCTTGAGAAGTAGTATTTTAACTTTCCTTGACCCTATTACAAAATTGCCATAAAAGCAGATTCTAAGCATTATCTAAAGAAATTGACAAAAACTTGATGGGTGGATTCGAGAAGGTAGGTTGACATTTGATTCTTGCCTTTTGGTACTTGACTGGTTTTTGGCCAAATAAACTGCAGTAGTGTCATAGATTGTCATGACATATACTGGTTACTTAGTAAAGATGATCTACGTTACAGTTCTGTGTTTCATGATCTCTTCTATTTTCTTTTTTACAAGGATTTACATTACTTAGAAACAAGAGTGCACACTGCAGACTGGCCTATCCATTTTCTGCAGTACTTATTATTTATAACCATGAAATTCTTGACCTTTTGAATTTCTTTTGGAGTCAAGGCTTTGAGAAGTAGCATTTTTATTCTCCTTGACCCTATTTCAAAATTGCTATAAAGCATATTCTAAGCATTATCTAATGAAATTGAAAAAAACATGATGGATGGATTGGATTCAATCTGCCCTCATTGTCTTGACTGTTCACTTTAATAAGTTCGTTATCTCTTGGATTTAAGACTCTTATCGAATCTTCCTTGTCATCACTTAGGGGTCTTTTCTTTTCAATGATTGAAACTCATTTTTCTTGATTTGGGACAGGGTCCTTTCCATAGGTTCAAAAGTAGGAGTTGAGAGATCCTTTTGGCCGACTCTAGGGATTGGGTAATGTATTGTAGTTGATCTTTAGTGTTAATGTTCTTTATTCAGGGATGGGGTTCTTTCCATAGGCTCCAAAGGAGAGATCCTTTTAGCTGACTCCAGGGCTTGGGTAACCTACTGGAGTTGAGCTTTCATTCGAGCCATCAAGGTAGACGTCTCATTGTTGCCTCAAGCTTGAGAGGCAATAGAAGCAGAGTTGATTGAGTATACGTGGTTCTCCAAGGAGTTCCAAATTGCATGCAGTTTGATCTGAGTTGATCTTTGTGATCACCATCTCTAATAGCTGTTACTTTACTCTTGATCATAGTTATCAGAACTGAACCGGTCGGCCCCAAATATGTGAACTGGACTAGAACCAGAAAAAAACTGGCGACCAAAAACTACATAAAATATTCAAATTTTGAAAAAAAAACATATATATTCATGTGCATCCATATGAATCCAAACCATTTATACACAAATATGCAAAGTTTCTCATTTATATA
>JZKD02S1672876.1:70743-81030 GCA_000966675.3 Picea glauca | reverse complement strand
ATGGAGACAGCCAGCCAATCTGGACCAAATAAAAACCCTTCAACCAAGACCAATAAGGATGACAGAGGGCCTTCATGGCTTCTAACACTCAGAATGATCAATAACATTGTGACTTCAACATTATTGCAATGAGAACCACACCAACGATTCATTCAAGAAAAATATCACAAATTTACATAGTTTCCATACTTAAGGAAAGCACGAACCCATACATTCCAAGCCAATATCTATTTCATAACCAGAGCAAATTCATGGATGGTGAAAAGACATACCTGTAACCAAAATCACCTTAAAAATGCGAGCTTAACCGAGCAATTTTCCCTCTGCTTGAAAGTAGGAGCCTAATCACAACAAAATACAGTTGAACAATGGCCCAACTAGGGTGGTGGCCAGTGGAAGGAGTAGGTGTGACGTGCAGTAAATGCATGCCGCCTCCACCCCCACTCATTCAATTCATTAGTACACGCCAACCAACCTCCCATTAACACTTTCAATTAAACCATGCATCGGAATTAGCATCCATCACTTATCAAACGTGCCACCCATATCACAATTATCCATTACCAACTTATACCATAACACATATCAACCATGTTTCATATAACTCAACAAATCGCATATCTATTAACTTGTTAGCTAGGATTAACAATGATCTTTTAATTCAATGCATGTAGAGTAGCATATTACTATAGTTTAATCTCTTCCTTTTGCATTTTGTTTATATTGCTTTTATTTCTTTTCAACTTCTTCTTATGCGTTGTTATTAACATATCTCTTGTGCAGGTGTCACAGTAATGAATCCAGTAATAGATAGCAAGGATAACAATAGATCACATAGGCCATCGTAACATGAAATTAGAGCCTAGAGAAATCGAAACAACACACAACATGCCTTATTCATCGCCAATAAAATCAAGATTTCATCAATCATGTAGAACCCTGTAAGCGATGTCGAATAGCAGCAAAAACATCAAATAAGAACCAGATCTAATCTCCCAATCTACAAGGGGGTCCCACCTACTAGTATTATGTATCTTGTTAGCTTGTAATAATAGGATTTAGCAATACTTTGCAAGCAAAAAACCTCGTTGTGATTTTAATCGTCAACATAGGGTTCACAAATTAGTTTAGGGTTTTAGGGCCTTGAATTAGGTTTGGAGAGGAAACTCTTCAAGGTCATTAAATCAAACATTGGAGTCTGAGTTAGGGAGTGCTTAAGTTCAGTGTCATAAAATTTAGCTGAGACCCCCTTCTAACAGAGGGGATAAACATGAGGTCGCGTGAGGAAAGGCAGCGGAGATAACCCCTACAAAGTCGGATTGAACATAGTGGGGAATGTATATTGAAGGTTTGTCATAGGAATAATACTGGCTGCATTTGCCTACGGAGCTTCGTGGACCTTGAATCCATTCGATATCCTTTGTTGTCTTCCAGACCATTTACTTTTGATACCCTTGATAGGCTTCGGACTTGTTATCCTGCTCATTATGATCTACATGACTGTCAACTGTACCTGCCTGGTGACTGACTGCAAGCTGGCAACCTAGTTGCCCATATTTTAGGGACTTACAAAGGTGATTGTGGGGGTATATCATGGTACCTGAGGCAGACATCAAATCACGCTTCGCAGAGTAAACCTGGAGGGTGCTTTTGTGTTTGAGTTGCACTTGCACTGGTTAGTTTCTCTAGTGTCGATTCGTGTAACTGTCCTTCCTACTAGATAGTCGACTATTTGATTTTCCCATAGGAAAATTTTTAGTGAGTGCTTGGTGTTCAATGCTAGTTAAGCCTTACTGTGTCGGTTGATCATTTCACAAAGTGGAATATCAACAGCTCCGTCGGTCACGAAGGCTTCAAGGCCTATCATCGGTTACATTGGAGCCACCTCCGCCACCGTTACGATGAAGACTTGACCAAGAAGGGTCATTCGAAGCGACCGGGCCGCAGGAAGATATGTCTAAACCTGCTCCGCAAGGAGAATTTTTTACTCTGGAGGAACCTACCATCTCTGACCTTAGGACAGAAGCTCTTAGGCCAGCTAACCCTCTAATCACTGACTTGTCGGCGTCGATCTTAGTTCAAGTTGTCCCTCCCAAGGTGACACCTTATGAGTGTCAACTAGTCCTACAAGTGGCAATGGAAGTGAATGTTGCCACTTTGTTTGGGAGTCCTCATACACCCATTACGGCTACTACTTTAGGAGGAATCATACATCCTCTCCCACCTTCTCCAATCAGGACCATAGTGGTCTCGACTCCCTCAACTTTGGGCAGTGGTCTGATTCTGTTATTTGCTTCGACCACTTCTTTGTTCACTCAAAGTGTGATGGGCCCTCCCTTCTAATATGGGATGCCCAGCTTTGATTCAAACTCAGTTCTTATTTACTCTACCTTACAGACCATGGGTCTCAAGCTAGGGAGCTCAAACGCTCCTGTGCAAGGGTCAACTGGGGGTGCTTCTGTCCCTTTTAATGCTATCCCTTATGGTGGAGGTCATATACCTCCTTCGTCCCCTTCGCTCGGTGGTGCTTTTCAGCCGCCAATCGGGCCAAACGTTAATTATGGCTTATATGGTGGAGGTTTTTTAGGGCCTTCATCTTATACAACGTCAATGGGATCTATGTTGTTCTCTTTGTTCAATGCATTTGGGAGCAATGTTTTTTCTTTGGTTATTGTCTCAGTTGGGGGAAAGCCTAGTTTTGGTCAACAGAACCCCATGCAAGGTACTATTCCTTCACAGGGAGCGACGACTGGATATTTCTCCACACTGGGTCTTTGGAATCCTTGGCAGGGATCGTTTCCCTCGCAAGGAATGTCGGTAGGGGGAAACCCCTTCCATGCTCAATGGACCCTCAGGAAGGGCTCTGTATCCATGCCTGTCGGATCGACTGAGGGCATCCCCTTCCAAAGTCCTTGGAACACAATACAGGGAGCAATCCTCACACAAGCTATGTTGTCCAATTATGAGATTCGGCGGATGATACCCCAACAGACGCAGTTCCCTATGTTGTTCAAGGCCATAGTTTTTACCAAAACCCTGGCCAATAGTCCAACTTTTCCTGGCAATCTGGTGCCAGTCAAACTCCAGGACCCTCTTTTCCTATAAATAGTTCACAACTGAAACTACCATTTTTGGCAATCTGTCAGACTTGTCGAGATTACTGAACGACCCAATTTGTCACGATACGCATTGGCCCCCCATGCCAACTAAGTTTCCCTTAGATATCCTAAAATTTGAAGGCAAGCTTTACGAAGATCCAGGTGATCATGTGACAACTTTTTATTTATGGTGCTCATCAAACTCACTAAGGGACGACTCCATCCAGTTGCGTCTTTTTTAACGCACTCTTATAGGGGGTGTTGCGAAATGGTATATTGAGCTCGACCGATTGAGGTAATCTTACTTCAATGACTTGGAAATGGTTTTCTTGAACCATTTCCGGTTACCTATGAGATACGATGTTGGCACCGAATTGTTGACCAACTTTGAGCAAACCAAGGCAGACCACATCTCTGATCATATCCGAGAATGGTGGCGTTGAAAGAGCTTAATTAAGGTCCAAGTCCCTCCTACTTTCTTTCTTGAGTGGTTCCTAAAGTATTTGGTGCCCTTCATATCCAAGGACATAGTGACTTTTGGAGTGTTTTCAGAAGAGGAGGCGATTATGAGAGAACAGCAGCTTGAACTGGTCTAATCTCACTCCGACATGCTCTATGATATTTTTCCAGACACGTCGCGGTCTATTCTCAATAAGGCAAAGAAAAATTTTGGACCCCATGCCGATGGTATTGTGGGCTTAGCGCAAGGCAAGTCCGCGGACCTGTTTTCAAATCAATTGCAATAATTGTCGATACAACAAACTATGGCCAGCCAGACTCCGAGTTCGGTTGTTTCCCCTACCCAGACGTCAGACATACACAGTGTGCAATCGACGAACCCTAATGCCAACCAGCAGCCTGAAGGAAAGAAGAAACAACGGAATAAGAAGGGTAAAGGGGATAAAAAGGCTACCAATAATGTTGGCAAGGGAAAAACGGAGAAGAATAAGTCGAAGTATATGTGCAACCTTTGCATGAGAGACCACCCGACTCATATGTTCCCTCATCTTGTGGAAGACCAGAAGCCATTAACGCAACAACAGTCTGTTGTGCTGACAAAAATTTTTCCACAAGGGAAAAACATGGCCCAAGCTTATGCATTCACGAGCGCGGCAGGGGGTAGTCTTGGACCCCCCGCACCTACCAACAACAACCTGGTCACAAATATTTACATGATGAATTTCAAAGATAATATAGTGACCAGGGCTCGAGATTACGGAATGTTGGAATCTTTCGAGAAGGGCAAAGAAGCCACGAACCCACTAACTCCTCTACAGATTGAGAAGAAGGCAGACAAAACGATGAATTGCATCCCAAAAGGTGTGTTTAAGAAGGATTCTCATAATCCAAACGCAAGGGCCACCCAAAACTACTCTGTTGTGGAAGATTTGGCTCAGACCCCTTGTGTGATGTCTGCTTTGGAAGTCCTCCAGAGTTTCCCTTCATAGAGAAAAGCTCTGTTATTCGCCTTGGGATTGGCAAAGACTTATAACCAGGGAGTGATCATTTTTTATCCAACCAACTTAAAACCCTATCTTCCTTACCACATTGTGTTTCAGATAGTAGTGGCTTACACCATGAAATATTTTACTCATAACATTTTATGTACATTGGTTGACGAGGGTGCCTTGACTTGCGTGATGTCATTGGCGTGTTGGAGGGCCATTGGCCATCCTAGGTTGTCTCTGTCGCCTACGTTTCTTACGGAATTTGACGGTCGGTCGTTCATACCACAAGGGATCATTCCTTCTTTCCCCATGCAGTTGGGAGGAAAAACTGTGTGTCGAAGTTGAAGTGGTTGATGCGCCTCTTGACTACAACCTGTTGTTAGGAAGGAATTGGACTTATGCGATGCATGCAGTGGTTGCTATGGTTTTTCAGGTCTTGTGTTTTCCGCACAAGGGTCGGATTGTGACCATTGACAAGTTGTCCTTCTTCCATCTTGACCCTTCATCAGGGGATTCCACGGTCCCGATGATTGATAATCCATAGCCCGGCATTGTCAACTTAGGTGTTGGTTTGTTTCCATCGTTGATGGGAACTTTTGATTACCCGTCGCCTTCTGGTGATGTCAAGCTTATATCGGTTGTTCTCGACCAACCTAGGGCAGAAATTTTACAAGTGTCATCGTTTTGAACGTGCTACTTTAACGATCTATGGACTCTAAATTCCCCATTGGCTTCGATGGAAGGAACAGGGCATCCTCGCATGGCCATGCCCTTGTCCGCGGCTGAGGCTGCGTAATGCATTGTCCAGCAAACCTGATCTGACTCCCCCACAAGAGTTAGATCCAGTTCTCGAGCCTATTTGGGCTCAAGGCTCTCTTTCCACTCAAGATCCTTTAGACCTAGTCTTTCCCTCTCACGAGACGATTCTCGAGGCATTGATTGGTCCTGATAGACCTTGGGATGATCTACATAATAGATCTTACTTCCTTCCCGAGTTAAGGAGAATAGAGGTGGGAGAATTTGTTTCGACCGTCAATGGAGATAAGCCTTGTCCTATCAATCCTCTAGCTACGCACAGATTTTATGTCGAGGGTAACATGGCAAGTAACGCTACAATGATTCCCATATATATCTCCAAAACCCCTAGTGTTGTGGAGAATGTTTTCGTCGGAGCGGACTGCTCCCCCGAAGAGATATAAACTTACATTGAGTTATTCAAGGAATTACATGATGTTTTTGCCTGGTCTTATGAGGAAATTCCAGGCATTGACCCAAGAATTTCCGAGCATGAAATTACGACTTATCCTGATGCCAAACCGGTCTGACAGAAGCTTCATCCGGTAAATCCTTGAAAAGAAGCAGCAATTAAGGCGAAAGTAGAAAAACTACTCAAAGCTGATTTTATCTACCCTGTACAGTTGATGGAATGGGTGTCAAACCCAGTTCTAATTAACAAGAAATAGGGTACGATTCGCGTGTGCATGGACTTCCGTGATTTGAATAAGGCTTGTCCAGAAGATTATTTCCCTACCCCATTTATCGATCAGATTGTCGATGAATGCACTAGTTATGAGGTATTTTCATTCATGGATGGTTTCTCAGGATACAATCAGATTCAGATCAAACCCAAGGACCAACATAAAACAAATTTTATTTTTTCTTGGGGCACGTTCACATATCGCAGGATGCCTTTTGGTCTGAAGAATGATGGAGCCACCTTTCAGTGAGCCATGTCATTTTATTTTCACGACCTTAGACACATAATCGAAGCGTATCTTGATGATAAAGCATCATCCTCTCGCAAGAGATCTGATCATCCCTCTCATCTTTGACTAATCTTTGAACGATGTCACTACTATCAGATTTGCTTGAATCCTAACAAGTGCAGTTTTTGTGTGACGTCAGGTCGTCTTTTAGGTTTTATTGTATCGACAACAGGGATCATGGTCGATCCTCTCAAGGTTGAGGCGATAGTTCAATTGCCTCCCCCGTGCATGATACCCTAGCTTCATAGTTTACAGGGGAAAGCAAATTTTCTTCAGCGTTTTGTCGCAAATTACGTCGAGATCACTAAAGGTTTTATGCGTCTTTTGAAAAAAGGGGTCCCATTCTATTGGGACGAAGTTGCTCAGTTGTCACATACCCACTAAGGAAAACAAAAATTTTCATCGAATTCTTGAGGATCGGAATCCTTGAGATACCTACGGGGGTCTTAGCATAGGCTAGTTCCTTCCTTGTCCATTTCCATGTGATCGTGGGTCGCGACCACAGGCCGAACAAGTATGGCATTCTTTCGCTCTTTGTGACTCAGCACTACTAGAGCGTCGAGTCTTTCGACTCTGAAAACCCCAACACGGCGAAGCACTGAACCCCCGAAAGGGCTAGCGAGTGGCAGGTTTCCCCTTCGGGTTCTTGTCCACATGACCCTGTCCCGTGTCTACGTGCTTAAGCCAACCAAGCGCTTATCGACTTTTCACGATTTGGGGAAATGCGATTCACGACTTCCCTTTGACACTTTTAGCTACTCGCAACCTCGCAGGTTGAAGCATCGAGCTCTCATGCTCTTCTTCTCCGAAATCCCGAGACGCGAAAGTTAGCAATGGTTGACTTCCTCTTCGCACTTCTCGCAACTCACAACCTCGTGAGTTGGAGCATTGAGCCTTCATGCTCCTATCTCGCGAATTTTCGAGATGCGAGAAGTCAACAGAGTGTTGACTCCTTTCCGAGTGACGCATGCCCACCTGTAAATCGCGCGGGCTCCACCTGATGGATGTGCCACGTGTTCTCACGAGCCTCGACTCTCGAAACTTCATGACTTCTACGGTCGAAAGTGACCCCTTCCAACCTCCGAACCCCCGAACTCCCGATATACGATATCACCATGGAGTTCTGATCCAGCGGTCCTCCCGTTCCTGGATCCAACGGTTCATATTTTTCTCCTCGCCACTTCACACTTCGCGACTTCATGAGTTGGAGCACCCAACTCTTACGCTCTCTTCTTGCGAAACCCCAAANGTGACGTCAGGTCGTCTTTTAGGTTTTATTGTATCGACAACAGGGATCATGGTCGATCCTCTCAAGGTTGAGGCGATAGTTCAATTGCCTCCCCCGTGCATGATACCCTAGCTTCGTAGTTTACAGGGGAAAGCAAATTTTCTTCAACGTTTTGTCGCAAATTACGCCGAGATCACTAAAGGTTTTATGCGTCTTTTGAAAAAAGGGGTCCCATTCTATTGGGACGAAGTTGCTCAGTTGTCACATACCCACTAAGGAAAACAAAATTTTTTGTCGAATTCTTGAGGATCAGAATCCTTGAGATACCTACGGGGGTCTTAGCATAGGCTAGTTCCTTCCTTGTCCATTTCCATGTGATCGTGGGTCGCGACCACAGGCCGAACAAGTATGGCATTCTTTCGCTCTTCGTGACTCAGCACTACTAGAGCGTCGAGTCTTTCGACTCTGAAAACCCCAACACGGCAAAGCACTGAACCCCCGAAAGGGCTAGTGAGTGGCAGGTTTCCCCTTTGGGGTCTTGTCCACATGACCCTGTCCCGTGTCTACGTGCTTAAGCCAACCAAGCGCTTATCGACTTTTCATGATTTGGGGAAATGTGATTCACGACTTCCCTTTGACACTTTTAGCTACTCGCAACCTCGCAGGTTGAAGCATTGAGCTCTCATGCTCTTCTTCTCCGAAATCCCGAGACGCGAAAGTTAGCAATGGTTGACTTCCTCTTCGCACTTCTCGCAACTCACAACCTCGTGAGTTGGAGCATTGAGCCTTCGTTCTCCTATCTCGCGAATTTTCGAGATGCGAGAAGTCAACAGAGTGTTGACTCCTTTCCGAGTGACGCATGCCCACCTGTAAATAGTGCGGGCTCCACCTGATGGATGTGCCACGTGTTCTCACGAGCCTCGACTCTCGAAACTTCGTGACTTCTACGGTCGAAAGTGACCCCTTCCAACCTCCGAACCCCCGAACTCCCGATATACGATATCACCATGGAGTTCTGATCCAGCGATCCTCCAGTTCCTAGATCCAACGGTTCATATTTTTCTCCTCGCCACTTCACACTTCGCGACTTCATGAGTTGGAGCACCCAACTCTTACGCTCTCTTCTTGCGAAACCCCAAAATGTGAGATATCAATGGATCATTGACTCCCTTCTCCATGTGACACATGTCCACCTCTCAATCACGCGGGCCCCACCTTAAAGTTCTGCCACGTGTTCTCTCGTGCCCAGCTCTCGGCACTTCGCTACTCGTGAAGTCAAAAATGACTCATTTCAACCTCCAAACCCCCGAACTCCCGATATACGATACCACCACGGAGTTCTGATCCAATGGTCCTCTCGTTTCTGGATCCAACGACTGTCTCCACTCCTCCCGACTTCGCCACTCGCGACTTGGAGCACCCAACCTTTGGGATCTTACCTTGCGAACCTTCAAGTTCATGAGATTCCTTGATCTCTGCCACCTGTCCTCCCCAAATGGACGGTCCTGATCCTCTCACGACCTTGCCGCTCGCGAAGTCGAAAAACTTCCCTCTATGACTCCTGATGTTTGAATCCCCGATATGGGCGATATTGCGACACGCGTTCGCTCTTAGACGAACGGCTCAGATTTCCTCGAGACTTCGCTACTCGCGAAGTCAAGATGGTCGCCTCTATGAGTCCCGATGCCCGAATCTCCGAAATGGATGATTCCATGACACACGTCCTCCCACAGGCGGACGACTCAGATTCTTTCGCCCCTTCGAGACTTCGCCTTTCGCGGCCTCGTGAATCTTGAGGCAAGGGTTTTAACCCTTCAACTTGCGAATCCACGAAATGAGATTTTGAGAGTGATCCAACGGTCCTTGTTGACCCAGATCCTACGATCTGATTTCTCCCGAACTTAAAACTTGAAAATAGGCTTACCATAACTCCCCTGCTCCTCTGCAAGATCTGACGGCTCTTGGGCTTCGCGAATTCTCCATGGGGAATTCCGACCATCCAATGCCTCCTTGACGACTCTTGCGAAGAAAACACAGTAATTTATTCATTGCTATTTCGGGATTTCAAGAGGATCATTCTTCCTCGTACAGGGTTACTAAGACTTGTGTCTTCAAATCCTTTTGCAGGTTCTTGGTGAGCTTTCTAAGAAGGGTGTTCCTATGGGGAGATCTATCCAGGGTATTACCTGAGACAGATAAGGGCATGGATTTCCCGAGGAACGGCTTGAATTTTGAATTGATTCAATGTGCGTATATACATATAAATCTATTTATAAACATAAGCCATACGTGGCCCTTCCATTATAAGCATGCAACCACCATTTCTGAATCAAAACACTACACAGGCAGTCTTATACTCAACCCATTCATAAAACTACACAGACTATGAGCATATATGTCAGCATATAAATTTCAAGATGCAAGATCTAAAACACTTATCAGAAATAACACGAGAAGTGAGTGCAACTGCTGAGAGGGGTGCTCGTTTCCACCCAACCGTAGGCTCAACGATTCTAATAGGATTTACCACTAGCCACCCCTGAGCTGAGACCACGATGTTGTGAGGCTGCGTCTCTGTTTTTCAGTGACTGAGAATGAGGGTTACTCTCCCCTTTCTCTGCTATCACTCACTCTATATTTTCCAGAGTTTCCTTCCTTCCCTCGTGTCTGCCCCCTTCCCGCTTCTCCCTCACGCCTTTTTCCTCTTCTGAGGTTGCGTGTGGCACAATTTCCCTCACACTGGTCAG
>JZKD02S1672876.1:43744-62523 GCA_000966675.3 Picea glauca | reverse complement strand
CGATAGGATTTACCACTAGCCACCCCCGAGCTGAGACCACGATGTTGCGAGACTGCGTCTTTGTTTGCCAGTGATCGAGAACGGGGGTTACTCTCCCCCTTCTCTGCTATCACTCACTCTGTATTTTCCAAAGTTTCCTTCCTTCCCTCGCGTTTGCCCCCTTCCCGCTTCTCCTTCACGCCTTTTTCCTCTTGTGAGGTTGTGTGTGGCACGATTTCCCTCGCACTGGTCAGGCCTGATGGCTCTACGGATGGGCGGTTCACCCTCCCCCCCATCCCTCATTACTCATGAGGAGCCATCTACCTACCAATCCTAGCAAGTCATTTAAATCGGGGCCAGCGAGCCGCTCTTGGTTCTCCGGGCCAGTGAAGTCCAAATATAGTATTGGTTTTGGTGGAAGTTAACGCGACCTTTCCAGGTGCCTTCCACCATCTTTCTTCAGCCATCGTGGTCTCTTTTTCAGCACCTTCCCCTCTCAGCAGTCCTGCAATACATATATATATTTATATTATGATTTACATTCATCGACCTTTTCCACAAGGTCCATTCACATCACACATTCACATTTTTGAGTTTGCCACAGTTCTTGGCCAGTATAGTTATTTTTATAGATTGGGGGAAACAGGGTGTTACATCAGTGCTCCTTTGAAGCGTTGAAAGGCACCTTGATGTCTATCCCTCTGCTCCGGCCTCCCGATTATAACAGAGATTTCTTGTTGTATTTGGTTGCTACGGAAACGACCATCGACATGGTCTTGGTTCAAGAGGATGATCTACTCGAAGAGCACATTATTTATTACCTTAGTCGAGGCCTGGTTGGGCCAGAACTCAACTATTCTCACATTAAGAAGCTTGCCTTGGCGGAATTTCATGTTGTCCGACGGTTCTGTCACTACATTTTTCTTCGCAAGACCACTGTCATTGTCGTCGTGAACCATTTTCAATATGTGTTAACACGACAGGTCATTCACAGAAAGATTAGTGGATATATAGTCATCTTACAGGAATTTGAATTGGATTTTGTTTCTGCGAAATCTAGAAAGTCATTGGTCTTTGCCGAACTCATTTCAGAACTTTCGGTCGAGTCTAGTGATATCACATCCGAACGATCACCTATCAAAGGAGATCTTTTTCTAATTGCATCTTCGAACCCCTGATATGGAGATATACTAGTCTATCTCCATACTTTGAAGTGCCCCGCTTTTTCTTCCCGTGATGAGCGTCGACGAATTCGACATCAGGCATGAAACTATCTTATACTCGATAACACTTTGTATCGATGAGGCATGGATTGCATTCTTCATCGATGTCTTATCCATGAAGAAGCAGAGATCATTTTAAACGACTATCACACTGGAGCATGTGGCAGTCATTTGTCTAGGTTGGAAATAGTGAAAAATATTATATGTGCAGGTTATTTATGTCTCTCGTTAATCAAGGATTGCATTGAGGCGGTCAAGAAGTGCCATCTGTGCCAAATCTTCTGTCGGAAGATGTGGGTGCATCCTGCTCCTATGTTTCATGTCATTGATGTTGTTCATTTCACCAAGTGGGGGATTGAATTTACTACATGTCACATGGATTCAGCTAGGGGGCATTGTTACATCATCGTAGCAGTAGACTCCTTCAGAAAGTGGGTTGAAGCTACGCCAACGTTTAACAATGATGGTGAAACAACAGCTCTTTTCATTTTTTATCAGATAGTAGCAAGGTTCGGTATCTCGAAGGAGATTGTCACTGACCATGGCAGTCACTTCCAAAACAAAATGATGATTGAGTTAACGTCGAAGCTTGGGTTTAGACAAGAACATTCATTGCCTTATTACCCGCAAGTGAATGGTCAGTTTGACGCTGTGAATAAGTCTCTCAAGAATATTCTTCAGTGAACGGTCAATTTTGCCAAGTCAAATTGGCATTTGATGTTATATTCAGCATTGTGGGCCTACCAAACTTCTGTGAAGACTACCACCAGTTGTTCACCTTTTCAACTCGTATACGGGCTGGAAGCAGTCTTACCTATTGAGTGTTAGATTCATTATTTAAAGTTGGCAATGGCATTACTGCGGGGCACTTCATCGCTTGAGGAACGCCTATTAGATCTCGAGCATCTCGATGAGAAGCATCATGATGCAACCTCAGCCAATAAGGCTCATGAGCAACGAGTCAAGTGTTATTATGATCGGTCTATTTGTCCTCGGATTTTCTCTGAAGGCGATCTTGTCCTGGTCTATGATTAAGACAAAGATCCCCTAGGGATAGGCAAGTTCAAACCCATGTGGTTCGGACCGTTCACTGTGAAAGAGATCTTGAAGAAGGGCGCTTACCCTCTGGTTTATTTTGAAGGAAACGCCTTGGTAGAGCCTAGAAGTGGGCTCTACCTCAAGAAGTATTACTCTTAGGTTGGTCACCTGGGTGACTTCTTGTACATATGTATAGCTTCTTATACAATTTGTCTTTTTTCTATTGTGGATGTGTAGTTATTTGTTTCTTTTTTTCCACTGTGGCAGATGTCAAGTGAATCAGAGGTGTATTTTGGGTTCACGGACGACGCTAGCCGACACACTCAGAGGCTTGCTTCCGCATCTTGGGTGATTTTCACACCTGGATGCCAATTGATATCTTATGTAGGTATTTGTCTAGGCAACGCTACAAACAATGTTGTCGAATATGGTGCAGTGATAGAATTTCTTCGTGATGCTTTGTCGTGTGGCATTTATCACCTATGGGTCTACCTAGATGCTCAGTTGGTTGTGTCCCAGTTAAATGGAGTTTACCGCATTTATGATCACACTTTTCACCGACGTTTCCTTAGGGTATGTCTCTTAGAATGTTACTTCGATTACATTACGTATATCCATGTTCCTAGGAGATTTAATCATATGACAGATACTCTAGCTAATCAAATATTAGATTGGTATGTTGCACACACATGAAAATAAAAGCACACACATACACATGTACATACATTTGTAAAAGATGTAATCCATAAGATGGAAAAGATATATATATATATCTCAAAAATAGTGTCATGAGTACATAGGTGGGAGCGAATGCCTCAAAAAATAGTGTTCAATATACATCGTTGGGCTTATGCCCTCAAAAATACATGTATAAAAAGTGCCCTCAGCACATCAAAGGTCTATCTTATCTAAGCACGGGACCTATTGGCCCTGCCATAATGCACAACGGCGTTGGCCAAACGCTGGAATAGATGGACCCATGTCTGTGGCACCCCTACTACATGAGGTTTCATAGAAGGAGGGAGATCCTCGATCTCAGGCATGGCTACGGTGCGAGTGAGCGTAGTGAGGTTGCGCTCCACTCGTCTCAAAACTCTCTCAACCTCTCCGACTAGAGGTCCCCCTACAGCTATTGGTCCTCTGGTTACTGTTGATCCTACCTCCGGTCGAGGACGTCGTCGAGTCCTTGCAAAGTCCGTTGGGCGCACTAGTCTCACATCTATACATAGCATATATACAAGAGTCAATACTCTATACACATATAAAAATGATATATATAACAACAATTAAATAAATTAAATAAATTTAAAATCATGTTACATATCTCGCCTCACTCCTCGCCGAGAGGCATGGGCATGTATGGATCTCTGGAGAAGTTGATCCCAGCGTAAGGGTAATCCTCGATCGTCGGAATCTGTCATGCCCACCAATCGAAGAACTTGTCATCAAGGGCCTCTATGATCCTCCCTCCACCCTGTCGTGGCAGCAATGTTTCCCACCTGCATACTGTTGGGAAGGAGGCCACATGCCCCCGTACTGTCTCTCTGGGACTGAGACTGGGTACCCTCTCAAAGAAAAAGGAACATAGAATCGTATTGAACCCAAAATTCTTGTTGGTACGTTGTCAACACTCTGTCGGTTGTCTCTTCATGCACATCAGCATAGTCGTACTCCAGTAAAAAATGTGTGCCTCCTGACACTGAATGGCACAGTGCATGTGTGTCGGGAGGCCTGATGCAGGGTTGTGGACCTAGTAATCCACCCAATCAGCAGCAAGATCACTCGCAGAGTGATCTTGTGAATTGGCACCTAAGAACCAACCTTCTCAGTGTCGGTCTCGCAGTACATCCAGATATAATCCTCGATGTTGAAAGGCCCAGGGGGGAACATCCTCAGATTGACTAGTTCCCCTCTCCTCGAGAGGCCAGTCAAGAAGTAAATTTCCTCTATCGTGGGGATCAACGATTGACCCTCTAGCATGAATGCATCTGCATTCGTGTGCCAATAATCCACAAGAGCGTTGAGTAATCTGGGTTGTGCCCTCATAAACGGACATTGGAAGAAATTTCATAGCCCATATTGTTTTAGTGCGGTGATGGTTGTAGGGTCCTCTTCAACCAAAATGTCAATATCCTCGTGCTCCCTCTCCCTCCAGTGGACATACATCATGTTTCATGGAAAAATGGAGGAAGTTTAATACTTGCATTTTTATTTTTCCCAAGCTTGCAAAGGTATACGCGGGTTGTATTGGCCACAGTCGCGTATGTACACGGGCAGATTGTTTTCTACCCGAGTACATATGCGGGTTGTCCTTGGACAACCTGCGTACACGCAGGGCTGCTCTTTTTAGAAGAGTGTGCCCCCTCAAAAACTAAAAATAATTTATAATTGAAGTATGGAAATGCAAGAGGAATGGATTTGTACCTACTTGGTCCAAGTAGAAGTTCGTTTCGTCCACTGAAGCTTCTGGAATCAACTCTTTTAGTGAAGGGGTTTTTTCTCATTTTGGTTAATTTTCAAGTTGCAATGGTAAAAATGAGTTGTCAGTGTCTATTTATAGACGTTTTTGGCCTTTTTTGCCTCTTTTTGTCCCCCTTTGTCATTTTTCCTAGTGATCACTCAATTTTGTTTCTAAGTTTCTTATTGGACATTCTAGTACTCTTGTCCTTTTGGTTTGGTATTTTTTGGGGGATGGGTCACTTTTTAGTATCATTTGGTAAAAGTCGTTTTTTCCAACTTTTTGCATATAAGTTAGGATTTCGTCTCCACTTTCTGCATCTCATTGTCTTTTCCTCTTTGCCATAGGATTGACCCCACCGAAGTGCGACACTGAACTTTCACGTTTAGAGAGTCTGAAAAAATGTAAAAGGAATGGAGGAATTTTCCCCGAGTGTCATTTTCCTGCACATGTCTCCTTGCTCTGAGCATTAGTATGTTCCTTACGCCTGGAACTATTATGCTTGCTTGCAACACTCGTTCCTCCTTTGTAACGTAGCATTCTTTTATTCTTTTTCAAGCTCTTAAAAAGTTGAAAAAGACAAAAAAATCAAATATTACAAAAAGAGGGGACAAGAAATATTTATTCTTTTTTCAGCAACACAAAGAGTTACCCTTGGACAAAGCGCATCCTTATGTTTGTTCGTCAAGCATTGGGATCTAGTATGACCTTAGGAAGTTGTTCTCGTAACATAGAGTTGTGTCATCCTCCATTTGGTTACTCTTCCAAACACATGGAGATTTTTCATTGCCTTCTGCATCGCAAACTTATGCCAATGTCATGATGCCTGAGTCTGATCATCTTTTGTGCTTTTGTCCAAGGGAAGTTCCACTCAACCTGAGTTTGTCTTTCTGCAGTTTTTCTCTTGAATTCCATGAGTTGGCCATCCCGAGAGTCCAATCAAGTCCAAATTCAAAATCGATGAATTTCTCTGCCTGATCATCGAGATCCTCATGTATTTTCCCAACGAGTCGTCGAAGACCTCAAGGTAGTGAGTTATACACTCCCATTGTACTCCTACCTGATTTTTGAAGATCTTGAAGTTGTTGCTCGAGATCTGAAGGCCTCATCTCCATCCATGGGCATCACTAGCTTCTCGAAGATGAATACTATGCTTGTATATCTTCGATTTATTTTGAGATGTAGATCCGTTGTGTATTGTTCGCGGCTACATTTTATATAGTTATATGACATGGATCTGCAGTGTATTTGATTGGAATCCATGATTTGTTTCATCCCGAGCATGGGTATGCTCGCCTCAGGAAGACAATTGTTGTTTTGCAGATGGCACCTCCTGAACTCTGGTCCTGGGCTCACTCGATTTTGTACATTGGTGAAGATGTTGTAATGCATTTAGGTCATCAGATGCTCTTTTGACCGTTGTAAGATGCATTTCGGTCATCAGAAGCATTTCGATCATCAGATGCTCTTTTGGTGAAGATGTTGTAAGATTCGTCGAAGTTCACGAGCTATTGGAAGTTTCCCAACTAATCCACCTGATATAGCCTGTCACCCAACTGAATAAGCATCCTTTTGCCATATAAAAGGAGGTGTTGGGGTCTCATTTCACATCCAACCATAAGAACAGTGAAACTCTGCCTAATTTCACTTCCTCTCCTTGCCCAAGATTTTGCTACCTTTTGTGAGATATTGCCTCAGCATTCCCTCATCANCAGCGTAAGGGTAATCCTCGATCGTCGGAATCTGTCATGCCCACCAATCGAAGAACTTGTCATCAAGGGCCTCTATGATCCTCCCTCCACCCTGTCCTGGCAGCAATGTTTCCCACCTGCATACTGCTGGGAAGGAGGCCACATGCCCCCGTACTGTCTCTCTGGGACTGAGACTGGGTACCCTCTCAAAGAAAAAGGAACATAGAATCATATTGAACCCAAAATTCTTGTTGGTACATTGTCGACACTCTGTCGGTTGTCTCTTCATGCACATCAGCATAGTCATACTCCAGTAAAAAATGTGTGCCTACTGACACTGAATGGCACAGTGCATGTGTGTCGGGAGGCCTGATGCAAGGTTGTGGACCTAGTAATCCACCCAATCAGCAGCAAGATCACTCGCAGAGTGATCTTGTGAATTGGCACCTAAGAACCAACCTTCTCAGTGTCGGCCTCACAGTACATCCAGATATAATCCTCGATGTTGAAAGGCCCAGGGGGGAACATCCTCAGATTGACTAGTTCCCCTCTCCTCGAGAGGCCAGTCAAGAAGTAAATTTCCTCTATCGTGGGGATCAACGATTGACCCTCTAGCATGAATGCATCTGCATTCGTGTGCCAATAATCCACAAGAGCGTTGAGTAATCTGGGTTGTGCCCTCATAAACGGACATTGGAAGAAATTTCATAGCCCATATTGTTTTAGTGCGGTGATGGTTGTAGGGTCCTCTTCAACCAAAATGTCAATATCCTCGTGCTCCCTCTCCCTCCAGTGGACATACATCATGTTTCATGGAAAAATGGAGGAAGTTTAATACTTGCATTTTTATTTTTCCCAAGCTTGCAAAGGTATACGCGGGTTGTATTGGCCACAGTCGCGTATGTACACGGGCAGATTGTTTTCTACCCGAGTACATATGCGGGTTGTCCTTGGACAACCTGCGTACACGCAGGGCTGCTCTTTTTAGAAGAGTGTGCCCCCTCAAAAACTAAAAATAATTTATAATTGAAGTATGGAAATGCAAGAGGAATGGATTTGTACCTACTTGGTCCAAGTAGAAGTTCGTTTCGTCCACTGAAGCTTCTGGAATCAACTCTTTTAGTGAAGGGGTTTTTTCTCATTTTGGTTAATTTTCAAGTTGCAATGGTAAAAATGAGTTGTCAGTGTCTATTTATAGACGTTTTTGGCCTTTTTTGCCTCTTTTTGTCCCCCTTTGTCATTTTTCCTAGTGATCACTCAATTTTGTTTCTAAGTTTCTTATTGGACATTCTAGTACTCTTGTCCTTTTGGTTTGGTATTTTTTGGGGGATGGGTCACTTTTTAGTATCATTTGGTAAAAGTCGTTTTTTCCAACTTTTTGCATATAAGTTAGGATTTCGTCTCCACTTTCTGCATCTCATTGTCTTTTCCTCTTTGCCATAGGATTGACCCCACCGAAGTGCGACACTGAACTTTCACGTTTAGAGAGTCTGAAAAAATGTAAAAGGAATGGAGGAATTTTCCCCGAGTGTCATTTTCCTGCACATGTCTCCTTGCTCTGAGCATTAGTATGTTCCTTACGCCTGGAACTATTATGCTTGCTTGCAACACTCGTTCCTCCTTTGTAACGTAGCATTCTTTTATTCTTTTTCAAGCTCTTAAAAAGTTGAAAAAGACAAAAAAATCAAATATTACAAAAAGAGGGGACAAGAAATATTTATTCTTTTTTCAGCAACACAAAGAGTTACCCTTGGACAAAGCGCATCCTTATGTTTGTTCGTCAAGCATTGGGATCTAGTATGACCTTAGGAAGTTGTTCTCGTAACATAGAGTTGTGTCATCCTCCATTTGGTTACTCTTCCAAACACATGGAGATTTTTCATTGCCTTCTGCATCGCAAACTTATGCCAATGTCATGATGCCTGAGTCTGATCATCTTTTGTGCTTTTGTCCAAGGGAAGTTCCACTCAACCTGAGTTTGTCTTTCTGCAGTTTTTCTCTTGAATTCCATGAGTTGGCCATCCCGAGAGTCCAATCAAGTCCAAATTCAAAATCGATGAATTTCTCTGCCTGATCATCGAGATCCTCATGTATTTTCCCAACGAGTCGTCGAAGACCTCAAGGTAGTGAGTTATACACTCCCATTGTACTCCTACCTGATTTTTGAAGATCTTGAAGTTGTTGCTCGAGATCTGAAGGCCTCATCTCCATCCATGGGCATCACTAGCTTCTCGAAGATGAATACTATGCTTGTATATCTTCGATTTATTTTGAGATGTAGATCCGTTGTGTATTGTTCGCGGCTACATTTTATATAGTTATATGACATGGATCTGCAGTGTATTTGATTGGAATCCATGATTTGTTTCATCCCGAGCATGGGTATGCTCGCCTCAGGAAGACAATTGTTGTTTTGCAGATGGCACCTCCTGAACTCTGGTCCTGGGCTCACTCGATTTTGTACATTGGTGAAGATGTTGTAATGCATTTAGGTCATCAGATGCTCTTTTGACCGTTGTAAGATGCATTTCGGTCATCAGAAGCATTTCGATCATCAGATGCTCTTTTGGTGAAGATGTTGTAAGATTCGTCGAAGTTCACGAGCTATTGGAAGTTTCCCAACTAATCCACCTGATATAGCCTGTCACCCAACTGAATAAGCATCCTTTTGCCATATAAAAGGAGGTGTTGGGGTCTCATTTCACATCCAACCATAAGAACAGTGAAACTCTGCCTAATTTCACTTCCTCTCCTTGCCCAAGATTTTGCTACCTTTTGTGAGATATTGCCTCAGCATTCCCTCATCAACCCCTTCTTCCTCCATTCAACCCATTCCCTTCCATTGAGGTGATCAGAAGGTTGAGAGAAGAATTCCATTCAAGGTGCACTTGGAGCATGGTAAAGAGGAGCCCAAGCCAGGTTCGTGGAACGGTGGCTGACACAAATTGTAAGTTCCAGTCTTTGTTTGATGAATAAAAGAATCACATTTTCTTGTCCCAAATGATGACGTTTTGTGTATTTTCATTTATTTATACTTAGCATTTGATATCTAACCCTAACTCATGAATAGAATAGCATGTTTGTAGTTCTTGTTTTCCTATCTTTGGATGCAGGCCAGCCTTGGGAGGAGATGTGCAGTGATTGGAATTACCAAGCTTGAGGAGATCATCACCAAATGTGGGATCAAAGGTATAGTTACCTGATCTCTTCTCTTATTTCTTTCTTTTTGTTTGTTTTGGTATGTTTGGGGTAGAATAGAGAATTGAATAAATTTTAGACGGTTATTCACTCTGTCTACATCTTAAACCCTGGTGTAGTTAAAAGGGGGTTTTCCCGCTAGAAAATTTAAATGTGATTTTGGAGCCTCGGAAGTGGAGTACTTGGGTCATATTGTTGGCAAAGATGGTGTCAGGGTGGATCCTAAGAAAATTGAAGCTATGCAGGATTGGCCTCGCCCCAAGAATCTCAAAATCTTGTGTGGTTTTCTAGGTTTAACGGGCTATTATCGCAAGTTTGTTAAGAATTATGAAAAAATTGTGGCACCTCACTTCTCTCCTTAAAAATAATGCTTTCACTTGGACTCCAACAGCTAATCATTTCTTCCAAGCCTTGAAGGAGGTTATGTGCACCACTCTTGTCCTAGCCCTTCCCGACTTCACAAAGACCTTTGTCTTGGAATGTGATGCTTCAGGGAGAGGAATTGACACAATCCTTATGCAAGAGGGTCGACCTTTGGCCTTTACTAGCAAACAACTCTCGGAGCGAAATTTTGGCCAATCAATCTATGAAAAGGAAATGTTGGTTATTTTGCATACAGTGGATCTCTGGTGCCCTTATCTATTGGGGCAATGCTTCCAAATTGAGACAAATCATCAGAGCCTCAAGTATTTTTTGGAGCAACGTCTTTCATCCCAGGAGCAACAAAAATGGGTGACTAAGCTATTTGGATATGATTATGATATCATTTACAAGAAAGGCAAAGACAATGTGTTTACTGATGCTCTTTCAAGAAAATGTGAAAATGTAGGGTCCCCCTTTTCCCTCTCCTTCATTGTACCAGATAGGCTCCAAGTTGTTTTCCAGGAATGGCTACAAGATCCCAAAATTCTGTGTCTAATCCAACAATTGCAAGACAATTCTCATTTTTCCCCAAGGTACTCTTGGCACAATGATGAGCTTCGCTACAAATGTTGTATGTATATAAGTAAACAGACACAACTTAAATCCATGGTGCTTTCTGAGCTTCATGCTACACCCACAGCTGGGCACTCAAGGTTTACCAAAACCTATGACAGGGCCAAACGTTCATTTTTCTGGGATGGTATGAAACGAGGCGTCTGTACCTTTGTGGAGGAATGTGATGTTTATCAACGCAACAAGGGAGAAATAGTCAAAGCCCCAGGCACACTACAACCGCTTTCGATTCCACCCGCTATTTGGAGGGATATCTCTATGGATTTCATTGTTGGCTTACCTAAATCGAGAAATAATTCAGTCATCATGGTGGTAGTTGATCGTCTTTCCAAATAAGCTCATTTTTACGCTCTTCAACACCCATTTACCGCATTCACCGTGGCTCAACTTTTCATGGATCATATCTTCAAGCTTCATGGCATGCCTCATTCTATTGTTTCTGACTGAGATCCCACTTTCACCAGCAATTTTTGGCAAGAATTGTTCAGGCTACAGGGACTCAACACAGTCTATCATCCTCAGACAGATGGCCAAACTGAAGTTGCTAACAAGTGTTTGGAAACATATTTGAGGTGTTTTGCATCTAAGAAACAAAATCAGTGGGCTCAATGGTTACCACTAGCTGAATGGTGTTACAACACATCTTACCATATAGCTACTCGCATGAGTCCTTTTGAAGCAGTATATGGAAAAAATCCACCTTCAGTTCTCCCATACATGCTAGGTGTCTCAAAGGTTCAGGCGGTTGACCAAACTCTTATAGTTCGAGAGGCTATTCTTTGTTTCCTCAAAGAGAATTTGGTAATGGATAAAATTGCATGAAGCAACAAGCAACTCAAGGTCATTCCAAACGTCAATTTGTTGAAAGGGACCAGGTGTTTCTTTGACTGCAACCTTATAAGCAGACTTCACTCAAGGTTGAACATTGTCAAAAACTTGCGCCTAAATTTTATGGTCCTTATATAGTTCTCAAGCACGTGGGACCAGTCGCCTAGCAATTAGCTTTGCCAAGTCATTCTAAGCTCCATCATGCTTTTCATGTCTCATACTTAAAGAAGGTGATTGGAACTAAGTGCCAAACTCAAACCAGTGTCCCTGAGTTGGATGAAGAAGGCTCCATCTAGTTGTTTCCACAAGTAGTCTTAGACCAGTGTGAGTGCCGTCTCTGTCACCGCACCATAAAGGAAGTGTTAGTACAGTGGAAAGACACAACTCCAACAGATGCCACCTGGGAGTCAGCTACCATTCTGCAGCAATTTCTTCATCTCAAGCCTTGAGGACAAGATTGTTTTTAAGGGAGAGGGCATGTTAGGTACCTAACCTCCCTAACCCCTCATGTAGGTAGAATAAGATATTTTCCATGTAATAAATGCCAATATTAATAAGTCCTAGTAATAAGGAAGAATAAGTCAATGTAAGAAGACTTAATAGAAGCTTTCGCTTCTAGAAGATCTTCCTCTAGATTGTTCTTGTGGTAGATAGATTTAGTATAAATAGGAGTCAAGGGCATGAGAAGTTTTTTCTTGAGAATTATTGTAATAGAGCTCTGCTCTGTTGGAGGTTGTCCCCTTGAAGAGGCAAGTGAACATTGTTTCCTATCAATAAAAGTATTATTTTGGTGTTGTGGTTTCATATAATTCGTTGTTTTGTTGTTATTCTCTGCAGTTTTTCAGTTTTATGTTGTTATTTCGTTGTTATTCTCTGCATTATTTATCTTTTTTGTTATTAAAATAGATATGGTACCTAACAGATACTACATCCCCAAACTTCACATCCATATAAGATAATAGGAGTGACAAGAGTCTCAAAGAGGAGCTTTTTCTTTTCTCGTAGCCAAAGGTCTGCTAATTTACAATTATTTTCAAGGCCATAATAAACTTTCCACCCTCCATTTATCATTTTCTCAATGCTATAGTTCCAATTGAGTTTGTGATGAATATCAATTCCAAGATACATATAGAGCAGAAGTCCTTGAGGATTCTAAGTTGCTTATTAAGGTCATAGGGATTCCTTACCATAAGAACAATATCATCAACATAGAGAAAAAGGATGATTAATGTACTAGTAAGAGTTGGTCCAACACAACCTGCGGCTTCCAAACAATCTTCTAACTTCTCAATGTAAATGCCAAAAGGGTAGGGGATAAGAGATAGTCTTGTTTGACTCCTATATTGCATTTAATTTCTTATGACCAACCTTCAGTGCTCCTCTCTNTTCTAACAAGTGAAGCTTATCAACTGATATTACAATTAACAAAAGAAAAAGGGGAGATTATCCTCTGTGGTGATCCTTGCAACTTGTCAAGACATCCATGGACAAGTTGGACAGGAGTTCTGTTAGACAAATTCTGCCCCTGTGTTGACTGGACTCAAATGCAAATATGAGTTCATTCTCCACCTCCAATCAGATATGGTCATTGTTGCACAAGATCATCTATGGTTCAAATTCAAATTAAAGGAAGCAAGTACAAGGATCGACAAAGTGGAGCCAGTTGAGTATATCTCAATTAATAAATCAATAAAGGATTTGTTATCCCCTAGCCTATGGATAACTAAGGAGATCACGTCTCGAGGCCCACAGGTCCTAGACATGGAGTACCGAGAGCCAGACGACTTGAGCATGGCCCTGGAGGGCCCCTCTTTTCTTCAATGCAGTCCACTTATCACCAGCARCAATATCCATCACACYAGCCTRRTCCTGAAGTAGCGGTGAGTCTTGCTCCATGAGGTAATGAGTCCGGGTATCATGGTATGTATCACTCTGATTTTTGAAGCACTTGAATATGTTGTATTGAATCCTTCTTCAATTTCATGACTTTTGCTTGGACATTATGCTCTTTGCCTCTTTCATACCTGGAAGGGTGACATGGTACCCTAGTAAGTTGATTTCCCTTTAGGATGGGTTGCTACTGGGTGGATCTGTGAAAAGTCATCGTCTGTTCCCTCCATACTTACCACTTTCCATCTTTATTCCTTTCATCTCCCCTATCCTTATTTGGGCATTGGGATTGGATACACTAGGAAGGGTTGTACCTTACCTCGTGGGAAGAAGGGGTTAAAGGCCCAGAGGGTAAAAGTAGTTGGTAAGAGTTAAAAGACAATGTTGAAACCTTCGAGATGTTTCGCCCAAAGATCCCCGAGAAAGTAGTGAAAAACTTCTCAGTAAGAAAAGGGGACCCATAAGATAACATAAACACTCAAGGTATTAGTTGATGGATAGGAGGTCTCATCACGAGTCGGCCTATTATGACCATGGGCATGTAGTGGTATGACACTACCACCTATCTGGTCACCAAGCCAGGGTAGTGGCTCTTGGTGGCATAGCCAAGAGAAAAGGGGTCTCGTCACGAGCCACCCTTCTCATTTCCGTGAAATATTTATGGATAACGCTATCACCTCTGGTCATCAAGCCAGGACAGTGACCCTCAACTATTTCCTTGAAGCACAAGAGAAAAAGATCAAAAGAAATAAAGCTAAGAGTAAAAGGCAATGAATGGGCTCGGAAACAATTGCATTCATGACAAGGAGCAACTCGCCCTCTACAAAGGCACCCACAGGTAAGACTTTACATTTCCTTGTTATTACATGCACCCCATGCCCAAATACTTACCCCATGTCACCTCATACACTTACATGACTTGGACTATATCCCACCTGGGAAACACCCCAAACTTAAGAAAGGTTGGCCCAATAGGACACCCTGAGACCTTCTCCAAACCTAAATTATCAAATTGCATAATGTCTTTGAGCATTTGTTTGTGTTAAGGGGGGTTTGATGCACATGTTTGGGTAATTTAATTATTGGATGTGATTTACATGTTAAGATCCTTGTGACTTATGAACCCCTAGAGGGCGTACTTGTTGTTGTTGCAGGACCTTGCCTAGTGGACAGGTGCACATGACGGAATGATTAGATCGGACCTTCATAGGGCTCAAATCCCATCGATGGATGTTGAGACCCGAGCCAAGGGTCATGACAGGGATTGAAAAACTTGCGCCAGGAGAAAGAAGGGCGTTTTCTTTGAAGGCACCTTGGCAGACCTATACCTAGGGGATCTTGCTCCTCCCACATGGACGTTATCCCTTGTGGGCCCTAGACATCATCCAGAACTGGTCTTGTCATCTTGGACAGCATTTATGAGGCATTGGCACATGTGGGCAGGGTTTCAGGCCTTTAGAGGCCCAACGTTTCACCTTCCATGCCTAGTGTTCCATACTTGGGGATCAATGTCACCCTAGAGGGGCATGACGTCACCCTTGGAGTGATTCTTAGATGCAAATTAATTTTATTTTGTCCAGATTTAATTTGTGTAAAAAATTGGCCAGGTCGGCCCAGTAATTATGAACTAAAATTAATTTTAGGTTAAATCTTGTATAAATAAGCATAAAGTGACATTCATTTTCATCCCAACTTGTCATTTGAGACAAGAGGTCTAAAATTTGTGCCATATTAGGGTTATTGGCTGAAATTGTGAGGTGCCACTCTTATTTAAGGATGATTTTTGCAACTTGGATCAATTTTGGAAGTTTTATGGTGATCTTGCATGGTATTCCCATGATTATTCTTGGTGCAAGTAAGTGAAATCTGCATTTTGTCATCTATTGAATGGTTTATTGTATGGTTTTATTTTCTCATACAAGATTATGAAANTTCTAACAAGTGAAGCTTATCAACTGATATTACAATTAACAAAAGAAAAAGGGGAGATTATCCTCTGTGGTGATCCTTGCAACTTGTCAAGACATCCATGGACAAGTTGGACAGGAGTTCTGTTAGACAAATTCTGCCCCTGTGTTGACTGGACTCAAATGCAAATATGAGTTCATTCTCCACCTCCAATCAGATATGGTCATTGTTGCACAAGATCATCTATGGTTCAAATTCAAATTAAAGGAAGCAAGTACAAGGATCGACAAAGTGGAGCCAGTTGAGTATATCTCAATTAATAAATCAATAAAGGATTTGTTATCCCCTAGCCTATGGATAACTAAGGAGATCACGTCTCGAGGCCCACAGGTCCTAGACATGGAGTACCGAGAGCCAGACGACTTGAGCATGGCCCTGGAGGGCCCCTCTTTTCTTCAATGCAGTCCACTTATCACCAGCAACAATATCCATCACACCAGCCTGGTCCTGAAGTAGCGGTGAGTCTTGCTCCATGAGGTAATGAGTCCGGGTATCATGGTATGTATCACTCTGATTTTTGAAGCACTTGAATATGTTGTATTGAATCCTTCTTCAATTTCATGATGTTTGCTTGGACATTATGCTCTTTGCCTCTTCCATACCTGGAAGGGTTACATGGTACCCTAGTAAGTTGATTTCCCTTTAGGATGGGTTGCTACTGGGTGGATCTGTGAAAATTCATCATCTGTTCCCTCCATACTTACCACTTTCCATCTTTATTCCTTTCATCTCCCCTATCCTTATTTGGGCATTGGGATTGGCTACACTAGGAAGGGTTGTACCTTACCTCGTGGGAAGAAGGGGTTAAAGGCCCAGAGTGTAAAAGTAGTTGGTAAGAGTTAAAAGACAATGTTGAAACCTTCAAGATGTTCGCCCAAAGATCCCCGAGAAAGCAGTGAAAAACTTCTCAGTAAGAAAAGGGGACCCATAAGATAACATAAACACTCAAGGTATTAGTTGATGAATAGGAGGTCTCATCACGAGTCGACCTATTATGACCATGGGCATGTAGTGGTATGACACTACCACCTATCTGGTCACCAAGCCAGGGTAGTGGCTCTTGGTGGCATATCCAAGAGAAAGGGGGTCTCGTCACGAGCCACCCTTCTCATTTCTGTGAAATATTTATGGATAACGCTATCACCTCTGGTCATCAAGCCAGGACAGTGACCCTCAACTATTTCCTTGAAGCACAAGAGAAAAAGATCAAAAGAAATAAAGCTAAGAGTAAAAGGCAATGAATGGGCTCGGAAACAATTGCATTCATGACAAGGAGCAACTCGCCCTCTACAAAGGCACCCACAGGTAAGACTTTACATTTCCTTGTTATTACATGCACCCCATGCCCAAATACTTACCCCATGTCACCTCATACACTTACATGACTTGGACTATATCCCACCTGGGAAACACCCCAAACTTAAGAAAGGTTGGCCCAATAGGACACCCTGAGACCTTCTCCAAACCTAAATTATCAAATTGCATAATGTCTTTGAGCATTTGTTTGTGTTAAGGGGGGTTTGATGCACATGTTTGGGTAATTTAATTATTGGATGTGATTTACATGTTAAGATCCTTGTGACTTATGAACCCCTAGAGGGCGTACTTGTTGTTGTTGCAGGACCTTGCCTAGTGGACAGGTGCACATGACGGAATGATTAGATCGGACCTTCATAGGGCTCAAATCCCATCGATGGATGTTGAGACCCGAGCCAAGGGTCATGACAGGGATTGAAAAACTTGCGCCAGGAGAAAGAAGGGCGTTTTCTTTGAAGGCACCTTGGCAGACCTATACCTAGGGGATCTTGCTCCTCCCACATGGACGTTATCCCTTGTGGGCCCTAGACATCATCCAGAACTGGTCTTGTCATCTTGGACAGCATTTATGAGGCATTGGCACATGTGGGCAGGGTTTCAGGCCTTTAGAGGCCCAACGTTTCACCTTCCATGCCTAGTGTTCCATACTTGGGGATCAATGTCACCCTAGAGGGGCATGACGTCACCCTTGGAGTGATTCTTAGATGCAAATTAATTTTATTTTGTCCAGATTTAATTTGTGTAAAAAATTGGCCAGGTCGGCCCAGTAATTATGAACTAAAATTAATTTTAGGTTAAATCTTGTATAAATAAGCATAAAGTGACATTCATTTTCATCCCAACTTGTCATTTGAGACAAGAGGTCTAAAATTTGTGCCATATTAGGGTTATTGGCTGAAATTGTGAGGTGCCACTCTTATTTAAGGATGATTTTTGCAACTTGGATCAATTTTGGAAGTTTTATGGTGATCTTGCATGGTATTCCCATGATTATTCTTGGTGCAAGTAAGTGAAATCTGCATTTTGTCATCTATTGAATGGTTTATTGTATGGTTTTATTTTCTCATACAAGATTATGAAAATGCATGGTGTATTTAATGCTTGAAGTAAGAAACTTAAGTTGCTACTTTCTTACTTTTTATTTGCCAAGCGTTCCATTAAATTGATCTAGTAACTAGTGAAACCCTAGAGCCTTAAATTGCTAGCACTCTAAAGGTTTTGTACTTGGTTATTGTTGCATAAGTTTTACTCCATAAAAATGCTAAGAAGAGCAAGGCACTAGGACCTAGAATTGTCTACACCATAGCATTTTGTCTCTTGAGTTCAAAGTCTAGGAGGACTTAAGTTGCTACTTCTCCTATACTTTTTCCCTCTTATACTTTCGTGCATCATCATTAATTTGCAGCCTTAGAAGAAGACACTCTCCTTGACTCCATTACCCTTGAAGGCACTAGTCCTCTTCTCTTATTTCTTGACAAGACTCAACTCGAACTCTTTCACTTCATACTCTACTAATTTGCTAACCTAGTCTAGAAATACTAAAAGCTAATTTGATGCTGTCATAATCACTGCTACAGCTATCATTTTGCAACTTATATCAGCCTACTAACCATCTAAGTCATCCCAGAATTTGTATAAGGCAAGGTACGATCAATAAGTGTTAAAGTGTGTGTTTAATTTCTTTTCTAAAGTGCAAATTCTGAAGTTGTTACCGCTGTCATAACTGCTGTTACAGCCATTGTTGAAGCCTCTAACAGCCCTAAAAATCATCTATAAAACCATTGATCATTTGTACTAAGCAACCATAATCATTGGATATTGAAGTAGTTTTCTTATTGCTTTATTATAGTACTTTTCTGAAGTGGTTTCTATTGCTTTCATCATCATTAATTAATGCTGTTATAAATGTTTGGAGTTTGGACAGCTATTTAAGTCATTTATTGACTTGTATTAATCTTGAAAATTGTGAGTGACAAAGTATTATCAAGTTTGCAAGCCCTTTTATATATTTTATGTCATCATAACTTGCAATTTTCAAGATACATTGTTGTTGCTATAATCTCATCTTTACATATAACTTGTTCTAGCAGCACATAATTTGTCCAAGAAGTCATTGGTTATAATCGTTGATATCATTGTTACTACTAACGTTTGATGTTTCATTGGTAAAGGCCAGGTACAAACCCACTTTCA
>JZKD02S1672876.1:7748-24666 GCA_000966675.3 Picea glauca | reverse complement strand
ATACTTCTTGTGTACTTGTGCATGGTGTTTCTTCTTGTGATCTTGGTTGTTGCAACAAAATTGTTTATGGTTTAAGTTAAATGCTAAAATGGAATGAACTTCATGATTAAACCTTTCTTATTGAAAAATCAACACCTGGGAGGTTCAACATGCTCCCGAGCATCTCGCAAGGTCTGCTCAAACCACCTGGGCCTCCTGACTGAAGTTGAAGGGGATGACTTCTCCTCCACCTCCACTGGAGTCAAGCTCCATGCACTCAAAGTCTTTTCTCTTGGCTCACCCTTTGGGCCCACCTTCTATGGCCCCTCTGCAACTGTTGCTAGGTCCTGAGATTTCCTAGATGCCAAGTTCTCCTTGAACTTGACATATCGACTCACCACTATCTTGCACTAATCTAGCAAGAACACATTGTAGGCCTTTGAATCCTCACTGTACCCCACCAAAATTCCCCTCTCTCATGAGGGTTGCAACTTTGTCCTCTTCTCCACAGGAATGTGGATGTAGACTGGACAATCAAAAATCCTGAGATGTCCTATCTTACGTCTGCTTCCTGTGAAGGTATCCTCCGTTGTTTTACCCTCCAGTATCTAGTGTGGGATTTTGTTCTACAAATACACAGTTGTATTGTAGGCCTCTGTCCACATAAACATAGGCAAAATTTGGTCATGCATCATGGCCTTCACCGCAATAGACTTGTTCTTCCTCTTTGCAACCCCATTCTGCTACAGGTTGTAGGCCACTGTCTTCTCCCTCTTGATCCCTGCCTCCTTGCATAAATCATTGAACTCTGTAGAGGTGAACTCACCCCAGTTATTTGTCCTCAACACTTTGATCTTCCTTCCTGTCATGTTCTCCACTTGAGCTTTGAAGGCTCGAAAGTGACTGAAGACCTCATCTTTGGTCTTCATGAAGTAGATCCAGGTCTTCCTGGAGAAGTCATCAATGAAGGTCACATAATAGGATGTGCCCTTCACTGAAGCTACAGACATAGGCATCCAACGTCTAAATGGATCAGATCCAAGATGCCCTTGGATCTAGTCTCACTACTAGGAAAGGTTGCCTTGACATTCTTACCAAGTGTGCAACCTTTGCACACCCCTATTGGTCCAAACTTAATTCTACCCAGTGACCATCTGCCTTAGTAATGGTAGAGATCTCTGATGGAGATGACCCATCCTCCTGTGCCACAGATCGCACAAGTTCTCATTGGTGTGCACAATTCCTACGTAGGTTGGCCCTAAAGTCTATAAAGGTTTCCATCTCGGACTCCAATCCTCATAGCAATGTATGGACTGTCTCCCTCTGGGGGAATGAACATTTGCCCCTTCCGAAATTTCACCTCATAACCTTTGTCCTCCAAGGTTGAGATGAACAATAGGTTCTTCTTCAAGCCATGTACATAGAGTACCTCCTACGCATCAAAGGACCCCTCTGACTCAAGCTGGAACTGCATTGTCCCTTGACCCCGCACTGCATACTTGGTATTATCGCCAAGCTAAATGTGTAGATCTGAGTCATCCTCTGAAAAACTACTGAACAGATCTCTAGCCTTTGTCATGTGGTAGGATGCGCGACTATCCAAGTATCATGCACCACTGAGAGTAGTGTTGGTAGAAAGGCAAGACGCGAATGCACAATCATTCTCAAACTTGGATGCAAGTTCGTTCAATTGTGTCTCTGCAGTCGTTGCAACTGTCTACAGCTTTCCTTTGCCTTTCTTTCTCTGTGGACACTGAGAAGAGAAGTGGCCATTCTTATGGAAGATATAGCATTTGATCTTGCTCATATCTCTCTTCTACCCAGATTGTTGTCCCTCTCCTTGACTGTTACCCCTCTTGGAAACTTTTCCTTTTCCTTTCTTGGTTTTGATAACCAAGGCCAAGTTTTCATCTGTTGCACCTCCTCCCTGCTTGGTGTATCTGGACTCTTTACGAGTCTCCTCTTGAATGCAATCATCCAAAAGTCTCTCCCACTTGGGGAGTTTCTCTCTAACACAGATGCCCACGATGAATGGTTCCCAAGCCTTGGAAAACCCATTCAGAGCAACATTCACTAATTCTGCATCATGTATTGTTTCTCCTACAGCTACAAGTTGGCCACGGATCTGTGTGATCCTTAGATCTGGTCTTTTCTCCAACATGCGGAATCAGATGATCCTTGATGGCTTCAAGGATCACCCTCTGCGCCTTTATCCCCTGCTTATCCCACGTTGCATGCATTGTTGGGACTACCACTGTAATTTCCCTGATTCAAACCCTTTGTAAATTGTACATATAGGCTAGTGAGTCGTGGTATCAATTGTAAGTGTAAATGTACATATAGGTTGGTGAGTCGTTGGCACTAAGTTTTGGTGTTGCGCACACCTGAGTAGTGCGTGGAGAATTTCTATCAAAGACAAGGTACGCACATTTCAGAGTGTTGCGCACACCTAGGTAAGTGTGTGTGGTTGCACATCACAGAAAGGGTGCACACATTTCGTAGTATTGGGCGCACTTGGGTAAGTGCACGGGAATGACCTGGGAGTGCGCACCAAACCGAGTTATATATATGACTGTAAATGTATTAAGGCTGGAGAACCTATGTGATTATAAGGCTGGTGAGTTGGGACGCAGATAGGCCAATGCACCTATCCATGTAAATATAATCACAGTTATTAATATAATATTACACAGTTGCGTGCAGACAAACGTGGATGAAAAGAGATGGGGGGTTGACTCCACCGCAAAAAGTAAAAAGGGGGGGCGAGACTTAAATCTTAGGGAATATTTTATAATATTTTCAAAAAAGTGTATGTTAGGATAATTATTTTATCATAAGTTCTCGAGGGTAAGGAATGGGTCACCAAGTGGCTTAAGCTACTTCTGAAGGTGACAAGTGTTGAGCTTAAGGAATGCAATATATATTGTTGGCCTTAGTGTATTTTGGGAGGAGGAATTCATTTGGGAAAAGGATTATTCATGTTTCAGGCTCTCGTGTGCAGAAGAGGGTCGAACGGTATGGAAAATCCGATTATTACCGTATCTTCATAGAGAAGCGTGTAAGGGGTTTTTGTACTGTAATTAGAGTCTTTCTGTCGAAGAGGTGAGTTGTCAGGCTCGTGAGTAGTCTCTCTACGTGAGAGATTTGTCGTTGAAGAGGCGGGTTGTCAAGCTCGTGAGCATACTCTCCAGGTGAGAGTGTTGTTGGGAATTGTTCCCTGGTGCGTTGGGCATTATAGATGTAGGGCTCGGAGATTTCTTGTCCGGCTTGTTGTTGGTAACCCTAGAAGGTAAGTGGGGCAATCAAAGGACTGTCAAGCAAACAAGGGGCACACTTCCTTGGGTGTGACAAGTGTGTGGGTAATGAGAGACTGTAGGCTAGTTGCAACAGCGGGCACCTTGGACTGAGCAATTATGTTGAGTATCGGACATTAGCCTATCACTAGGAACCCTTTTTCCATGGTGGAGTTTAGCCCCAGCTCGGGGGCGACCTGTTGTTGAAATCTTATGAACAACAAAGTCTATGGTTGGGAGGAACGTCTGAGTTATGTGCGTAGTTGGTGACTTTCATAAAAGATAAGTGTCTTTGTGTGCTTGTCTCATTTTCTGTGTGCATATTTATCTATGTTTGATATGGTTTAATTCTTGTATGTTGTCACATATAAGTAATTGTTGATATCTTATTTAATGTTGTTTGTGCATGTAAGTATGGTGCTTATAGCCTATATTTGTAGACGTGCATGAGTATGATGGATGTTGATAGTTTTCTTGTAAGTTAACCTTATGATTTTGGTATGGGCCTCCGGGGAATGTTGAAAGGTCATGCGCACAAAGAATACTCTATGTGCACCAAAGGCTGGATTGTTTGTGCACACTGGGAAGCAATATGCACGCACAAGGATAATAAATTTGGTGTGTGACGCCAAGATGGTTGCACACACAGTAGTGTTGTGTGATCAGTACTCTAGTGCGCAGTTGTTTGAGTTATTCTCACTGCTTAAAGTTGTGATAAAAGGAGAAATTTAGTGTGGTGCGACTCAGTTTGAGGTTGAGTGCATTACTTCAAGCGATGTTGCGTAGACTAGTGTTTAGTATAGAATCTGCGCAGTGGGTTTTTGGAGTAGCTTTGTTCAGAAATATGTTGAGTGATGTTACAGTATGTTTGGTCAGGGATACAACAATTGAGATTGGTGACATAGCCCATCCTGGAAGGCTGGGGACGTTACAGTTTGGTATCAGAGGTATAATTAAAGAGGATTTGTACTATCGAGTGCTAGCCTGGGAGGCTGGGGACGTTACAGTGTGGTATCAGAGATATTGGTTCAACACCGGACTTATATGGGCCAGAGGTCCACAAGAACCATCAGAGCTCCAGTTTCAACACTGAGCCTGCATGAGCTAAGTTCTATTTTAAAACAAAATTTGGACTAGTAAGTGACCGAATTTGGAATTTCAGTGTGGCCATGGTGCGCATTAAATAAGAATGCACAGAGGTGCGCGCTAAACTCATGATATTGTGGAGTGTGGCATTAGAACTGCATAGTAAACAATGGTGCATGGGTGTGCACACTAAAGGTTTGGGTTGTGCAGAACAATTTTGCGGTGCATGTGCATTACTAATATGCGGTGTCCAAGTTAAAAATTGACATCGCACATTGGTGTGTGTTGAATACCAGTGTGCACATGGGCTTCAGAAGAAAGGATTCTAACAAAATGGTGCAAAGTTTTCATGAAGTTGTCTAATGAATTCATCTAACAAATCTTGTTGCCTGCACATTTTGCAGAATTATCTGCGATTAGAGCAGGACAGAATCAGTGCAAAAGGTCAAAAGCATGGAAGATGCGCGGAGGACTTACAGTCTAGATGATGAATTTAGGGATTTGTATATCGGACTGGGTGTTGATGGTACAGAATCCAAGGAAGTGCACATAAACTTGATAGAAACCATAAAGGGACTACAAAAACATGTCCAAAGCTATAAGGCTAATAATGAGAGGCTTATGAAAGCCAAGGAGCAGCAAGATGACTTCAATGTCAAGTTAATGCAAACCTTGGACATAATAGAAAAGAAAATGGATAAGGAGACAAAGACGGAGACAAGTAGGTCAAGAAGTCGCAAGTCTTATGATGAAAAAAGATGAGAAGCAAGAAGTGTTGGTAGGCATCGACTTCACTCGTCAAAGCATTCTTTCAGGGAAGCCCACAGTATCTCAAGTCCATCTCTTGTCAGAAAGCATAAGAGAAGGACTGGGGTGGACGACTTACAGGGAGAAATGAATAAGATCAAGCCTCCTACCTTTGATGGTGAGCACAAGAAGGATGAAGATGCCAAGACTTGGTTGTTGGGTATGAGGAAGTACTTCCAGCTGCATAATTATTCTGCGGAAGCAGAAAGGAGAATTTCTATCTATCAGCTAAAAGGAAAAGCATCAATGTGGTGGAATCAATTTGTGCAGGTGCAGGACATTGATGAAAAGAAGGTTACTTAGAGGGAGTTCAAGAGGTATTTCCAAAAGAAATACTTAACCAAGCGGTACTATGACAAAAAAATGAAAGAGTTCTTTGAACGCAAGCTCTGGAGTATGACGATGGATGAGTATGAAAGAAGATTCTTAGAGTTGTTGAAGTATGTCACATTCATCAAGGATGAGCAAGTTAAGATTCAGAGGTACCTGAGTGGGTTTCCTTCATTTATCAGTGACAAGATACGGTATGATGACCCTAAGACGTTGGAGGAAACAATAAGGTGCGCTAAATGTCTTTATGAGCAGCAAAGGGGAAGACCGACTTTCGAAAAGGCTTGGGAAGACAAGATGAAAAGCAAGGTGGAACAAAGGAAGAAGGGGGCTAAGCCACCATGTCGTTTTTCAAAGATACTGCGCAAGGACAGCCAACTCCCAAGGAGTCCAGGATGATAGAGACAGTGGAACAAAATCCAAGGAAACAACCTATCCAATGTTAGGGTTGTGGCGGGGATCATATGTGCAAAGATTGCCCTCAAAAAGGTGATAAAGCAAGGACTGTGTACAGTGTATAGAAAGTTGCGACAATTGAGGACATGGGCAGAAATGTACCAAGGATTTACGCAACGCTAGATAACAAGCAGGTTGAGTTTCAGTCACACGTGATTGAAGTGGAAGGTAAGATAAACGACCAACCCATTGCTATTTTAATTGACTCAGGAGCTAGTCATAGTTATCTAGATCCTAAGATGGTGGAACGGTTCCAATTGCCAAGAAGCAAGCTTGGAAAACATTGGTTGGTGCAATTAGCTACAGGAGCAAAAAGGAAAATTAATGAGATGGTTAAGGCATGTTCGATGGAGATGAATGGACTACGCACAAAGGTTGATTTGAATATAATACCTTTAGGCTCGTATGATTGTCTCATTGGTATGGATTTATTGAACGAGCAGCATGTTGTCTTGGACTGTTACAACAAGGCATTTACTTGCTTGGATGAGGAAGGAAACTTAAGAACAGTTCAAGGAATTCCAAGAGTTGTAACTATCCGAGAAGTTTCAGCCTTGCAATTGAAGAAAAGCTACAGGAAAGGATGTCAAGGATTTGCAGCACACATGGAAGAGGCACCTAAGGATAAAGTGCTAAGTGTTGAAGATTGGCAATACTGAAAGAGTTTGAGAGTGTCTTTAAAGAGATATCGAGGTTGCCTCCGAAAAGAGATATTGATTTCTCTATAAATCCGATGCCTGGAGCAGCACTTGTATCCAAGACTCCTTATAGGATGAGTACGCCAGAATTGAAGGAATTGCAAATGCAACTTGAAGAGATTTTGAAAAAGGGATATATACACCCAAGTGTGTCTCCTTGGGGTGCCCCAGTAATGTTCGTGAAGAAGAAGGATGGTACGTTGAGACTTTGTATCGACTTCGGCCTTCAGGCAATTGAACAAAGTAATAGTAAAGAACAAGTATCATTTGCCAAGGATAGATGACCTCTTTGATCAGTTAAGGGGCGCATAAATATTTTCAAAGATTGATCTCAGATCTGGATATCACCAGGTGAGAATTAAAGATGAAGACATCACTAAGACCGCCTTCAGAACAAGGTATGGACACTATGAGTTCATAGTGGTGCCATTTGGGTTGTCAAATGCACCTATTGTCTTCATGTGTTTGATGAATGGATCTTTCAAAGAGTATTTAGATAATTTTGTCATTGTATTTCTGGATGACATACTTATTTACTCAAAGTCTGAAAAAGAGCACGTGTAGAACTTGAGGATGGTACTGCATGTATTGAGGGAGCATAAACTTTATGCAAAATTGAGCAAGTGCTCATTTTATCAAGGACAGATCCATTATTTGGGTTTTATTATTTCCAAGGAAGGAATAGTTGTGGATCCGAAAAAGATAAAATCCATTGAGGAATGGCTAACACCAAGAAATGTCATAGAGGTAAGGTACTTTATGGGACTTGTGGGTTATTACAGAAGGTTTATTGAAATCTTCTCACAGATTGTGCATCCAATTACATCTTTGCAAAAGAAAGGTGCGTGATTTGAATGGACTCAAGATTGTGCAAGGAGTTTTCAACACTTGAAGAGTTTGTTAACAAGTGCGCCAATTTTGAGAATTGTTGATCCAGAAGTAGATTTTGTTGTGTGCACGGATGCATGCAAGGAAGGGCTCGGTGGAGTCCTAAGTCAGAATGGGCATGTGGTGTGTTACGAATCAAGAAAGTTAAAAGAGCATGAAAGGCTTTATGTTACTCATGAATTAGAGTTGGCAGCCATAGTGCATGCTTTGAAGATGTGGCGGCACTATCTCATGGGTGAAAGATTTGAGTTGAGAACAAACCATTGTGGTTTGAAATATCTAATTGGACAACTAAGTTTAAATTTCGGGCAAAGTAGATGGTTAGAGTTCCTCAGTGAGTATGACTTTGACATAAAGCATATCAAAGTAAAGGAGAACAAGGTGGTTGACGCACTCAGTAGGAAGGTGCATGAGATGCATGCTATAGTCGTTAGCATGTACCAGTCAGATTTGTGTGAAAGAATTTTAGAGGTAGCCAAATCAGATCTGTGCTATATGGACATAAAGGCAAATTTACAGCAAGTTATGTTGCAGCAAAAGTTTGAAGGTTATGATCTAAGAGGATGGAATCCTCATGTATAGACGCAGAGTCTATGTGCCAAATGATCAGGAATTGAAAAGTCTGATATTGTCAGAGATGCATAAAGTTCCTTATGCAGGACATCTATGTTACTAGAAGACAATTGTCGTAGTCAAAAAGCAATACTATTGGCCAAGTATGAAAAGGGAGGTTGTTAATTTTATTGCCAGATGCCTTGAATGTCAAAAGTTCAAGGCTGAGCACAGACATCTAGCTGGTCTGCTACAACCTTTGCCTATTCCTGAGTGAAAGTGGGAAGTTGTAATCATGGATTTCATTACCAAGTTGCCTAGGACTGCTAAGCAACATGATTCTATTATGGTGGTGGTGGACAAGCTTACTAAAGCTGCCCATTTTATTCCAATGAAGTCAGCGCACAAGGCAGTCGATATTGTTGAGATATACATGCAAGAAATTACTAAGTTGCATGGTGTACCTAAGATAATTGTGTCTGACAGAGATTCCAAGTTCACCTCAAACTTTTCGAAAGGGTAGTTGAAAGGATTTAGTACAAATTTGAACTACCACAACATATCATCCTAAGACAGATGGACAGACCAAGAGGGTAAATTGGGTGATTGAAGATATGTTGAGGATGTATGTGATAGATAAACCATTAAAATGGGAAGACTACCTTCACTTGGTAGAGTTTGCTTATAACATTGAGTATCAAACATCTTTAAAGATGAGCCCATTTGAAGCACTTTATGGTAGAAAGTGCAACACGCCTATCAGTTGGGACAACCCAGCAGATCGCGCAGTAGTTGGGCCAGATCAACGCTGGGAAATGGAAGAGTAGATGGTGAAAATAAGGCAGAATTTAAAGGCTACCCAGGACAGGCTGAAAAGTTGTGTAGATAAAGGAAGAACCCACAAAGAGTTTGAAGTGGGCAATCACGTGTTCTTGAAAGTTAAAGCCAAGCATAATTCCCTGATGTTGGGAAAGTGTTCTAAGTTGGTAGCGCACTATTGTGGGCCATTTGAAATCCTAGAGAGGATTGGTCCTGTCACATATATGATTGCATTGTCTGCATCCTTGTGTATTCATAATGTTTTCCATGTGTCATTTCTTAAAAGGTATGTACCTAATGCTAATCATATTATTGATTGGAATGTGATTTAGGTGGAGCCAGAAGGCGATTTTCGAGTGCGACCGGTTTGCATATTGGATCGGAAAATCAAACAACTTCATAATCGAGCCATGGAGCTGGTAAAGGTTCAATGGACCTGGTACGGTCCTGAGGATGCAACCTGGGAGCGCAAGGATGCTATGCGGGCAGAGTATCCGCATCGTTTTGAAATTTTTTGAAATTTTTTATGTGTATATGATGCACTGAGGACAGTGCATAAATAAGGGGGAGGGGAATGTAATGTCCTTGATCCGAACCCTTTGTAAATTGTACATATAGGTTGGTGAATCATGGTATCAATTATAAGTATAAAAGTACATATAGGGTAGTGAGTCGTTGGCACTAAGTTTTGGTGTTGCGCGCACCTAAGTAGTGCACGGATAATTGCTATCAAAGATAGGGTGCGCACACCTAGGTAATTGTGCATGGTTGCACATCAAAGAAAGGGTGCGCACATTTCGCAGTATTGTGCACACTTAGGTAAGTGCATGAGAATGCCCTAGGAGTGCACACCAAGCCGTGTTATATATATATATATATATGACTGTAAATGTATTGAGGCCGGAGAGCCGGTATGATTATGAGGTTGGTGAGCCAGGACACAAATAGGCCAATGCGCCTATTCATGTAAATATAATCACAATTATTAATATAATATTACAGCGCTACGCGTAGACAGAGTCAGACAAAAAAAGATGGGCAGGTGACTCCATCGGAAAAAGGCAAAAGGAGGGGCGAGACTTAAGTCTTAGGGAATATTTTATAATATTTTCGGAAAACTATATGTTAGGATAATTATTTTATCCTAAGTTCCCGAGGGTGGGGAACAGGTCACCAAGTGGCTTAAGCTACTTCTAAAGGTGACAAGTGTTGAGTTTAATGCATGTAATATATATTGTTGGCCTTAGTGTATTTTGGGAGGAGGAATTCATTTGGGAAAATGATTATTCATGTTTTGGGCTCTCGTGTGCAGAAGGGGGTCAGATGGTATGGAAAATTTGATTATTACCTTATCTACGCAGAGAAGCTTGTAAGGGGTTTTTGTACTGTAATCAGAGTATTTATGTCAAAGAGGTGGGTTGTCAAGCCCGTGAGCAGTCTCTCTGGGTGAGAGATTTGTTGTTGAAGAGGCAGGTTGTCAGGCCCGTGAGCATTGTCTCCAGGTGAGAGTGTTGTTGGGAATTGTTCCCTGGTGCGTTGGGCATTAGATGCAGGGCTCGGAGATTTCTTATATGGCTTGTTGTTGGTAACCCTAGAAGGAAAGTGGGCCAACCGAAGGACTGTCAAGCAAAGAAGGGGCACACTTCCTTGGGTGTGATAGGTGCATGGGGAATGAGAGACTATAGGCTAGTTGCAGTAGCGGGCACCTTGGACTGAGCAATTTTGTTGAGTATCAGACCTTATCCTATCACTAGGAACCCTTTTTCCCTAGTGGAGTTAAGCCCCAGCTCGGGGGTGACCTGTTGCTGAAAGCTTATGAGCAACAAAATCCATTACTAGGAGGAATGTCGAAGTTATGCGCGCAGTTGGTGACTTTCATAAAAGATAAGTGTATTTATGTGCTTGTCTCATTTTCTGTGTGCACATTTATCTATGCTTGATATGGTTTAATTCTCGTATGTTGTTGCATATAAGTAATTGTTGATATTTTGTTTAATGTTGCTTGCGCATGTAAGTATGGTGCTTATACCTGTATTTGTAGATGTGCATGAGTATGACGAATGTTGATAGTTTTCATGTAAGTTAACCTTATGATTTTGGTATGAGCCTTAGGGGAATGTTGAAAGGTCGTGCACGCAGAGAATACTCTGTGTGCACCAGAGGTTGGATTGCTTGTGCGCACTGGGAAGCAGTCTGCGTGCACAAGGAGAATAGATTTGGTGTGTGACGTCAGGATGGTTGCGCACACAGTAGTGTTGTGTGATCGATACTCTAGTCGGCAGTTGTTTGAGTTACTTCCGCTACTTAAAGTTGTGATAAAAGGAGAAAGTTAGTGTGGTGCGAATCAATTTGAGGTTGAGCCCATTACTTCAAGTGATGTTGCGCAGACTAGTGTTTAGTATAGAATCTGCGCAGTTGATTTTTGGAGTAGCTTTATTCAGAAATATGTTGAGTGATGTTACAGTATGTTTGGTCAGGGCTACAACAGTTGAGATTGGTGACGCAGCCCATCCTAGAAGGCTCGGAACGTTATAGTTTGGTATCAGAGGTATAATTAAGGAGGAGTTGTAGTAGCGGGTCCTAGCCTGGGAGGTTGGGGATGTTACAACCTTTGTTGGCGTACCCCCTGAGATCTACATTGAAGTTGAAGGAGGATTGGTCACAACTTCCCACAAATCTTGTTCTTTCAAGATCACTGAGATTCTTGCTTTCCAAGGAAAGAAATTTGAAGCCCCATCTAGTCAATCCTCAAACTTCACACTGGTTACTGACATGGTTGATTTGCACTGAATACAATAGATTTGATTTGTCCTTTAACCTGTTGAAGAGATCTGCACTAAATACAATAGATCTACTTTTCTCTTAAAGCAAGAGCTCTCATACCATGTTAATTTCTCTAGATCAACTAACTAAGTAAACAGATCAAATCTAAATACTTTGTTGAAATAATTAACTCTTGCATGCAGCAGAAAAAATGAGAAAAGCAATCACATAGTACATAGTAATTTTTTTGCTCTTCCAAATCAGTTCTTCATCAAATAACATTAGAACTTACAAGAGCTCCCTTCACAGGGAAAATGGCTCTAAGAAATTAAAACCACAAACCAAATCTGCAAACATGAACCACAACATTGCCTCAATTTGTGTGTTTCCAGTCACTGAGGTTGTTCGTACAGATCTGTACGGATCTGTACCTGCTGCAATAAATGTAGTTTCCTCGAAAGACGTTCTACCTTGGGAAGCATGCGGCCTTCCTTGGGAAGCATGTTGTTGTTTTTCTTTTCTCACCAAGCTGAAAAATCAGATCTGATTTTTCCTCTTCAACTCACGTGACTTGTGAAATGAAAAAATCCTTGTGTCTTTTCCTTTACCTTCTCTGTCTTTTATCTCGAGCGATTTACCTAATCTCAACGGTCAAGATTAGATTGTGAGATCAACAACTCTCTTTTAATTAAATCATTAAGTGACTCTAGCTTAGCCACTTTATTAATTAAAAGTCACTTTAATAAAAAGACGTTCACTTTATTAATAAATTAATAAAGTGACCTCTAAGAAAGGTAAAGGATACATTTAATGATGATTTCCACAAGTAGACACCCTTGCGGAAATACCTGTCTAAGCTACAAACAATAACAACAAGTAATTGCAGGACAAGATGAAACAAATAAGAAGATTACTCTCATGGGTTGCTCCAAACCTCCAACAAAGCCACCATAGTAGGTTAAGGCATCAAAAAGTATGGAGAAAGGAGAGAAGCTCTTCCATGTAAAGATTCAAATCAAGAAGTTCGTGATGAATGCCATTATTGATCTAGGCAGTCAGAAGAACCTCATTTCGGAGGCTTTGGTCAAGAAGTCTAGACTCCAAAGAAAACCTCGGAGCCTTACCCATTTGGGTGACTTCAAAAGGTTGAATTGCAAGTCACCTGCCAATGTAATTTCAAATTTGTTGTTATATCTCCATACATTGATGAGCTAGAATGTGAGGTGAATCCTTGTGAAGTTTGAAGTGGTGCTTGGAAGTCCATATATGTGTTGAAATATTGTAACTACAAAGAGTATTATGTTTATTATTGAGTTATTATTCATTAGATCAATCCCCTTTTGTGGATTGATCATGTCGGGCATTGTAATTGACCAAATCCCCTTTTGTGGATTGGTCAAACCCTAAATATATTATGCAAATTGAGAAGTTTTCCCCAAGGATAATTAAAGTGGTTTTAACCACTAAGAAGACAAGTCGGCCCTGCCCAGTGAAGAGACACCTTTTCAGCACCTGCCAGTTTGTATAAATAAAGGAAGCCAGCGCCTCATTATCTCACTCACTCATTCGCTCATGCAGTGCACAAGTTTGGTAGCTGCAGTTGGGAGAAGAAGGAAGAGAGAGGCGCATTGCTCAATGTTGGATATTCTCTAGTGTTTTGGTTTATTGTCTTGGCATTGTATTGGCTATCTATATTAAGGAAGTTTTGTTGGGTTTTCTCCTCCATGGGGGTTTCCCAAGATAAATACTGTGTATCTTGTGATTGTGTTTCTCTCAGTGATCCTACCTATGCTATGGTTATTTAGTAAATTGAAAAGAAACCTAATAATAGCTTAAACCTTAACATGGTATCAGAGCTAAATTGAAGAGAGAATCTTTCACTGGATAAAGAAAAACGTCATTGTTGTCATACAAGAAAATTAGGGCTTTTGTTGAAGAGGAATATCAGCCTGAAAAACATCTAGAAAAGTGTGCCCTAGCCTAGGGAACTCTTTGGCACCTTGAGTGCACCTTTTTAGTGGTCAGATACTCCAGAAAGTCAAACCCTAGTTTTGACTAGTACTAGAAAACCAGAAGTACCAGAAAACCAGGAAACCAGAACTAGTACTAGAAGTACCAGTCCAAAATTCCACTGGTCCAATTAGAAGGGGCAAAATTTGGATTTTCTGAAATCTAACTGCACCATGCTACTCGCCTCAGACAAGCGCACCTCCTCGTAAGTTCAAAATTAAATTCTGAGCATTTTCAATTTTTTGTCATTTTCCTAGTTCCAGGTAAAGATGTCTACAAGCACTAAGCTTGTTGACAAGATAGAAGGTGTGGAAAACTTTCGTGCCTGGAAGTATAGGATTGCACTCATTCTTGAACATAATGACCTAGCAAGATTCATTAAAGAAGATGTATCGGAACCTACCAATGTTGCAGCTAAGCAAAACACCAAAAGGACACGGTTAGGGCCAAAAGAATAATTGTAGATTCTATTAAAGATCACTTGATTCCTCAAGTGGCTTCAAAGAAGACTCCAAAAGAAATGTTTGATGCCCTAACAAGGATGTATGAAGGAAAGAACATCAACCGGAAGATGAATCTAAGAACTCAACTCAAAAGTACAAGGATGCAGAAAGGAGAAACAGTTCAAGAATATTTCTCTAGAATATCACAATTCATGGAACAGCTAGAAGCAATTGGTGATACTCTAGATGAAGATGAACTCATAATGACAGCCCTTAATGGTCTCACAAGACCTTGGGATGCATTCATCCAAAATATTTGTGCCAGAAAGGAGAAACTACACTTTCACAGTCTTTGGGAAGAATGTGTTCAAGAAGAAGCAAGAGTGGCTACCCGAGAAGCAATACTATCAAGAGATGAAGATCAAGCCCTAGCTGCTCATACTAAAGGAGGAAGGAAGAGGCCTTACTTCCAGAAAGAAACTCATCAACATAAGGAGTCTCACCCCCCAAACAAATTCATACATAAAGAATCTCACCCTCCAAGGAGATTCTAGAAGTTTCAGAAAGGTCAAAAAAGAGAAAAAGATTTCTCATCCTACCAATGTTACCATTGTGATAAGATGGGACATATTGCTAAGAATTGTCTAGCTAGAAGAGAAGAATACAAGAGAAACAAGAGGCACCATGCCCACACAGTTGAAGATGAAGAGCCACCCACAAAGATGATAAAAGAACAAATTGAAGACTATGTCTTAATCTCTACCCTCTCAAGATCAGTGTCACCTGGTGAGGACACTTGGCTCATAGATAGTGGTGCTTCCAAGCACATGACAAGTCAAAGAGACATCCTCTCTTACATCACAGAAAAGAACTTTCCCCAGAAAGTTACACTTGAAGACGATTATCAGTACCCTATCAAAGGAGTAGGAGAATCAAATTACAAACTTGATTCAGGAACCCCAATGAAGATGAAGGATGTATTGTATGTACCAAGTTTGACAAAGAACTTACTTTCTATCTCAGCTTTAGATAAGAAAGGTTTCAGAGTTTCTTTCCTAGATGGAGAAGTTTTTATGTGGCCTAAAGGAAAAAACATGGAAAAAGCAATTGTTATTGGAAAAGAAGAAGGTGGCTTGTATAAGCTAAAAGGTCACTCAAAAGCAGCTTTGACTCATTCCATTGAGAATCCATGTGAACTTTGGCATAGAAGATTAGCTCACATTAACTACAAGGCATTACCACATGTAAGCAAGGCAGTCACGGGTCTACCAAAATTCAAGGTTGACCATGAAGGCGTGTGCAACGGATGTGCACAAGGAAAGACCATCAAGAACCCTTTCCCAAAGAGAGACAACAAAGCAGGAGTCCTAGAGATCATTCACTCAGATATATGTGGCCCAATGCCATCAACCTCCATCGATGGGTATGTATACTATGTGTCTTTTATTGATGACTATTCTCGCAAAACCTGGGTTTACTTTTTGAAATCAAAAGATAAAGTGTTCGGTAAATTCAAGGAATTCAAAGCCTTGATAGAGAATCTCTCTGAAAGAAAGATCAAGATACTCAGGTCAGATAATGGAGGAGAATACACTTCAAATTAGTTTGTAAACTTTTGTAAAGATGTCAGGATCAAGAGGGAGCTCACCACTCCCTACAATCCTCAAAAAAATGGTGTAGCAGAAAGAAAGAACAGAACTATAACGAAAGCAGTGAAGACCATGATCCATGATCAAGATATTCCAATGCACTTATGGGCAGAAGCAGCAAGAACAACAGTGTATGTACAGAACAGATTATCCCATACTGCACTTGGGTTCAAGACCCCTGAAGAGATGTTCTCCGGAAAGAAGCCAGAAGTAAGCCATCTCAAAATATTTGGTTGTCTCGTATTTGTACACATTCCAAAAGAGAAGAGAACCAAGCTGGACCCTTCAAGAAAGAAGGGAATATTTGTTGGATGTTGTGAGGTCTCCAAAGCCTTCAAAATATACATACCAGGTTACCATCATATTGAGATCAGCAGAGATGTAACCTTTGATGAAGATGCAGCGCTCAAGAAATCAAGAAGATGCCAGCTTGAAGAAGTATATGAAAAACTTATGGCTCTCAGAGTTGCAAAACCAGTGAGGGAAGTCATAACTTTCCCTGATGAGGAGATTCTAGAAGATCATGACATAATAGAATCTCAAGAACCTCCCCATGTGACTATCTCCCACAAGAGAAAGACAACCTGGGCAAGGGAACTTATTCAAGATGGAGAGAAGTATGGCGCCCCCGAAGGAACCATAAGAAGGGTCAAGAAACCCAAGCCATTCTCCAGTTATATGGATTTTGTTAGAATATAGAAGATGGTGTGTTTGTTTTACCATTGACGATACCCTCGTCACCCAACCATAGGCCGAAGCCTCCCTCCGAGCACCTTAACCTTGACTGAGAATTCCTCCGGAAGCAAACCCTAGGCCAAACAAAGGATAGCGTACCTCTCTCCAAAGATAGTGCAACACAAAAGACTGATCATATAGTCCCAAACCCTAGCCAAGAGATATTCAAGCCAATACTGAAAACTTGTTGTTGTTGCAGCTGCACCAGCAGCTCTCCTCCAAACCTGCGCACAAGACTGCAACTGCAATGCGCACCAAACTGGGAACTGGAATTCTGAAATGTCACAAATGAGAGTTGGCGCCCTGTATTTATAGTGGTTCTGCCAGTTTTGTTGGGGCCAACTTCTCCTTCTGGATATGTGTCTGTTCAGTATATTATTATTATTTCTGGCCGACTTCTTCTCTTGGAG
>JZKD02S1672875.1:335165-355534 GCA_000966675.3 Picea glauca | reverse complement strand
ATGGTTTAGCAAGTTTTTATAGGAAATTTATCAGAAATTTTAGTGGTATATGTGCACCCATAATGGACACTGTGAAAAATAAACATAAGTCTTTTAATTAGACAAAGGAGGCTCAAAAAATCTTCAGAGTGTTGAAAAAGAAGATAACAGACAACCAATTCTGGTTTTACCAGATTTTGAAAAGACATTTCAAGTAAGATGTGATGCAAGTGGAAGAGCCATCGGAGCAGTATTGAGTCAAGATAATATTCCAATTGCTTATTTCAATGAGAATTTGAAATACACCAAGGAGAATTATTCTACATATGACAAAGAGTTTTATGCAGTGATTCAAGCTTTCAAGAAATGGAGACATTATTTAATTCCAAAAGAGTTTGTCTTGTATAGTGATAATCAAGCTTCGCAATTTATTACTAGGCAAGAGAAGTTGAATAAGAGGCATGCTAAGTGGGTAGAATTCATGCAGAATTTTAATTTTGTCATTAAACATATTTCTGGAAGTGATAATAAAGTTACAGATGCTTTAACCATGAGGAGTATGGTTGTACAAGAATTCCAAGTGAAGACCTTAGGGTTTGAGCACCTTAGGGAAATGTATTAGGAAGATCCAGACTTTAAGGAGGCTTATGAAGCATATGAAAATCCTTTGTTGAGGGATAACAACTCATGGGAAGAATATTTAATCCAAGATGGATTGGTGATTAAAGGAAGTCAATTGTGTATACCAAGATGCTCAATGAGAGATAATTTGTTGAAAGAAAAGCATAGTGGAGGTCTAGTCGGACATTTCGGTCATCACAAAACATTTGCACAACTGAATTGTTTGTATTATTGGCCAAGTATGAGGGAAGATGTGAAGAAATTCGTAGACCGATGTAAGATTTGTCAACATGAAAAAGGAAAGAGACAAAAAATTGGTTTGTATCAGCCATTGCCTTTTCTTGAAAGGCCTTGGGATGTAATTAGTATGGATTTTGTATTGGGATTACCTAGAACCCAGAAGGGAAGTGATTCCATATTTGATGTGGTCGATAGATTTTCCAAGATGGCACATTTCATACCATGACAAAAAACATATGATGTTACACACATAGCCAATTTTTTTTTTAGATAAGTTGTTAGACTACATGGATTACCCAGAAGTATAGTCTCAGACAGAGACACTAAGTTTGTAGGACATTTTTGGAGGACTCTATGGAAAAGTATGGGAACTAATTTATCCTTTACTTAAGCATATCATCCTCAAACAGACGGACAGACTAAAGTGGTGAACATGAGTTTGGGAAATTTGTTAAGGAGTTTAGTCACTGAACAAGGTCGTTAGTGGGATCAGATTCTGGCACAGACGGAATTTTCATTTAACAATTCAGTAAATAGAAGCACTGGGAAAAGTCCATTTGAGATAGTATACAGAAGACAGCTAAGAGAGATTGTAGAATTGAGAGAATTGAAACAAGATGAGTTTAGAAGCCCTAGAGAAAAAAAAATTGCTACAGAAATGCAAAGACTTCATGATCAAGTCAAGAGACAGCTATAGGATAGTAATCAAAAGTATAAGAACAGAGTTGATCAGAAAAAAAGAGAAGTTCAATTTGAAGTGGGAGATGAAGTTTTATCTCATTTCATAAAGGAAGGGTTTCCAAGAGGAACATATAATAAATTGAAGATGAAGAAGATAGGACCATGCAAGATCCTTAGGAAATTTGTAGAAAATGCTTATGAGATCGAGTTGCCAGATAATGTTGGGATATCATTGATATTGAACGTTGCAGACCTGTATCCTTATAGCAGCTATGACGTCGGAGAATTAGATGATCAGGAAGAGATTCAATGGGAAGAACATATTCCCATGGTAGAAAAACCTCAGATGGAGAAAATCTTATAACAGAGAGTTGGAAATAATACCAGAAGAAAGATGTACCCTGAATATTTCATGAAGTGGAAAGATCACCCAGTGGAAGATTCAAGTTGGGTAACTAAACCTGATATTTTGAAGCATGGAAAAACAGTGCAAGATCTCATGGAGAGGAGTCCATGAATATTTTGGCCAGAGGAGTATGATGCAAGATCATCGCTATCAAATCAAAAAAAGTGAAAGTGGAAGCCGAAATCGACAGCTCAACACATTGAAAGAACCGAATCGACTCTTAATCAGCTTGGTAGCGGTGTTGAGATTTTTTGAATTTCTCGTTGATTAACTAGTTGTATGTAAAATCGAGCCACCATTTGAAATGACGGATTATTGTAAATACTTACACGAATGTAAGATATTACAGGTGTAGGATATTATCCCTTATTAGTCATTAGGTTGCATTTAATTAAGCTGAGTAGGTAACCGATAGAGTAGAAGGTGGTAGAACTTAGATAGGATGGAGAAGAGCTCGAGAGACGACTCCTTAGACAAGTTTTTCATTGTATTTCTTATAGGAGATACTAGTTGTAATCATGAATTTTTAGTGGGAGAAATCCTTCAGAAGAAGAATTTTTTAAGGTTGGATAAGATAAAGGGTTAAGATTCGCCCAAGAGGAGCCGAATCATTTCAGACCATAGGTCTTGGAGAAGTCGTGCACTGGTTAGTCGTGAGGATCCTTCGGTATTCACAAATCGGAAGATTTGAAGTGAAGAGGGATGAAAACCTCTGAAGCACGAAGTCGTGAAGTGGATCTTGACCATTGGTTGCAGGAGAAATAAGGATCGTTGATTGTCCAGGTAGAATTTGGGGTTCGCGATTCAAGAGAAAACGGTGGAGCTGTTGTCAAAAAGGTCGAAACCCGAAGTTATGAAGTGGAATAAGGGTATGATCTAAGTCGTTAATCATTGGTTAAGGAGGACCGTTGATCTCCATGTGTGGAGACAATTTGCGATTTGAAAATCGAGAGTTGTGGAGTGGAGTATGTTAAAGATTTCCAAAGGAAGGAATCTGAAGAGATCATAGTCGTCGGTTGTGTGAACGATGAGAATCGTAGATATCGTTCACAGGAATCTGGGGTTTGGAATTTGAAATAATTGGTAGAGGTTGTACTCAAAATGTTTGAAGTCCGAAGCCTAAAGCGCTTAAGGAGCTAAGCCCAGGGTCACAGCTGTAAATTATAACATTGTACAATATCTACTGTAAACAGATATTTAGAAAAGAACAAAAAAGATACAATGGCAAATACAAACATTACACAGATATTTTTCCCCTAGAAACCCAAACCAAGAAAACCAGCATATTCTATATCCATTCATTGTGATAGATTGTTTACAATACAATATACATATAGGAGACAGTGGCATCCAAAACCCTAACCCAATGACTTGGATTAGTCCAAAACCCTAATTCCTTAACTGGAAATAGAAAACCATCAGAAAAAACCATGTGCTAAAAAACCACCTAAATACATGACACATTTCCCGATGTAGGTGTCACATTTCCCGAGGCAGAATTTTTTTTTATATTACTACAATAGCCCGTGCAGAGAATATAACACATACCCAACAACAACCCAAGGTCATATGCGGAGAGGGACTATTGTGGAAGAGCTAGCGCCTGAAATCTAATCCAATTAGAAAGAGCGCTTAGAAGAGATCACGGGTGTCATATGGCCTGCGGATAAAGAGAAAAAAGACTTATGTAAAGTGTTCTAGATCCATTGAAGGTCTAAAAGAGCTAATCCATCTCAAGAGTTTAACATCCTAGATCGAGAGGTCGTGCAGCCCTTTGGAGAGAAGGGGGGTTTTCACCAAGTGGTATCAGAGCCTGAAAAATCTTAAAGTTGTACTATGTGTGTTAGAAACAGTTGAAACAATGCCTCTGAGGATACGCATAGAACCACCTATAGTAAATCGTGATGTAGGAAGGGAAATGAGAGAGCTTTGCACAAGGTTGGAAGCGATGGAAACGATGAAAAGGAGAACACTTGGTGTTGGAGACATTATTGATGCAGAAAGTGAAGAAATGGAAGTTGAAGAAGATATAGAGGAAGATGTGGCCGAAGAGCGCTTATTGAAAGTTGTTGTGAAGTTGGGAGCTAGAGAAAAGATAGACATCCCAATGTATGAAGGTAACCTATATGTCGAAGAGCTATTGGACTAGATAAGGTCCATGGATAATTATTTTAACTATGAAGGTGTCGATGAAGGGAAGAAGGTGAGACATGCTATCACCAGATTAAAGGGACATGTAGCACTGTGGTGGGATGAACTGCAGGCAGATAAGAGGAGAAAAGGAAAACAGAAGATAAAGAACTGGGATAGAATGGTAGCCAAATTGAAAGTTAAATTCATACCCAAGGATTACCAGATAAATTTGTTCAGGAAGTTGCAAAACCTGCAACAGGGGAGTATGAAAATGAAAGAGTACACAGAAGAATTCTATAAGCTGAATATCAGGATTGGCAAAGGGAGAAAGATGATGAAAAAATTGCCAAGTATATAAATGGCTTGAGGTATGAAATACAGGATGAGATCAGCATGATGGTCGTAAGGACAGTAGAGGATGCTTATCAGATTGCAATGAAGGCAGAATAAAAGTTGGCCATAAACTAGAGGCAGTGAAGCAGAGGCAGAGGTTCAAATAGAGGTAAGGGAATTGTCTATGATAAGGCGCAGAAAATTAGGGATGAGACTGTGAAATCATATGGTCATTTTGAAAGGGGAGGAAGTTCCTAAAGAAGACCGTTTGGTGGGAGATATTCTTTTCCTCGAGGAAGAGGAAGACGTAGAGGAGGTGAAGTCAAATGTTATGAATGTGGAAAGACAGGACACTTGTCTTGGGAATTCCCTGAGAGGAAGAAATTAGGAGGAGGAGAAGAACACATTTCTAAAGCCCAAAAGAATGTGGAAGCAGAAGCAACAAAAGGAGGACAAAACCTTATGATGAGGAAATCTCTTCTAAAGCCAGAGAAGAAAATAGAAGACTCGGTTCAACGAACGAGGTTGTTTAGGAATGCTTGTAAAAGAAAGGACAAAGTTTGCAAGATGATTATAGACAATGGGAGTAGTGATAATTTAGTATCCACAGAGATGGTGGAAAAGTTGGAGCTCGAGACAACTACACACCGAAGCCCGTATAAAGTATCGTGGTTGCAGAAAGGACATCAAGTAATGGTAAGTCAACAATGCAAAGTTGAATTTAAAATAAGAGGTTATTAAGATGAGATTATGTGTGATGTAATTCCTATGGATGTTTGTCATATTTTTTTGGGGAGACCATGGCAATTTGAAAGGAATGTCATTCATGATGGGAGAAAAATACTTACACTCTAGAGAAAAATGGTATAACCCACATGTTGTTTCCAATCGAAGAAAAGGAAGAAGCCAACACAAGAATACTTCTCATGAGTGAGAAGAAACTCTTGAATGAGATCAAGAAAGATCAAGAAATGAAATTTGTTGTGGTAAGGAAGTAAATAGTTATCCTTACTAATACTTCCATAGATGATTTACCTGAAGAAATCTAGGAATTGTTAGAGAATTTTGCTGACATAGTATTAGATGAGTTACCTCACTCATTAACACCCATTAGGAATATTAGCCACCATATTGACTTGATTCCAGGAGCCAGTTTTCCAAACAAAGAAGTGTATAGGTTGACATCTCAAGAGAATGAGGAGGTTAAGATTTAAGTTCAGGAGTTGTTGGATAAACGTTTAGTCAGGGAAAGTCTAATCCCATGTGCAGTGCCAACCATATTAAATCCAAAGAAGGATGGAGGATGGAGAATGTGTACAGATTGTCGAGCTATCAACAAGATTACCATCAGGTATAGAGTCCCTTTACCTAGAATGGATAATTTGATGGATTGCTTGAGTGGAGCAAGATATTTTTCTAAAATAGACTTGAAAAGGGATATCATCAGATAAGAATGAGAGAGGGAGATGAATGGAAGACAACATTCAAGACAAATGAAGGTTTGTATGAATGGCTAGTCATGCCATTTGGATTGACAAATGCTCCAAGCACATTTATGAGGTTGATGAATGAAGTACTGAAAGACTTCATAGGTAAATTTGTCATTGTATATCTAGATGATATATTAGTTTTCAGCAAAACAAAGGAAGAACATTTAAAACACTTGACATTAGTGATAAGGAGGTTGCAGCAAGAACAGTTATTAATAAAAGAAAAGTTTTTTTATGAAGACAGAACTCATATATTTGGGTTTTGTGATCTCTTCAAATGAATTGAAGATGGATCCAGAGAAGGTGGGAGCAATCAAATAATGGTCGTCACCAAGGATCATATTTGAGGTGAGAATTTTTCATGGGTTAGCAAGTTTTTATAGGAAATTTATCAGAAAATTTAGTGGTATATGTGCACCCATAATGGACACTGTGAAAAATAAACATAAGTATTTTAATTGGATAGCAGAGGCTAAGGAAAGCTTCAGAGTGTTGAAAAAGAAGATAACAGAACAACCAATTATGGTTTTAGCAGATTTTGGAAAGACATTTCAGGTAAGATGTGATGCAAGTGGAATAATCATTGGAGCAGTCTTGAGTCAAGATAATAGGAAAGTTGCTTATTTCATTGAGAAGTTGAATGACACCAAGGAGAAATATTCTACATATGACAAAGAGTTTTATGCAATTATTCAAGATTTGAAGAAATGGAGACACTATTTAATTCCAAAAGAGTTTGTGTTGTATAGTGATAATCAAGCTTTGCAATTTATTACTATGCAAGAGAAATTGAATCAGAGGCATGCTAAGTGGGTAGAATTCATGAAAAATTTTACTTTTGTCATTAAACATATTTCTGAAAATGCTAATAAAGTTGCAGATGCTTTAAGCAGGAGGAGTTTGGTTGTACAAGAATTCCAAGTGAAGACCCTAGGGTTTGATCACCTTAGGGAAATGTATCAGGAAGATCTAGATTTTAAGAGGCTTATGAAGCATATGAAAATCCTTTGTTGAGGGATAACAACTCATGGGAAAAATATTTAATCCAGGATGGATTGGTGTTTAAAGAAATTCAATTGTGTATACCAGGATGCTCAATGAGAGATAATTTGTTGAAAGAAAAACATAGTAGAGGTCTATTCGGTCATGAAAAAACATTTGCATAGTTGAATAGTTTGTATTATTGGCCAGGTATGAGGGCATATGTGAAAAAATTTGTAGACCAATGTAAGATTTGTCAACATGCAAAAGGAAAGAGACAAAATACTGGTTTGTATCAGTCATTTCCTATTCCAGAAAGGCCTTAGGATGCAATTACTATGGATTTTGTATTGGGATTACCTAGAACCTAGAAGGGAAGTGATTCCATATTTGTTGTGGTTGATAGATTTTCCAAGATGGCACATTTCATACCATGCCAAAAAACAAATGATGTTGCACACATATCCAATTTGTTTTTTAGAGAAGTTGTGAGACTACATGGATTGCCTAGAAGTATAGTCTCAAACATAGACACTAAGTTTGTAGGACACTTTTGGAGGACTCTATGGAAAATTTTGGGAACTAATTTATCCTTTAATTCAGCATATCACCCTCAAACAAACGTACAAACTGAAGTGATGAACATGAGTTTGGGAAATTTTTTAAGGAGTTTAGTCATTGAACAAGGTCGTTAGTGGGATTAGATTCTGGAACAGGCAGAATTTGCATTTAACAATTCATTAAATAGAAGCACTGCGAAAAGTCAATTTGAGATAGTATATGGAAGACAACCAAGAGAGATTGCATAATTGAGAGAATTGAAACAAGATGAGTTTAGAAGTGCTAGAGCAAAATATTTTGCTATAGAAATGCAAAGACTTCATGATCAAGTCAGGAGACAGTTGCAGGATAGTAATCAAAAGTATAAGAACAGAGTTGATCAGAAAAGAAGAGAAGTTCAATTTGAAGTGGGAGATGAAGTTTTAGCTCATTTGAGAAATGAAAGGTTTCCAAGAGGAACATATAGTAAATTGAAGATGAAGAAGATAGTACCATGCAAGATCCTCAGGAAATTTGCAGCAAATTCTTGTGAGATTGAGTTGCCAGATAATGTTGGGATATCACCGATATTCAACATTGTAAACATATATCCTTATAGCAAAGATGATGCCGGGGAATTAGATGATTAGGAAGAGATTCAATGGGAATAACTAATGCCCAAAGTAGAAAAAACTCGGATGGAGAAAAATTTAGAACGGATATTTGGAAAGAAGACAAGAAGAAAGATGTACCCTGAATATTTGGTGAAGTGGAAAGATCATTGTTAAGAACCCAATACTGAATAAAAAAGCACCACAATAGATATACAAGAATAATATGAAAAATCTTCTCTATTACTATCAAACACTTTAAGTAGGGCAACACCATAAAATGGATCATGTTATGGAAGGGATCCTCTCTTGTTCACTTGCCTCTTTGAGAGGGCATCCTCCTATTGAGCTACCACTCCAAATACAATACTTCTCTTCATGTCATATTACATTGCTTGAACCCCTTTATATAGTGCTACCATCACTTAAGAACATTCTAGAGGAGAAATCTTCTAGAAGTAGAACCTTCTAAGAAGTCCTCTTACATCTATTATATCTAACTACCCATTTATTATATCTAACTACCATAGTGAGCCTTATTTAATAATATATTGGACCTAGTCCACCCTACATTTAATGGCCTTCACTATTATCACTATGGGCCCTCTACCCTTCCCCCCCCACTACCTCTCTACCTGCCTTACATTCCATCCCCCTTATGAAAGCGTTGTCATCAACGCTTGATGTACAACCATATACCAAGGTCCCATGGATAATTGTGGACCATAGTGCTAAAGTATACTAAAGAACCAGGGTCCCATTGAGAAATGGTAGCCACCATGCTGAAGTAGTCCAACCACCATTGTAAACTAGGGTCCCATGCCCAATTGCTCATGTGAACCCCACATGGAAGATATCGACACCAAAAAACCAACTGAAAATGATGCTCCCAATATTGACACCTATCATGTGGATCCAAAAAAGAATATCCATTCACATAGTGGGAGATGATCAAAGATGAATCTGGAAGGAACAATACAATTGTATATTATGCAGGGTGGACGCTGGTAACTAGCTCCTGATGTGGGACATTGATGTTCTCTACAGAAGGTGGAGTAGAGTCATCAAATAAAATATGAAAGTGGTTGTCACCCCAGAAATGACAACTATCCATATACCAATCATCATAGTCGAACTCAAAATAATACCAAGCATATATTTCTTGATTATATTCATCCCTGATGTCTACCATAAGAAATCTATCATGCATTCTATCAAATGAATCTTGAATACTACGAAAATTATCATTGAGGCCATCTGTAAGGTCATGCCATCTAGCATCCAATGTGTCATACAATTGGGATTTGAATTATTCAAGAATTTATTTGAGGGTTTGAGAGGAAATAGCCATTTGAACAGCCTATGAACTCTTCGGCCTCCCAGCCATCACGAAAAAACCAAAATAATAGAACAATAACTTATGGCAGAAAATCGCGGCTTTTTCTGGAAAAACCCTAAAAAAAATGTTGAATTTAAAATACTCATAACTTCACTTCCCGGACTCTATTTCAGCTGATTGTGTTTTTGAAATTGGATGAAATTGTGAGAGGAACTCAGATCTGTAATTTTTTTGGACAAATTCCACCTCCATCTGCTACAGAAATAAAAGAAAATCGTGTCGCCATCCACGGAAAAAAAACCCTGAAAATTGCAAATTTTAAAACTTCAATATCTTGACTTCCCGGACTCCGTTTCAGACGATTTTTTTTTTCAAATTGGGTGTTTTTCTGAGAGGAACTCAGATCTACAAAATGTTTCTGCAAATTTTTCATATAAATATACCAAAATTTTCTGGAATTTCGCGGCCCTCTTTTTTCTTCTCAAAAAAAAAAATCTGCAAAAATAAAAAAAAAATTGTCCACAATATCTGTCAAGGAAAGTGCTCTAATACCATTTGTTAAGAACCTGAATAGATCTACAAATATAATCACCACAAATAATGAAAACACAATATATCCACAAAGCAAGATAGAAGAAACCACACTTTATTATTACCAAACCCTTGAGGTAAGGAAACACCATACAATGGATCCTATTATGGAAGGGATCCTCTCATGTTCACTGGCCTCTTCAAGGGGGCATCCTCCTATTGAGCTACCACTCCAAATGAAATACTTCTCTTCATGTCCTATTACATTGCTTGAACCCCTTTATATAGTGTTACCATCACCTAAAAACATTCTAGAGGAGGAATCTTCTAGAAGTAGAACCTTCTAAGAAGTCCTCTTACATTTATTATATCTAACTACCATAGTGAGCCTTATTTAATAATATATTGGACCTAGTCCACCTTACATTGAATGGCCTTTACTATTATCATTGTGGGCCCTCTACCCTCCCCCCCACTACCTCTCTACCTACCTTACATTTCTCAAACCCTCAAATAAATTCTACAAATTACTGAAGCATTCAAATCCCAATTGTATGACACATTGGATGCTAGATTCCTTGCAGATGGCCTCAATGATAGTTTTCATAGTATTCAATATTATTTGGACAAAATGCAGGAGAGGTTTCTTATGGAGGACCTCGGGGATGAATATAATCAAGAAATAAATGTTTGGTATGATTTTGAGGCCGATTGTGATGATTGGTATATGGATAGTTGTCATTTCTTGGATGACAAACACTTCCATATTTTATTTGATGACTCTACTCCACCTTCTGTAGAGAACATCAATGTCCCACATCAGGAGCTAGTTACCAGGGTCTAGCATGCATATTCTACAATGGTATTGTTCCTTCCATATTCATCTTTGATCATTTCCCACTATGTGGATGGATATTCTTATTTGGATCCACATGATAGGTGTCAGTATTGGGAGCATCATTTTCAGTTGGTTATTGGGTGTCGATATCTTCCATGTGGGGTTCATATGAGAAATTGAACATGGGACCCTAGTTTACAATGGTGGTTTCACTACTTCAGCATGGTGGATATCATTTCTCAATGGAACCTTGGTTCTCTAGTCTACTTCAGCACTATGGTCCACACTTATCCATGGGACCCTAGTATATGGTTGTACATCAAGCATAGAGGACAACTCTTTCATNAAGTTGGAGCTCGAGACAACTACACACCGAAGCCCGTATAAAGTATCGTGGTTGCAGAAAGGACATCAAGTAATGGTAAGTCAACAATGCAAAGTTGAATTTAAAATAAGAGGTTATTAAGATGAGATTATGTGTGATGTAATTCCTATGGATGTTTGTCATATTTTTTTGGGGAGACCATGGCAATTTGAAAGGAATGTCATTCATGATGGGAGAAAAATACTTACACTCTAGAGAAAAATGGTATAACCCACATGTTGTTTCCAATCGAAGAAAAGGAAGAAGCCAACACAAGAATACTTCTCATGAGTGAGAAGAAACTCTTGAATGAGATCAAGAAAGATCAAGAAATGAAATTTGTTGTGGTAAGGAAGTAAATAGTTATCCTTACTAATACTTCCATAGATGATTTACCTGAAGAAATCTAGGAATTGTTAGAGAATTTTGCTGACATAGTATTAGATGAGTTACCTCACTCATTAACACCCATTAGGAATATTAGCCACCATATTGACTTGATTCCAGGAGCCAGTTTTCCAAACAAAGAAGTGTATAGGTTGACATCTCAAGAGAATGAGGAGGTTAAGATTTAAGTTCAGGAGTTGTTGGATAAACGTTTAGTCAGGGAAAGTCTAATCCCATGTGCAGTGCCAACCATATTAAATCCAAAGAAGGATGGAGGATGGAGAATGTGTACAGATTGTCGAGCTATCAACAAGATTACCATCAGGTATAGAGTCCCTTTACCTAGAATGGATAATTTGATGGATTGCTTGAGTGGAGCAAGATATTTTTCTAAAATAGACTTGAAAAGGGATATCATCAGATAAGAATGAGAGAGGGAGATGAATGGAAGACAACATTCAAGACAAATGAAGGTTTGTATGAATGGCTAGTCATGCCATTTGGATTGACAAATGCTCCAAGCACATTTATGAGGTTGATGAATGAAGTACTGAAAGACTTCATAGGTAAATTTGTCATTGTATATCTAGATGATATATTAGTTTTCAGCAAAACAAAGGAAGAACATTTAAAACACTTGACATTAGTGATAAGGAGGTTGCAGCAAGAACAGTTATTAATAAAAGAAAAGTTTTTTTATGAAGACAGAACTCATATATTTGGGTTTTGTGATCTCTTCAAATGAATTGAAGATGGATCCAGAGAAGGTGGGAGCAATCAAATAATGGTCGTCACCAAGGATCATATTTGAGGTGAGAATTTTTCATGGGTTAGCAAGTTTTTATAGGAAATTTATCAGAAAATTTAGTGGTATATGTGCACCCATAATGGACACTGTGAAAAATAAACATAAGTATTTTAATTGGATAGCAGAGGCTAAGGAAAGCTTCAGAGTGTTGAAAAAGAAGATAACAGAACAACCAATTATGGTTTTAGCAGATTTTGGAAAGACATTTCAGGTAAGATGTGATGCAAGTGGAATAATCATTGGAGCAGTCTTGAGTCAAGATAATAGGAAAGTTGCTTATTTCATTGAGAAGTTGAATGACACCAAGGAGAAATATTCTACATATGACAAAGAGTTTTATGCAATTATTCAAGATTTGAAGAAATGGAGACACTATTTAATTCCAAAAGAGTTTGTGTTGTATAGTGATAATCAAGCTTTGCAATTTATTACTATGCAAGAGAAATTGAATCAGAGGCATGCTAAGTGGGTAGAATTCATGAAAAATTTTACTTTTGTCATTAAACATATTTCTGAAAATGCTAATAAAGTTGCAGATGCTTTAAGCAGGAGGAGTTTGGTTGTACAAGAATTCCAAGTGAAGACCCTAGGGTTTGATCACCTTAGGGAAATGTATCAGGAAGATCTAGATTTTAAGAGGCTTATGAAGCATATGAAAATCCTTTGTTGAGGGATAACAACTCATGGGAAAAATATTTAATCCAGGATGGATTGGTGTTTAAAGAAATTCAATTGTGTATACCAGGATGCTCAATGAGAGATAATTTGTTGAAAGAAAAACATAGTAGAGGTCTATTCGGTCATGAAAAAACATTTGCATAGTTGAATAGTTTGTATTATTGGCCAGGTATGAGGGCATATGTGAAAAAATTTGTAGACCAATGTAAGATTTGTCAACATGCAAAAGGAAAGAGACAAAATACTGGTTTGTATCAGTCATTTCCTATTCCAGAAAGGCCTTAGGATGCAATTACTATGGATTTTGTATTGGGATTACCTAGAACCTAGAAGGGAAGTGATTCCATATTTGTTGTGGTTGATAGATTTTCCAAGATGGCACATTTCATACCATGCCAAAAAACAAATGATGTTGCACACATATCCAATTTGTTTTTTAGAGAAGTTGTGAGACTACATGGATTGCCTAGAAGTATAGTCTCAAACATAGACACTAAGTTTGTAGGACACTTTTGGAGGACTCTATGGAAAATTTTGGGAACTAATTTATCCTTTAATTCAGCATATCACCCTCAAACAAACGTACAAACTGAAGTGATGAACATGAGTTTGGGAAATTTTTTAAGGAGTTTAGTCATTGAACAAGGTCGTTAGTGGGATTAGATTCTGGAACAGGCAGAATTTGCATTTAACAATTCATTAAATAGAAGCACTGCGAAAAGTCAATTTGAGATAGTATATGGAAGACAACCAAGAGAGATTGCATAATTGAGAGAATTGAAACAAGATGAGTTTAGAAGTGCTAGAGCAAAATATTTTGCTATAGAAATGCAAAGACTTCATGATCAAGTCAGGAGACAGTTGCAGGATAGTAATCAAAAGTATAAGAACAGAGTTGATCAGAAAAGAAGAGAAGTTCAATTTGAAGTGGGAGATGAAGTTTTAGCTCATTTGAGAAATGAAAGGTTTCCAAGAGGAACATATAGTAAATTGAAGATGAAGAAGATAGTACCATGCAAGATCCTCAGGAAATTTGCAGCAAATTCTTGTGAGATTGAGTTGCCAGATAATGTTGGGATATCACCGATATTCAACATTGTAAACATATATCCTTATAGCAAAGATGATGCCGGGGAATTAGATGATTAGGAAGAGATTCAATGGGAATAACTAATGCCCAAAGTAGAAAAAACTCGGATGGAGAAAAATTTAGAACGGATATTTGGAAAGAAGACAAGAAGAAAGATGTACCCTGAATATTTGGTGAAGTGGAAAGATCATTGTTAAGAACCCAATACTGAATAAAAAAGCACCACAATAGATATACAAGAATAATATGAAAAATCTTCTCTATTACTATCAAACACTTTAAGTAGGGCAACACCATAAAATGGATCATGTTATGGAAGGGATCCTCTCTTGTTCACTTGCCTCTTTGAGAGGGCATCCTCCTATTGAGCTACCACTCCAAATACAATACTTCTCTTCATGTCATATTACATTGCTTGAACCCCTTTATATAGTGCTACCATCACTTAAGAACATTCTAGAGGAGAAATCTTCTAGAAGTAGAACCTTCTAAGAAGTCCTCTTACATCTATTATATCTAACTACCCATTTATTATATCTAACTACCATAGTGAGCCTTATTTAATAATATATTGGACCTAGTCCACCCTACATTTAATGGCCTTCACTATTATCACTATGGGCCCTCTACCCTTCCCCCCCCACTACCTCTCTACCTGCCTTACATTCCATCCCCCTTATGAAAGCGTTGTCATCAACGCTTGATGTACAACCATATACCAAGGTCCCATGGATAATTGTGGACCATAGTGCTAAAGTATACTAAAGAACCAGGGTCCCATTGAGAAATGGTAGCCACCATGCTGAAGTAGTCCAACCACCATTGTAAACTAGGGTCCCATGCCCAATTGCTCATGTGAACCCCACATGGAAGATATCGACACCAAAAAACCAACTGAAAATGATGCTCCCAATATTGACACCTATCATGTGGATCCAAAAAAGAATATCCATTCACATAGTGGGAGATGATCAAAGATGAATCTGGAAGGAACAATACAATTGTATATTATGCAGGGTGGACGCTGGTAACTAGCTCCTGATGTGGGACATTGATGTTCTCTACAGAAGGTGGAGTAGAGTCATCAAATAAAATATGAAAGTGGTTGTCACCCCAGAAATGACAACTATCCATATACCAATCATCATAGTCGAACTCAAAATAATACCAAGCATATATTTCTTGATTATATTCATCCCTGATGTCTACCATAAGAAATCTATCATGCATTCTATCAAATGAATCTTGAATACTACGAAAATTATCATTGAGGCCATCTGTAAGGTCATGCCATCTAGCATCCAATGTGTCATACAATTGGGATTTGAATTATTCAAGAATTTATTTGAGGGTTTGAGAGGAAATAGCCATTTGAACAGCCTATGAACTCTTCGGCCTCCCAGCCATCACGAAAAAACCAAAATAATAGAACAATAACTTATGGCAGAAAATCGCGGCTTTTTCTGGAAAAACCCTAAAAAAAATGTTGAATTTAAAATACTCATAACTTCACTTCCCGGACTCTATTTCAGCTGATTGTGTTTTTGAAATTGGATGAAATTGTGAGAGGAACTCAGATCTGTAATTTTTTTGGACAAATTCCACCTCCATCTGCTACAGAAATAAAAGAAAATCGTGTCGCCATCCACGGAAAAAAAACCCTGAAAATTGCAAATTTTAAAACTTCAATATCTTGACTTCCCGGACTCCGTTTCAGACGATTTTTTTTTTCAAATTGGGTGTTTTTCTGAGAGGAACTCAGATCTACAAAATGTTTCTGCAAATTTTTCATATAAATATACCAAAATTTTCTGGAATTTCGCGGCCCTCTTTTTTCTTCTCAAAAAAAAAAATCTGCAAAAATAAAAAAAAAATTGTCCACAATATCTGTCAAGGAAAGTGCTCTAATACCATTTGTTAAGAACCTGAATAGATCTACAAATATAATCACCACAAATAATGAAAACACAATATATCCACAAAGCAAGATAGAAGAAACCACACTTTATTATTACCAAACCCTTGAGGTAAGGAAACACCATACAATGGATCCTATTATGGAAGGGATCCTCTCATGTTCACTGGCCTCTTCAAGGGGGCATCCTCCTATTGAGCTACCACTCCAAATGAAATACTTCTCTTCATGTCCTATTACATTGCTTGAACCCCTTTATATAGTGTTACCATCACCTAAAAACATTCTAGAGGAGGAATCTTCTAGAAGTAGAACCTTCTAAGAAGTCCTCTTACATTTATTATATCTAACTACCATAGTGAGCCTTATTTAATAATATATTGGACCTAGTCCACCTTACATTGAATGGCCTTTACTATTATCATTGTGGGCCCTCTACCCTCCCCCCCACTACCTCTCTACCTACCTTACATTTCTCAAACCCTCAAAGAAATTCTACAAATTACTGAAGCATTCAAATCCCAATTGTATGACACATTGGATGCTAGATTCCTTGCAGATGGCCTCAATGATAGTTTTCATAGTATTCAATATTCTTTGGACAAAATGCAGGAGAGGTTTCTTATGGAGGACCTCGGGGATGAATATAATCAAGAAATATATGTTTGGTATGATTTTGAGGCCGATTGTGATGATTGGTATATGGATAGTTGCCATTTCTTGGATGACAAACACTTCCATATTTTATTTGATGACTCTACTCCACCTTCTGTAGAGAACATCAATGTCCCACATCAGGAGCTAGTTACCAGGGTCTAGCCTACATATTCTACAATGGTATTGTTCCTTCCAGATTCATCTTTGATCATTTCCCACTATGTGGATGGATATTCTTATTTGGATCCACATGATAGGTGTCAGTATTGGGAGCATCATTTTCAGTTATTTATTGGGTGTCGATATCTTCCATGTGGGGTTCATATGAGAAATTGAACATGGGACCCTAGTTTACAATGGTGGTTTCACTACTTCAGCATGGTGGCTATCATTTCTCAATGGAACCTTGGTTCTCTAGTCTACTTCAGCACTATGGTCCACACTTATCCATGGGACCCTAGTATATGGTTGTACATCAAGCATAGAGGACAACTCTTTCATAAAGGGGATGGAGTGTAAGGTAGTTAGAGAGGTAGTGGGGGGGGGCAGAGGGCCCATAGTGATAATAGTGGAGGTCATTCAATATAAGGTGGACTAGGTCCACTATATTATTAAATAAGATCCACTGTGGTAGTTAGATATAATAAATGGGTAGTTAGATATAATAAATGTAATAGGAATTCTTAGAAGGTTCTACTTCTAGAATATTCCTCCTCTATAATGTTCTTAGGTGATGGTAGCACTATATAAATGGGTTCAAGCAATGTAATGGGATATGAAGAGAGTATTGTATTTGGAGCGGTAGCACAATAGGAGGATGCCCCCTCAAAGAGGCAAGTGAACATGAGAGGATCCATTCCATAATAGGATCCATTGTATGGTGTTTCTTTACCTCAAGGGTTTGGTAATAATAAAGTGTGGTTTCTTCTATATTGTTTTGTAGATCTATTGTGTATTCATTATTTGTGGTGATTATATTTTTAGATCTATTCAATTTCACCCAGTGGAAGATTCAAGTTGGGTAACTAAACATAATATTTTGAAGCATGGAAAAGCAGTGCAACAGCTCGTGGACAAGGAACCATGAATATTTTGGCCAGAGGAGTATGATGCAGGAGCATCATTATCAAATCAAGAAAAGTGAAAGTGGAAGTCAAAATCGACACCTCAACACATTGAAAGAACCGAACCGACTCTTAATCAGCTTGGCAACGATGTGGAAATTTTTTGAATTTCTCGTTGATTAATTAGTTGTATGTAAAATCGGGCCACCGTTTGAAATGACGAATTATTGTAAATCCTTACACAAATGTAAGATATTACAGGTGTAGGATATTAACCCTTATTATTCATTAGGTTGCATTTAATTAAGTTGAGTAGGTAACCGCTAGAGTAGAAGGTGGTAGAACTTAGATAGGATGGATAAGAGCTCGAGAGTCGAATCCTTAGACAATTTTTTCATTGTATTGCTTGTAGGAGATAGTAGTTGTAACCATGACGTTTTTTAATAGAACAGAGGAGAATTTATCCAATTGTACAGTGTTGATATTGTTTTACAATATTAATGTTGTTATGAGTTTTGTGAATGTATGAGGTTCATGGTGAATGAATGAATTCATGAAGAATTGAATAAGCTTCAATTGTTTCTCTTATGTACGTTTATGCAAGAAGTGCATACCGAACGCAAGGAGTGTGTGTGTGGGAGTCTTTTTCAACTCAAAGCTCGGAAAAGATAGCGTGGAAATTTTGTATGCAAAGTGTGCATATCAAATGCAAGGAGTGCATATCCGAAGTATTTGACTTGGAGAAAACTTTGGAGAAATAACTCGGTGTTTATCATAAGACCGTGTATAGGTCTGTTGCAAGGAGTGCACAGGACCAGAAATCGACTAAGTGTTGAAGAAATCCCTTTGGGGAATTTAAAGTTCGAAGGATGAACAAGTAAAAAGGATTTAGCAGGAGAAATCCTTCAGAAGAAGAATTTTTGAAGGTTGGACAAGATAAAGGGTTAAGATTCACCCGGGAGGAGTTGAATCATTTCAGACCGTTAGATCTTGGAGAAGTCGCGCACTAGTTAGTCACGAGGCTCCTTCAGATTTCACAAATTGAAATATTTGAAGTGAAGAGGGGTGAAAACCTTCGAAGCATGAAGTAGCGAAGTGGATCTCAACCGTTGGTTGTGAGAGAGATAAGGACCCTTGATTTTCTAGGTAGAATTCGGGGTTCGTGATTCGGGAGAAAGCGGTGGAGTCGTTGTCAAAAAGGTCGAAACTCGAAGTTCCGAAGTGGAATAGGGTATGATCTAAGTCGTTGATCATTGGTTGAGGAGGACCAATGATCTCTATGTGTGGAGACAATTAGCAATTCAAAAATTGGGAATTATGGAGTGGAGTGTGTTAAATATTCCTAAAGGCAGGAATCCAAAGAGATCATAGTCATTGGTTGTGTGAATGATAAGAGTCATAGATCTCATTCAGAGGAATCCATTGTTCATAATTCAGAAGAATTGGCAGAGGTTGTACTCAAAACATCTGAAGTCCGAAGCCTGAAGTGCTTAAGGAGCTAAGTCCAAGGTCACAGCCCGAGGTCATATGCGGAGACGGACTAGTGTGGAATATCTTGCGCCCAAAATCTAAGTCAATCGGAAAGAGCACTTAGAAGAGATCGTGGGTGTCATATGACCTACGGATAAAGAGAAAAAGAGATCTGTGTAAAGAGTTCCAGAGCTATTGAAGGTGTGAAAGAGCTAATCCAGCTCAAGACTTTAAGATCCTAGACTGGGAGGCCGTGTCGTCCTTTGGAAAGAAGGGGGGTTTGCACCAGGAGTGATGTGTCTACCGACTATGTTTTTAGCATTTCCAGTTTAGTACTTTCAGATCAAGAGGGAATTTCTCTCACTTTGGGCACACCCCTTCCAAGTCCTAGGATGGTTTTGATTGGAATGACCTTGTTGAGCCTTGCCTTCCTTATTCTATACCTTTTGAAATAAGCATTGAAGTTAATTCAAAAAACATTTACCAATGTATTGTGGATGAAGGAGCCTCTACAAGTATTTTATCCTCCTTCGCTTGGAAAGATTTTGGTTCTCCCAAGATTGTGTCTGCTTCACATGAGTTGTTGGATTTTGACAGACGTCCTAGTGAATATTTGGGGATTCTTCCTTAGTTGCCTATCTTGTTAGGTGGGAAGAGTGTCCTTGTCAACATTATAGTGGTGCAAGGCCCGCTAGATTTCAATATGCTTCTCAAGCATGATTATGTATATTCTATGTATGTTGTGGTGTTTAGACTCTTCTAGGGGATGCATTTACCTCACAATGGAAGCATTCTCACTATCGACTAGTTGGCATATGATAATCACCATCCTAATTCGATGTCAATTCAGGTTGCCCCTTTATATGTTCCTAGTATTCGTGTAGACTCTACCCCACCACAGGTAAATTATGTGGCATCTTATCCTCGGTGTTCGATTTCTCCTGAGAAGGAACTTGTTCACTCATTTTTTCCTTCTCAAGACTTGGTCTTAGCAATTGATCCATTGGTTTATCCAATGGAAGCATGGGAGCCCTTGCTTCCCCCTCTTGGTCTGAGTGATATTGAGTTTCCTTTTGAGTCTGATCTCATTGTTTGTAGATCCTCAAGCCTTTGTGCCTATGATTATTCCCTGATATACTATGTTGGTCCTGACCAGAACCTCCATCATCATATGGAATATGGTCATTTTACTTCTCCCTTTGGGACTGTTGAA
>JZKD02S1672875.1:204911-217075 GCA_000966675.3 Picea glauca | reverse complement strand
ATGGTTGCATCTCTGATATATTTCTGTTATATTACTGGATATACGCGATATCTCTGTGCATTTCTTTATTATATCTCCGCTCTCATTTCGTGCCGAAAATAATCCGGATCAGACTACCTCGTTCATAGGTCCCTCTAGGCATTTTTCAATTACAGTGACAACCTGCTCTATTTCTTCTCCTCGGCCTTCAACCTTTGTGAACAATTGGTAGGCCTTATATTGTACATGTTGGAGCCTCTGAGTTACTTCCATAACTCTACTATGGATAGTGTGGATTTGTTATTGGGCAATGCGTTGTTCTTGGGAGCGCTTCATCCTTTCCACAACTGATAGGGTCTTCAGTTGTGCCTGTATCATTTTGGCTTGATACTTTGCCTCTTGGAGCTGCGACTCCAGTGCCTTCAATTCTGGATTCTCTGTGAGTTGCTCATAGGTCTGGGCACTATGATTAGTAAGTTTCTTACATTCCATAGTAAGATATTTTATTCTCTCAATTGTGCTTTGAGCAATTGCTTCTCTTTGGTCCCTTACATCCCATGGAGTCTTGGGCATTGCGTGGATCTCTAAGTATGCGATGCGTTGTTGTAACTGTTGGATAACTTCTGTGAGCTACTCAAATTTCTGTGTGAATCAATCTTATGCCTTTATTTAGAGGACTGTCATAGAGCGAAGTGCTCTGTTGACTGCTTCTTTCACTATGAGTTTCTCTGCGAGCACTATTGTTTTCCTTATTGTATCTGTGTTTTTTCTTCATCGAACTTCACTTGGAGAGAAATATTTTCCTACTCTGAAGCTTGACATTGTTGGACAAGTACTCCTTGTACTTGTGTCAAAGATTGGGTGGCTTATTCTGTTTCCTCTTGTGCTCGACGAAGGTGAGTTTCGACTGTATTAGCTAGTTGGTGGAGTTGGGTTGGCTCATCTCCCAACTCTAGTTCTCCTGACATAGTGGAGACTGTGCGACTGGAGTGAAGGGCCTACTGAACCCCTTAGAGTTCGAATTCAATCCTATCATACATTTCTTCCTACTTGACCGCTTTTTTTTCTTCTATTTCCAGTGAAGCATCGTTCAGGGCTGCTATGATGAAGTCAAAATCATTGTAGGTGAGGATATTCTGCATCTTGGTCATGGTAGCTTTCGAATTCTTCCAGGAAGAAGGTTTCAGGGGGGAAACCTTTTGCTTCTTCAAGGGATCCTCCGTATCTCTGGGAGGTGTTACTTTGCTGGGCCTCTGTTCATATTCTACTTTGTGACCACCCCCTCGGTCAGGTGACATGGAAGCGATCTTCCCTGAGGTGATACTTAAGTTTTGGACCTCCTCAATCTTCTTTTGCCTAGGTGTATTATGTTCTTTATGGGTGTGCTTGGGGCTGTCAATATTAGATATCTCTATGGGGTTGGTGGGGATAAGGAGGTCAATGGACCATTCCTTAGTGATTTCTTCCAGATGTTCTTCTGTAAGCTTATAATATGTCTGGAGCTACTCTTTATGTTCATCTGCCCATGCTGTAATGTAGGTGAAGTGTTGATATGCACTAAACTTCATCATTGGTTGGAACCTATACAAGGTGTTTGGAGTCATGTGAGGCTTGACTTTGATGGATCACTTTAGCTGTAGGTAGTATGTATGGAACACAACATTCGATTGCCATTGTTTGTTCATATCTGTTGAATACCATAGGGTAGTGAAGTTCGCGGAAAGCGGTTCAAACAAATCTATGTCAGGGAAGGTCGCTCCTTCTGACATATCCCAAGAAACAAATGCAATGAGGACGAGGAGCCAGCTGAAATGAAATTCATAACCCTGATCCTATGCTTCTCGACAATCTAGCTCCAACTGGTTAACTAGGTACTTCGCCCAATTCATCTGTAGGCCTTCCGCACACTTCCTTGTGAGGTCAACAACAAAGCCGATGACCTGCGTAGGTCAGTTCTTCCTTACTAACTTTCTAGCTATTAGTTGACATGTGAGGTGCACTGCACCACTCTGGATGGAAGCTACCTTGTAGCCTCTTGTTCCCTTCTCAACATTGCCATAGGTTTCCTTGATCTTCTGTGCCAGTGTGCGATCTACGAATTTTCCTGGATAAAAGTCCTACAGGTCAGGTCCTTGCATACTCAAGCCTGTGATCTTGTGGATCAGTGTTGTGTCAACTATAATGTGGCAGTCTAGCCATAAGTAGCCACCATGCTAACACGATAGTAGCAGCTTGACACAGACATTGACTTCCTGGTGTCTTCTGAAGTGTGGGATCTTCATGACATTTAGCAGGGTGGACTGTGCAAGGTTCATCATCCATGACTAGGGGATGATCTTCGAGTTCTTTACTTTAGTTCTGGTCAGGTACTTGTATGGGGTGAGCATGCCATAGATTTTGCAATCTTCGAGGTTAAAGTTGCTGAACTTTAGTGTTGCGATCTTGTCTTGGTCTATTCAAACTACGCGTATCCCCTTCGAGAGGTACGCAATAATTATGGTGTATTCAAAATATCATGGCACACTATCATGATTCACTGTTCCATCCATAGGAGGGATGTAATCAAGAAATATGGTTGGAATCAGTTTTTCATTTGCGAGGTCATCTTTATGCTTGGTTCTATTTTCTTCTGATGGTCAGGATGGTCTGGCTCCACGAGCAGTCGACGGAGAGGCTTGCACCATTCTCATCGATGAAGCTTGTACACTTGTAGACATTGACATGACTCTTTCAGTCATGAGGTCGATCAGAAATTCTTCGACAACTTTATCTGTAGCGCTGAATTCATCTGACATACACGCTCGGGGTTGAAAATATTGTGTTCGGGGAGTAATTTAGACACTGCAATATGATAGAAGGAAATAGCACAATAATCACTGTGTAAAATCAACAAGTTTGTGTGCTCAGATTCACAATTAGAAAAAAATTTATCGCAGCATGGGGTGACGAGATAAATAGAAAACTTGGCAACGAATCTCTTGCAACAGGTGAGAAGCCTTCACTAACTCTGTTCTATCCATTATGGCGTGGTCCAATGGTTTAGTGGTGAACCATAAATTCCTTTCTACCTATTCGGAGGGTCAGTCGAACGGTTATATTAGTGCCAATATATATATTGCTTTGCCATGTCAAAGTGCCATGTGACATTGTTATGTTATCTCGATGAAGTTCCAATTTTGCAAATTTTCCTTCTATGAAGTTCCCTCTGGAAATTTCTGTAACTTGTTTAGATTATCTCTCTTCTTATTAAGCTTTCTAGCCTTCTTCCGAGTGAGCTTCATCTCAGTATTCCTTTTTCCATTCTGACTCTTATCTTCTTTTGGAAAAGTTACTTCGCACTATTGAGATTCTTTCCTAATATTAGAGGGTGATACTTCTTCTTTAGCTAGAATAGATACTTCAATCTTCTGAGAGTCGTCTAGTGTTCTTGCAACTTTGACATCCGAGTCTCTGGTGTTAAATAGATTCGATCTGTTCTTCTGTTCTTCAATCAAGTGTGTGATCCTTCTAGTTATGAAATATTTTAACTCTTACTTCTTCTGCTCTAAAATTTCTTCTTCTTCTTTCCTTCTGGCCTGATCTTTTTCAATCCAAGGTTTTCCTAGTAACATGGTAAATGGGGCCATGTTCTCAATAAATCTAATAGTCTCAAAATCTTCCTCTGTCGAAGTTCCATTGGCATTCATAGATATATTGGTGATATTTCCACATAGGTTTATCAACTTTCCTCTAAATACCCCTATTCCTCCGAATGAAGGAGTCATAGAAGGCTTCCCTAAAAGTTCCCAAGTTCTTTTTGTCATGATATTCACCTGTGTTTCCTCATCTAGAACACAGTCAATGTCGGAGTATCCTATTCTTGCTTCAAGGAATTCTTTTTCTTTGAAGGTCTCTGATAAGCTGACATATCGGTGATCATTCATGGTTTCTCTTATCTGTAGCAATACTTTCTCAGATTCTTTTTGGGGTTCTGTCATAATCATAGTTTTTGGACCTGCCTTAGGGTTTTCTTGTCTCGTGTTCATTCCTTCAAGCTTAGCAATCATTCTAGGGAAATCCACTAATTCATGGTCCATAGCTTTGCAACAAAGACAACTAGGTCTTCTCCCAGAGAATTCCTTACCAAGATGTCCCATTTTTCTGCAACTGTAATAGAGGGTTAATCCTCTCTTTCTTTTAAATGATTCCCATCTCTTTCTATACTACGCGCTAGGATCATAGTAGCTAAAACGCAAACATTTCTTTCTAGGATCCTGCATACACTTGTTAGTCCAAACATTCTTTCTATGCACAGGTATCATATATCTTTCACTATTCTTATCAGATCTACAGATATCAAGCCTTCTTTCATCTATTAGTGCCCTAGTTTTCAAGCTAGGACATAATCTCTCAAACATACCTAGATCCAGACTTTTGAAACAAAAATTTCCACTTATCTTACTTCTACAGAGAACAAATATTTCAGATCTAGAACTTTTCACTATTCTTACCTTTATCAGAGCACATATCTTGCAGATCTTATCTCTTTTCTTTAGATATGACCTCTTTTCTTCATATCTGACCTATTTTCTTTAAATCTGACCTCTTTTATTTAGATCTAACCTCTTTTATTCAGATCTGACCTATTTTCTTTAGATAAATTACCTCTTTTATTTAGCATAGAACCTTATAACTCAAGTAGAATACTATGCACTAGAGCGACAGATATATGCATGGAGCTTCCACAATTTCAGTTTGAATCTTTGCACAAAGCTTCTTTTTCCTTAGTTCCCAGCAATCACAGTTTCAGGTCCCGACAACAGAGCCATTTGTTGGCACAGGGGAAGACCCAGGGTTCAACGCTACAAAAATGCACCAACAAAATGCTAACTATCGACCCTTTCAGCAACACTTACGAAGCAAATGAAGTCTCACCTGAGGTAGAGGTAGGGGTGGTTGCAGGACTCGAGTGTCTGCAACCTTAGCTAGGACACAAATATGTGATTGTAATACTTAATAGAGCACTTTAGCACCAATATTTCATCAATATTTGACCATTATTCTAGTGCGCAGATAAAACAGAGCATCACATCATTCACTCATATCTGATGTATTTAGGCACTATCATAGAGAGGTAGATTAGATCTAGCAGATTCAATCACTAAGCACATTCACATAGGTAAGATCTAACATTCATATACATTATTAGCACAAAACATATACAGATCTATCTATCTATATCAAATCACTTAGCAAGTAAAGACACAAGCATATCAAGACATCGCACAAAGAAAGACAAATCAACATTTACGTGGTTCACCCCCACCCTGGGGCTACGTCCACAAACTCTTATTCTTTATTATCTTCGGTCAAGCTTCTTATAGGCACATAGCATCAAAATCCTACTCCACAGAAGACTCAAGATCTGCGCACACTCTGCCAGATCCTCCTTCTTACAACTCCTTTCACATAGCTCTGCAAGCCTCACAAAATATGCACAAAGGACTTACAATCCTTTAATCACATAGATCTATCACTTAGCCATTCATTTGATCACTTATCCCAATATCACATAGATATGCGTATCTTGTCCTCCTCTTACATAGCCTAGACATCTATTTATACATTTACAAAATAGGCCTAAACATGGGTAAACCCATGGGACGACATCCCATACCCGTTACATAATCCCAAATCCCAAAAAGGACCCAAAAAGGGGCCTATATCTCCCTACCTCTGCTTCGTCTTGTGCTCCTTATTCGACATGCTATCAAATTCCCAAAATAGGTCAAACTTGACCAAGGATCTCCCAAAACTTGGTCAAGGGCCAACATGCATGCAAGTGATCCGGGTTATTATACTATTGTTTGTTTTGATTATGATTATGAGATATTGGGGATTTGATGATAGTTTATTTAGTTGTATTTACATAGACAAGTCCTATTGAATGGGTTCTCCTGAGTGTGCAAGACTCTGGACATTGAGGATGTAGAGGCATTGATGAAACCCCTTTAACTCTGGATCGAGTCAATGAGTGGACTATTAGGGTTTGAATGTTGTTGATGTGACATATGTACATGATTAGATGTTATGATGATCGATTATTATTGCTGACATGATTCGTTGATGGATGCAGGTTGGTGATAGCTTGTTGACTAGACTCACATTTGGAGTAGCGGGGCTACGCATGACAACTAGATAAATTGAGGGAGAGGTGTGGTAGTAGCCCTGCCATAACCTACTAGCACTCCCGTCGTGGCTCAAATTGTAGGTTAACGATTACCTAGTTCGAAAAGACCCATGATGCCATGAGGGAGGACTGTGACAGTCACTCACAATTATTCTAAGGGGTGTGCAATAAGGAAGGTGCCTTATTCCTTAGAGGCCCTTAGTCTCCCATAAGATCACCTGGCGGAGCATTGACTCCAAGGGTTTGACGTCTACCAAATTTAATCAAGAGGCAAGTGACATCCTTGGAGCACATAGTGCATCTTGAAGGGCACATTGCACAAAGAAAACAGAAAGAGGTGAGTGGCACCCTTGGAGCACGTAGTGCGTCCTGAAGGGCACATCACGATTTTAACTATGATAAGTTAATAAACCTAGTGTTTAGAAAATTATGCATCCTTAGGACCTGGTCGGCCTTAAAATAAATGGTGTGATAAGTAAAGTTTAATAAGAATTTTTCCCTTAAAAATTGTCACCCAACATAGTGAAATTAAAACCTAGGTCTAAGTATAAAATGTGGATAAAGAAAAAAAACTAAATAAACATGTAACAAGAAGGGAGGTAAGAAATTCAAACTTAATTATTAAAGTAAAAAAAATGTAATGGAGGATTAAATTTATTAAAAGGGTAAATGGTTATTGTTATATAAAGTTTCTAAATTGATTTTAGTTAAAAAGGAAAAGGGAAAATGGTTGTTTTTATCTACACTTGCTAAATTGATTTTTTAGTTAAAAAGGAAAAAGGGGAAAACTTAAAAGAAAAAAGAAAATTAAAGAAGAAGGGAAAATTAAAGAATAGGGGAAACTTAAAGAAAAAGATGAATGTCTAACTTAGTAAGGAATCTTGCCTTTGGAACTTTCTATTTATGAACAAGACTAAGAATTAAGTAAGGTGTAAGTCATTTAAGAATTGTAAGGGAATTTTGGGACACCGAAGAGCATTTTTAGGAATGATTTTAGGTAGATGAGGGAAATAGGAATATCTAATTAATTAATAAAATTAATTTTTGGTGCAACTAGGGAATCAAGCGACATGTTTATGGGGGAGGTTTTTCAAAATTAATTAAATGAAAAATTAATTTAATGAGAATTTGGGAAACTAATCACTTGAAAACTCTATAAAAAGGATGGAAGAGAGGAAGTATGGATGGTATCTGGTTTGTGTAACGTTACGGTGCTGAAATTTTATCTTAACTGAACTTTCACTAGTGGGAGTTAGGATACCTATCTCAGGTGATGAGTGGTAGCTCGAACTTGCGAGGTGATCTGGGTGCTAGCATTCTCTGGTATTACATGTGTGGCCCCTTTGCGACTCGGGGGGATTAGGGGGAAGAAGAGTACCCCTAGAATTGGCTAGGATGTACCATTGAAGTCACATCAATGGGAAAGTGAGAGATGGATGGAGGGCGCTTAAGACAATGACGTCAGAGCACTCACATTTGAATAAGGTACGCCTATTAAAGTTGTTACTTGCAATGAAATTTAATTTACACTTGTTTATTTTACTGTACTCGGATGAATATTTCATTGCCATGAGCTTTACTTGAAAATGTATTTCTACAATAATTGTAATTCCCTTGTCACTTGATTCATTTAGTAAGAACCCCTTGCTCTCCAAAGTATCCTTTATTTCTGAGTTATTGCCTAATTGTGCGTGGCCAGAATGAGCCCCGGACTCAAAACCTTGTCTGCGCCTTTGTATCTCCTTCCTGTGTTCTCTTTATCCCTTGATTGCGCTTTTATTTCATTATTTTCTTCTCCACAGATAAGATCTGGATGCAAATTTGTGTTTATCCTCTATTCCATGATCCTTTAAGTTATTAGTCTATGCCTGAGCAGTCGGCCAGGAGCCAAATCGACTGTCTTTCACTCTAATGTTAAAGATTTAGATTCAAATGCCCTGCTTTCGTGTGCATGGATAATAAGTGTAGGGTCATTCCTTTGCCAAGCATTTAATTGCAGTGAGTTTCTCTGTGTTTTCCCTTGAGTTGTAATCTCGACACCCTCTCTTTTTACTTGAGTTTTCACCATGTGTTTACACCTTGTTTTAACCCTCACTTTACCCAATATTTCCACTTCATTTCTCTGCATTTCCAGATCTCTGATCACTGCGTGGGTAATACTTGGAGTGTGCAATGCACATGCGTTATCATTGTTAGTCAGGAACTTCATTGTTATTTACACAACAATTTAGTTAGGGTTTTTATTGTTCTTTAGTTATGGATTTATTGTTATTTACACAACAATTTAATCTTGATTTTTATTGTCCTTAGTTATGGATTTTATTTTTATTTACACAACGATTTTATGATTTCCATTACTATTGTTTAGCATTGATCAACACTTGATTAACTATCATTGAATAGTGACATTATTGTAGGCAGTTGTATCATTTTTAAAACACAGATTTATTTTAATAGATAGTAATATTATTGTGGACTTCAATATCATTGTTAAACCACAATTTATTAATAGACAACAATATAATTGTAGACAACAGTATCATTGTTAAAAATGTGATTTTACCACTGCGTTTTCCTTGTAAAATGATCTCGAATATCCACGTTTTTCCTTTTGAATGATCTCAGATCTCTGCATTTTAACTTTTGAATGATCTTTGAATCTCTGCATTTATAGACCACTCTCTGTGTGCCTAGCCCATCATTTACTTAATCTCCATTTCCTTCCAATAATTGTATCGATTATGAAAATACAAAATATGAGAACAACATTGAAATTCTTTTGGTCGATACTCACTCAAAGAGAGATTACCCATCTTGTTTTACGGTTTGTCCTTAGTAAAAGAATTATGCCGAATATGCTTCTGGTTTCTGGACATATCCTTGGATGCCTTTAGTTCCCAATGAGGCCACAACGATTTGAGAGTTTCCTCGATTCTTTTGTAGTGAGATATCGACTCTAGCGCCCCCTTCCTAGCTTCTAAACGATGGTTAAATTTTGACACCCATGCTTGTTGTTGTGCCTTGCGTGCTTTCTTTTGTGCCATCCACTTTTTTGTGTGATAGAGATCCTGAATTATCCACCATATTTCACTCGTCCTCGGATCCTTATTTACACTGGGTAACGATTTAATTTTACAGAGTTTTAAATTTCCTTTTAAATTCAATTACACAACAATTTAAGGGTAATTACCCATAGATGTTTACCCAACGTCTTAATGAATGCCCAAAAGATTAAATATTGAGCAGTCAGATCTAGATTTGTTTCCAAATTTTAGAACACCTTATGTTTTATGGGAAGCAAAAACACTGACAACGATTGCTTGGCAAAGAGGCCAGGACAGACACATTTTTAGGTGGCTAGTGGTGGTTATTGTTGTTTTTATTTATTTATTTTGCGATCTTTGAGTTGCCTTGGTGAGTTTTTATTCTAATACACTTTTTTTAAATTCATTAATATCTGTTGGCCCTTGAGAATCCCCATACGAACAATTGGTAGGTGTAATGAGTGTGCCCCGCCCCTTTTTGTTAAACCTTGAATAAAAACAAGCAGAATATTAATCAAGCGGAGATGATTAATGGAGTCAGCGCATGCCATCGAATGATATAAACATTGGCGTTTCCAACTTAGTGTTTTAATGGTTTTAGTTATGTATTTACCAACGTTTGTTTTAAAAGTTGGGCATCAACTTCATGCTCCCATTTTAACTATGGTTATCTTAGTTATACAACAGTTTAAGATTGAGTAACCATTTATAGTTTAATAGTTTGCATGTGACTATTCATTTCAGTTCCAATTTCTACATATCAGTTTAATTGAAGAAAATCATATGACAATTATCCATTCTGATAGATTAATTGGTTAATGGAAATGGTGATAGATTAAGGGCTGCAATGGTAAAAGATTAATTGTTGCAAGATCAATTCTTACTATATTAATTAATTAATAGATCAATTGCTTAATAGATAAAATTTCTTAATAGATTAATTTATTTATAGATCAATTGGTAATAGATTCACTCATTTGTGTTGGCATGTTTTCAAACAGAAGGTAGAGCAGAGTATTTGTTTGTCATTGATGGAAAGCACAACTTGATGATGATGAATAAGAGAAAGTGGCAAGACCAGCAACGCAACGATGATTGCATGATGAACAAGAGAAAGTGGGAAGACCAGTAGTGCAATGATGATTGAATGGCAGAAAATCCCGAAATGCGAAAGGACAGAGCATGTCAAATAACTCCATTTCAGAGTTTCATAGACCGGGAAATCGGAGTTTCGGATACCGGGTGTTGGAAGTGTAGAAACACTTCACCACAGGAGTCCCGAAGTCATGAAATGCGAAATGCCAAAATCTCGAATTAGGCACAACGAAGACTTGTGAATTCGCGATATATTCCTAACCATCAGATGAAGGATTGATCTGGACCGTTGATCAGACATGACAAAGGCCCGTGAACTTTTGATAAGATCTGGACCGTTGGGTCCATAGGACACGTGGAGAAAGATCGTCATTTCATTGACTGGAAAGTCAAAGGAACGAGGTTCCCTAGCCTCTCGAATTCATGACATGCTAAATGCCGAAGTGCCAAAATGTGAAAAACACCTTTTGGTGTAGGTTTCGGTTACTAGAAGATGGAGGAGTTAAGTGTCGAAACACTTAGCAATAAGAATGTCGAAATTGCGAAATGCGAAACCCTGACGTAAACTCCATTTCGGAGTTTCGGATACCGGGACTTGAAGTTGTCAAGAACACTTAACATTAAGAATGCCGAAATTGCGAAATGCGAAATTCCAAATTAAACTCCATTTCAGAGTTTCGGATACCGGGACTTGGAATTGTCAAGAACACTTAACAAGAAGAATGCCAAAATTGCGAAATACGAAATGTTGAAATGCCAAAAGGAAAAACTCTGAAATCCCGTCAATCTTCCATATCAGTGGGTTATATGAACCATCCGATTATTTTAGATATTTTGTGATCATGATTTTTATAATGGAGGAGTCATGATGACTCGAAGGGAAAAACGCCGAAACCCCGTCAGTAGTTCGATTAAGAAAAGAAGGGATCAAGTTATGAAGTTTTTGTGGACCATTGATCTGGCTCCATTTCGGGGATCGCGACATGGAGTAAAAATTTATCTTATCAGAAGAAGTGTCGAAATACCGAAATGCTGAATTGTGAAATTGTGAAATAAATGCAATGTAGAATTCCTGCAGAAACCTCGATAGATCTAGAATTCTAGTTAAATTGAACACATGCAATTTGAAAGTTTTTGCTCCATAAATCAGAGAATTATATTAATAAAAAATGAATATACATTAGCAACAATCCTAAAAAATAATAGAGGAGGTGAATATATAGAAATTTCCAACATAGAAATTCTAGTAAAAGAAAGCTAGATATAGCTAAAATAGGTGTCATAAGCTAAGGGAGACCACATAGTTCGACCTAGACCACTAAAGATACATGCCACACACTCATTAACATCCACAAGATTCAAGTGATGTGCATAGGCTCACTTAATCTCTCTTAACTAATAAGAGAAGCAGTTCCAACTCACTTAACTGACCCGAAATAGTAGTTACTAATAATAGTAACGACAAAAATCATTAATTAAGGAATAAATATCTCACTCAAAGAGGAGGTGCACATTCCCCAATAATAGATGAGTTTTTTCATGGGGGAGTTGGAATAAATCATGAATAAATCAAGAAAATCAAGAACCGGGAGTTGAGTCTTGATCTAAAATTAGCAGTTCTCCCTAAAATCTAGGGATGAGGCGCCCGTCTTCTCTATGTGGCCAAATTAGGTGAAATAAAGTGTAAATGAATGTATTAAACAATATCTAGGAGTCTAATATAGGTATAAACTAATGTAATTTAGGTTTATTCTCCAACAACCCCCCTTAAGCCTAACTATAATAGACCAAAAAAAATGAGTCCTGACAACTTGGCAATTTTAGGTACTGATTACATAAAAGAACTCCTCATGAAAAGAGGAAAGAGGGAAAACCTC
>JZKD02S1672875.1:175120-188847 GCA_000966675.3 Picea glauca | reverse complement strand
GAGGTCAAAAGCAAGGAATCATCTTGCTTTATGTCTAACAACTAGGTCAGAAGCAAGGAACACATCATCATCTTTCTTTACATCTAACAACGAGTTCAGAAGCAAGGAATCATCTTGCTTTATGTCTAACAACTAGGTCAGAAGCAAAGAACACATCATCATCTTGCTTTACGTCTAACAGCGAGGTCAGAAGCAAGGAATCATCTTGCTTTACGTCTAACAGCGAGGTCAAAAGCAAGGAATCACATATCATCTTGCTTTACGTCTAATAGCGAGGTCAGAAGTAAGGAATCATCTTTCTTTATGTCTAACAGTGAGGTCAGAAGCAAGGAATCATCTTGCTTTACGTCTAACAGCGAGGTCAGAAGCAAGGAATCACACATCATCTTTCTTTATGTCTAACAACGAGGTCAGAAGCAAGGAATCATCTTGCTTTACGTCTAACAACGAGGTCAGAAGCAAGGAATCATCTTTCTTTACGTCTAACAGCAAGGTTAGAAGCAAGGAATCACACACTCCCCCTTTCAGGGAGGGTCCTTTCGAACTATACCAAGCTTATCTTGAAAGTGTTCAAACTTTACAAGAGATAGAGGTTTGGTCAACACATCAACAACATATTCATCCGTTCTAACATATAGGAGCTTCAGGGCTCCTCTCTGCACCATGTCATGGATGTAATGATAGCGAATCTCTATGTTCTTCGACCTGTCATGGAATACAAGATTCTCTATAATTTTTTATGCAGTTCTGGTTGTCACATAGGATCGTGGTTGCTTCCATCTCTAGGTCAAATAAACCGGTCAACAACTTTTGGAGCCATATAGCTTCGTAGCTAGTATAACATGCGACAATGTACTCTGCTTCCACTGTGCTGAGAGAAATACTAGATTGCTTCCTACTCTGCCACAAGATCATGGCTGATCCCAAACTGAAACAACATTTAGAAGTGCTTTTTCTGTCAACAACGCTTACTTCCCAATCTGAATTAGTGTATCCACTCAATGTGAAATTATGATCTCCATCATAGATGAGACCATAATCTATCATACCTTTAATGTACCTAATCACATGTTTTGTAGCCACTAGGTGAAAACATCTGGGCTCTACCAGAAACTGACTCAAGGTGTTCATGGAAAAACAAATGTCTAGTCTGGTGTTTATCAGGTACATCAGTGATCCAATAATCTGTCTGTACAGTGTGGCATCAATCAAATCTAATGAAGTATCAACCAACAACTTCAACTTTGCTTCCATGGGTGTATTCATGGGTTTTCATTCCAGCATGTCGAATCTCTTTAAGATCTTGACCGTGTACTTCCCTTGGTTAAGGAAGATCCTCTCTAGACTTTGCCATACCTCAAGACCTAAGAAATAATGCATTAAGCCAAGGTCTTTCATTTCAAATTCAAGGGCAAGTCTCCTTTTTACATTCAACGATGATCTTTTCTTCTCTAGTTAAGAATAAGTCATCCACATATAGCAGTAAGGTTATTGACTCATTATCCATAATTTTGAAGTCGAGATTTGAGTCTACTTTACTCTTGGTAAAGCCTAAGCTCGTCAAGAAACTGTCTATACGGCCATACCAAGCTCTAGGAGTTTGCTTCAATACATATGAGGCTTTATTCAATTTGCAGACATGAAACTTCCTGTCTTCTACCTCAAATCCTTGAGGTTGCTCTATATACACTTCCTCTTCAATGACACCATTTAGGAAAACTATCTTCACATCCATCTGGTGCAACTTCCACTTCATCTTAGCTGCAAGAGTTATGATGGTCCTGATCGAAGTGTATCTGGCTACAGGAGAAAATGTCTCTTCATAGTCAATGCCTTCCTTCTGGGAAAATCCACGAGCAACAAGTCTTGCTTTATACTTCTCAATACTTCCATTAGAAACATGTTTTATTTTGAAGAGCCATCTATAGGATACCCCATCTTTATTCCTCGATCTGGAAACTATTTACCATACTTCGTTCTTCATTATGGATTGGTATTCCTCAGTCATGGCATCTGCCCATTCTTTTCTCTGAATGGATTCTTCAGAGAAGGTAGGCTCTTCTTCTAGAATATCACACATCAAAGCCGTATAATTGGAGAATGGCTTTGGTCTTTTCCCCTGTCTCAAGGTTCCTTCTGGAACACCATATTTCTGTCCATCTTGAATAATCTCTCTTGCCCAAGCATGCTTTCTTTTATGGGAGAAGGTCATTTGAGAAGGTTCTTGAACTTCTTTTATATCATGGTCTTCAGGAGTCTCCTCATCATGGGAAGTTACGACTTCCTTCTCTGGTTCTACAGCTCTGGGAACTTCCCTCACGGATTATGCAATCCTGGGGATTACGGGTTCCTCTTCATATACTTCTTTAAGCTGGCATCTTCTTGATTTATTAAGTGTTGCTTCTTCATCAATGGTCACATCCCTTCTGATCTCAATGTGGTGGTCACTTGGTATGTAGATTCAGAAGGCCTTGGAGACCCCACAAATATTCCCTTCTTTCCTAAAGGGTCCAACTTGTTTCTCTTTTCTTTAGGTATATGAATAAACATTGGATAGCCAAATATTTTGAGATGGATTACCTCTGGCTTCTTTCCGATGAACATCTCTTTTGGTGTCTTGAGCCCAAGTGTGCTATGGGATAATCGGTTCTGCACATAAATAGTTGTCATTGCTGTTTCTGCCCATAATCACATAGGAAGATCTTGATCATGGATCATAGTCTTCACAGCTTCTAGTATGGTTCTGTTCTTCCATTCAGCTACATCGTTTTGTTGGGGATATTGATCCCAACATATTTGCAGAAGTTCATGAACTCTTTTGAGGTATATTCTCCTCCATTATCTGACCTGAGTATCTTAATCTTCCTGACAGAAAGGTTCTCTATCAAGGCTTGATGAACACTTCAAATATATCCAACTCTTTACGAGAATAATCATCAATGAATGATACATGGTATACATACCCACTAATGGAGGATGATGGCATTGGGCCACATACATATGAATGAATGAGTTCTAGGATTCCTTCTGCCTTGTTGTCCTTCTTCGGAAATAGGTTCTTCATGTTCTTCCCTTGTGCACATCCATTGCATACGTCTTCATGGTCACCTTTGAGTTTTGGCAAACTTGTGACTGCTTTGCATATGTATGGTAATACGTTGTAGTTGAAGTGAGCTAGTCTTCTATGCCAAGATTCTTCAACGGTGTGGGTCATGGCATCTTCTGAGTGACCCTTTAGCTTATGTGGGCCACCTTCTTCTTTTCCAATGATGATTGCTTCATATATGGTCTCTCCTTTATCACGTTACCTTATGCAACCTTCTCTATAGCTTCTTCATGTGACAAAATGAAGTCAACACTCTCATAGTGTTGTGACCAAGAATTCTTCCATGGCAACCTGGAACTAACACAGGAAGTTTCTCCTAGAGGAGGTGTTAGTTGTATCAGGCAAAGTATTTACCTCTATATGCTCACATGCTATCAGGTATAATACTCTACAAAGATTTCTATCTCAACTATAGTCATCAACTTGTCATATGTACCTTTGAATCTTATCAACTTGATTTAATCAAACCTGGATCTTTGTCTTTAGGAATGAGTGCTTGCTTTTCTTCCAAGTCTCCTTCACTCCAGTGACGAGTGCTTTCTTCAACCTGTCTGCTGTACTAAGACAATACACTATCTTGAAAGAAGGTTAGGTTAGGGGATAAGCTCTATGATCAACTTTTAATCCTTCTAATAATTTGATCATAGCTTCAACATGCAATACTGATCAAGATAATGTCATGACAGATAGATGTATACCAGAATAATCACACCTGGGTTGCATCATTCCTTTGAATGTGTTGGATCTTGAGATCCTTCTGGATCTATGGCAAGAGATCACTTCTCCTACAAATACTCTTTAGGGTTTAACCATTAAACATATGTGAGTACATACCTCTGATGGCATTTGTAGGCAGTGGCTCCATCTGGTAGTAGCAATAATCATTACTAACTCTTAAAAAAAATTTAAGGGTGATTGCAACTGGTTCTGCGGCTGCAACTGCAACTGGTACTGCTACTGCAACTGCTTCTGAGACTGCAACTGCAACTACAACTTAGGGTTTTATGAGGAAACCCTAATTTTTCAAACTTCGAATTTTGAAGATCTTATCCAGGGGATAGATGCACTGAGCTGAGGCGAGTTAGCTGGTGTAGTCAGAATTTTGAAAATCCAACTTTTACCCCTCAAACTTGATCTGTGGATTTCTGGACTGGTGCTTCTGGTTTTCTGGTACTTCTGGTACTCTGGTACTTCTGGTACTTTTGGTACTCTAGTTTTCTAGTTTTTTGGTACTTTGTGAAACTAGGGTTTCACTTTCTAGGAGATCCAACCACTGAAAAGGTGCGCTGAAGGTGCCAAAATGATCCTTGGGGGAGGGCGCAACTTTCTAGGTGGTTTTCGAGCTGAAAAGATTCACTTTTGAAAAACCCTAATTTGTAGGTACTACAACAGTGGTGTTTTTCTCTTGCAAAATATGCTTCCTTCAGGTTGGCTCTGATACCATGTTAATGTTTTATGCCATTATTATAGTTCTTTTCATTTCAATAGATAAGAGCAGCATAAGAACAAGATCACTGAGAAATACATATTCACAAGAGACACAACATTTATCCCGGGAAACCCTCTAGGGGAAGAAAGCCCAGCAAAAACTTCCTTATCATAAATTTCCAATACAATGTCAAGAGATAACTCAAACCAATACAGAAAGTCCTCTCCAAAAGATTCACCACTTTTCTCCCTCTTTCTTTTGCCGGTAACAGATCAGAACTTGTCTCTCAAACTGAGCAAGTGAGTTGTGTTCAAATGAGGCGCTAGCCTCCTGTATTTATACAAGTTCTGGTACGTGTGAAGTGTCTCTTCACTGGCAGGGCTGACTTCTCAATTTGGGGGGGTAAACCCACCTTTATTATATTTCTGGATCTCTTAATTAACTATTGGGGCCGACTTCTTATTATGCATATTATAATTGTCTGTTGACCATTCCGCAAAAGAGGATTTCATCCTATTACAATAACTGACATGATCAATCCACAATGGGGATTAATCCTATGAATAAAATATCAATATAATAAGAATACTCTTTGCAGTTACATTATTTCAAAAAAAAAAAGGTGTATTTTTTGTTTCAATGTATGTTTGGCTCATGATTGTATAATGTTGAATTCCAACATCTTAATGGTTAGTCTTGGCTTGAGAATTAATTTTGATCGTTATTTCTACATGTTTTGTGTAATCAGGCTAGAGGACAGCCCTGATTCCATGTTAATTTGATACATATATGTTTCTTCATGGATATTTTGGTGCATTTGGTCTTTCAGTGTAATAGGGGATGGCTCTCTTAGTGCCAGAATTCTTAATACTCTATTTGAGATCATTTGTACGTGATATGTTGGCATATAACTGACATATGTACTGGTATATATAATGGGATATACACTAGTATATATACTGACATATTATATCAATATCTATATTGGTATATATACTAGTATAATATGTCAGTGTATATACCGGTATATACATCAACATATCATGTACCGATCCCTTTATATAATATTCTTGGGTGATATTGTAGCCACGTTTCCTTTCTTTTGAGACATTAAAGCTAAAAGGGGTCACTGGTTTCATACCATTGGACTTCATTCTTCCCATGCTACTTTAAAAGTTGGTTTCATACCATTGGACTTCATCCTTCCCATGCTACTTTATAAATTGAGCTTTAATCCATTCCCATGTTGGAATAATGGGTGACATGTCCTTAGTTTGGACAAATAGTCATTCGTGGAAATGGTTTTAGAGTTAATAATAATGTGTATGTGTGTAAATTTAAGAGACTAAATTTAGTTGCATATGTTGTTGTTTGCTCCATGTCTCATTATCACTTGCATTTCTGATCAACACCCTTTAATTTTCCAATTGTGCCTAGGTTTTATCATTGTTCCCCATTTTCCAATTAGCAAACTAGGAATCCCTTAACCATTATGATTGGAAAATTTTGAACCTCAACAATGAACATATGTATTTAAGAATCTTATATTTATAAAATTCCCCTCAACCATTTTCATTCTTAGAAGCTCAACCTCAACAATGACTAAAAATATGTACTTAAGAATGTATTGTGGATTTGTTGTACGAGAATGTACTAATCACAACTTATTATGTGGTTGAAAACTGCTCTCAATTTCAATGGACCATTTTCATGATGCTCACACATTTCATGAATACCTTGTGGCTTCTATGACTATGGAATTTTTTTTCGAAGTGAAGTTTTTCCGCATGTCTAATGTCTTTTGTATTTCACAAGTTTGCAAGTTCTTCATTGGCATATTTGGTGATTGACAACCTTCCCTAATAGGTGTTCCATATATCTTCTTTCATGTTATTTTTCAGGTTCTTGTTCTACAATAATCTTCTTGTTTTTCTTTGTAAACCATTTGTTAACACGTGTTGTAAGTTATAATTTTAAAAGGATATCCAACACACATTGTTTTTTTATTTTTTAATTTTTTAATTTTTTATCTTCACTAAGTGTCTTAGTGGTCTACAAATATGTGAAATGGACATTTTATACATTTGGGTATGGTAAATGGAATTACATATCTTGTTTATCTAAAAAAAATCAATATTTTTAATTATGATGTATGAGTGTCAATACTAAGTGAGTTTAGTAAGCATGGAGTTACAAGATATGTTGTTTATCTAACATTTTCATGTTTTATATTGTTATGTACATGTGTCAATACTTAGTCAATTTAGTAGGATTGTTTGTGACAACACCACAACTAGTATGAGACTATTGAAGCACACTGAATCTAGATAAATATAAAAACCCTCAATTCCTTATCAATTATCCATTACATTGTTTGAGATGTTCAACCTCTTACAATATTTCCTCACATTTGTCTCACTTTTTTCAAGTGACATGTTCCAATTATTTTTTTCCGTTGGAATTTTTTCTTTTTCTAAAATTTTATTTGAGGAATAAAAAATGTTACCCACATTAACACAACCTATTTTAATAAAAAACTTAATTCTACATCATTGTTTTTGACAATTTTTTTCATTTTTCCTTAAAAAAAAAAAAAGTACAACTTCATTGCATTTTTGCAAAATACCAATTTTCCTCAAAATGCAACTTATGATAGATGTTCTTTCCATCTCGTGTAATTTTCCAAATACATTTCAACAGCTCTCTCATCCTTCCCTACTCTTTCAATTTTCTATGCTAAAATGTGTACGGACATTACTGCTATGTGGTTGTTGTTTAAATTATTTGAATTTAAGGAAATGAAACAAGGATCAACTAGATGTTCGTTGTGTTCAATTATGTTCAATTCTACCAACATCAAGAAAAATACACTAGATACAAGAATTAAGAGTCCATACATACAATAGTTTACTACTCTTGTAATATAATAATTATTAACACAAAGGAGAAATGAAACCAATATTTGAAAGAAAGAATTCTTAGAATTTTATGTAATATACCACAATGAATGAAAGAATGAGGGATGTTTTCTTCATTCACATGTATTGTATGGAGTCATCGAGACCTGTAGCGTATGGATTTATCACTTTGGTATTAGCATACACCTATCCACTTGGAGCTATCAAAGTGTGGCAGGGATGATTTTAAGGATGGAAATTTATTTTAAAATGTAGAAACCTTGGCGAATCTTACTAATCCTTCATATGCCAACTATTAATGTTTGGCAATATTTTTGTAAAAATATTCAAATTTATAAGGATTTTATATAGTTTGTATAAAATATTGGCGATTTTTAAGGTGAAATAATTTTATCCTATAGAATTTGGGCGAATAATTTTTAGAATGGTGAATCTTTTTTTGGGAAAAACCATGATAAATTAGCCCATGAGCTATATTTATCCCCTAAAATCATCCTTGAAGTGTGGCTTACTTATGTGATTTCACCATGCATGTATTTTCTAATAATGACATTGATACCTCTTTTTCTTCATAAGAAGGTTTCTCTATGATGAAGCCCTCTCCCTTGTGTCACCTTGCCTTAGCCTAGATGCACAAACTCTTTGGGATATATAGCATTTAGGTATGGTCCCCTATTGCCTCCTCTCTTGTCTCTAGTTTCTAGTCACATGTTTGAATTTTCTAGACCCTTTGTGGCACCCTCCTATTGGTTGGGATTTTTCTTGAACTCCAAACCATTGATTTGGACCATATTTAATTAGGGTGCTTCATTTCTAATACTCAATGACCCAAACCCATTTAGGAATGATTCATAGGGATTATTTGGGTCAAACTTTCCTTTTCCCTTTCTCAATTTATTGGCACCAAATGAACTATGGCTTTTGGAGGCCATACAACAACTGCAAGTCGCAACTCATAGAATAGAGTGTGTTTTATGGTTAAAACACCTAGGTTCACTTCCAATGGACAACACACTTTTCCCAATGACTAAGTTGACATTCACTTATTCCTTGATTTTGTTTCCTTACCTATTTATATTTCTTTACTCTTTGTAAAATATCTTGAATTCTCTTTGATTTCTTATATCTCGTAGGAATAGTTTTGGATTAACTCTCAATCTTGATGTAGCTCTTCTACTCCTCCATGTTATTCGTCTACTTGGACCTATCATCACTATCCCCTCTAAATGAATCTATGTCTTTTGGTTTTGTTTTTTTATTGAAGGCTTGTTGTATTGTCCTAGGGTGTCTTAATTGACTTTGCACCCTCTCATACCTTTGCACATATGCACATATACCATAGATGTGCATATATTGTATATGCACGTATACAAAAGTACTTTCGTAAATTTGCATATACCGTATATGAACATATAAGGAAGAGCTTTTGTATATGCACATATACAAAAGAGCTTCTGTATATGCGCATATACAAAAGTTCTTCCGTATATGCGCATAAAGAGAATCTCTTCCATATATGTGGACTTATGAAACTACTTATGTATATGTGCATATGTGTGAAGGTATGAGAGGGCACAAAGTCAAGCACTTTCATATATGTGCATATACATAAGCACTTCCATATATGCGCATATATGAAAGCTCTTATGTATATGCACATATACTGTATATGTGCTTCCGTATATGTGCATATAAGGAAGCACTTTCGTATATGCACATATACATAAGCTATTATATATAATAGCTTCTATACATGCATGCATATACATAAGCACTTATGTATATGAGCGCATATATATAAGAACTTCCATATATGCATTCATATACATAAGTAATTTTGTATATGTGTGCATATATGGAAGCTCTTCCATATATGCACATATACAAAAGTGCATTCATATATGTGCTTTGGTATATGCGCACATATATAGAAGTGCTTTTGTATATGTGCATATACCGTATATGACATATATGGAAGTGCTTATGTATATGCACATATATGGACGTGATTTTTTATATGCACATATACTGTATATGCACACATATATGGAAGAACTTTAATATATGTGCATATATGGAACTACTTTCATGTATGCGCATATACAAAATTGCTTCCCAATATGCATATATATGGAAGCACTTCCATATATGCATGTTGGAAACACTCTATATATGCACATTTACGAAAGAGCTTCCATATATGTGCATATACAAAAATACTTATGTATATACACATATATAGTATATGTTCATATACATAAGCACTTTAGTATATTTGCATATATCGTATAAGTGCATATATGGAAGCTCTTCTATATATGCGCATATACAGAAGCACTTCCATCTGTGCACACATACATGGAAGCACATGTATGGAAGTTCTTCCACATATGCACTTCAATATATTCACATATATAAAATTTCTTTTGTATATGCACATATATGGAAGCACTTTCATATATGTGAATATATGATATATGCACATATACGAAAGTGATTTCGTATTTTTCTTCGGCATAAGTGATTTTGTATGTGCACATATATGGAAGCTCTTCTGTATATGCGCTTTGGTATAAACAATTCCCTATATGTGCATATACATAATCACTTCGGTATATGCATGTGCATATACAAAAGTGCTTCAGTATATGCATATATACGGAAGTGATTTTGTATATGCACATATACTATATATGATCATATATCGTATATACAAAAGTTATTCTGTATATGAACATATATCGTATATACAGAAGTGATTCTATATATGTGCTTCAGTATAAGAGATTAAGTATATGCACATATATGGAAGCACATTCGTATATGAGCACATATGTGAAATCACTTCCCTACATGTGCATATATATAAGTTCCTATGTATATGCCATATACCGTGTATTTGTATATATATGGAAGCACTTTAGTATATGCACATATACATGACTACTTTCATATATGTGCATATATGAAAGAAATTTCGTGCATAAACAAAAGCACTTCCATTTATGTGTGCATATAAAAAAAGCGCTTCTGTATATGTTCATATACCATATATGCACATATGTGAAATCTCTCTCATATATGCACATATACCATATATGGACATATATGCACATATACATAAGTGTTGATGTATATGCACATATACAGAAGCACATCCGTATATGTGCATATACGAAAGCAGTTCCATACGTGCACATATATAAAACGCATTTTCATATAACCTTATATACAAAATTTCATATACAAAATAACTTCCATATATGTGTGCATATGCATACACACTCTTGTATATGCGTGCATATATAAAATCACTTCCATATATGTTCTTTCATGCATGCATGCACATAAAGATGTGCTTCCGTATATGTGCATATATGAAAGTGCTTATGTACATACACATATATCATATATGCACATATACATAAGCTATTTTGTATATGAACATAAACAAAAGCGCTTCCATAGATGCGTTTCATATAGAAAAAACTTCTAGTTTTGGTGACAAGGAAGGTAAGGAGTACAATCAAAACAATGAACCCTCGAAAGGCCATGCAGGAAACCCACAAGTGTATTTTTCGCATATCAACAACAACAAGAGCAATGGAAAAAACCACCATTACTGCCTGCCTTATCGTTTCCATTGCAATGATCCATACATTCATAGGAAAACAATCCAATGAGAATATATACAATATTTCAAATGCTATGCAGACTACCAAGAACCCCATAGTTTCAACCACCATTTTTCATCCAATGATCCCTTGCAAAGAAATTCAAAGAAAAAGTGAAAGAAATGAAACGCAAGAGAAACACACTTAGGGTTCAATGGCCAATTATCCCAAGATAGAGAAATCCCCTCAATGTAAAAATCCTCTCTAGATTCCTACTGACCATGCACAAATAGAATTCACATCTAGTGGAGAATTAAATACATGCATATGAAATGGTTTTCTTCTTGTACAAGAATCATATGCTTCAATGATTCATCGGTATCGATTCCAAAGGCCCACAAGATGGATGTAACACATTAACTCAAAGAACACTTATAACGCCTCAAGGTATCCTTAACGATGTGAGGAACTGCAACATATCGACCAGTAACATGTCTATTTTTCAGAGGCATTGTAACACGTTAATAGGTTTGAAGAATAGGTCCTATGCTTTCATGCACCCAAATGAGTACAAAGTTCAGTGAAAGAAAATTACATATGGATAACCAAATCTTGAGAAATGGAGACACTTTTCCTTTTAAAATCCAAGAGTTAATGCAAATTTACTTTGAAGAATAAGTTGTGTTTTTTGAAAACATCCGGAATATTTTTTTTTCTCTAATATAAGTCGATATATATATATTGGTATGTATGTCGATATATATACCAATATACATACCAATATATATATCGACTTATATATTGGTATGTATGACAATATATATACTGGCATATTTATATCAGTGTATATTGGCATATATATCGACATATATACCAATACATGATATGCCGACGTATATATCAGTATATATACTAACATATTATATTGGTATATATACCAATATAATATGTTAGTATATATGTTGGTATATATGTCTGTATATATCTCGACATATCATGTATCAGTATATATGTCATCATTTCATGTACCAATGATTTCAAATGGAGTATTAAGAATTCCAACACTAAGAGATCCATCCCCTAGTGCATCAAAAGACCAAATGCACCAAAAAATTCATGAAGAAACAAATATGTAGAAAATTAACATGGAACTAGGTATTTCCTCTAACCTAATTACATGAAACATGTAGAAGTAACAATCAAACTAAATTCTCAGACCAAGACTAACCATGAGATGTTGGAATTCAACATCATAAAATCATGAGCCAAGCATACATTGAAACAAAAAAACATATTTTTTATGAAATTTGAGTGAAAACATATGTGGGATTGTTAGAACATGTGTATCTGAATGTTAAGATGGTTTTATAAAGAAATGAAAATTGAGACTACTTATTGGCATTTCAATGAATAAGTGTAGACTCGAACCACAATCATAGAGATTTCCCTTGGAATTATGTAAATAAGGAAATCAAAAAATGAATGCTCAAGTACTAGATCTTCTCTTATTCTTGATTGTTATCATATTAAAACGTCATAAGTACACAAAAATGAAACCAATAAAATGTGATAAGAGAAAAAGATTCTTGAAAAATAATAGAAGGGGGAGTAAGAATTTTACCTAGAACATGGTATTGGCCCAAAGAGTTATAGCCATAGGAATTTATATACACTTATATACATTTATGTTGGTATATAAATCGATGTATATATTGACATATATACTAGTATAATAGGTATATATATGTTGATACATATACTGGTATATATCCTGACATATATACCGATATATATATATATATATATATATATATATATTATGTCGGGATATACACCAATGTAAGATAAGGTCGGTCAACAACAAGGCTTGAAGTCATTACAACAATATATGCCTTATGAGCTCAACATGCCAATTGCAGGAATTGAACCTAGATGGGGAGGATAACAATCATTCCTCTGACCACCCAAGATAAACCCAATTGACAATTAGTACTAAAGTTGCAAATCAAAACACAACATTTAATCCTACACTCTACATTACCATTCTTAGAAAGCAAGGATCTTCAGGCTCATGTTTGTTGAAAAACGATTTGAGGTCGCTTTGAGTAAATACCTAGAAATTGAAATTTCCTACAAACACAAAATTTCATGGTCATGAATCAAAGTTCTAATCCTCCAAGCCATGGCTAATATGCATGGGTTTATAACCCCCTAACATTCTACAATGCTAACTCTCCTAACATTCTACAATTCTAACAATGCTAACATTCTACAATGATTTTATCCTTGATCTTATTCTTATTATTAATTAATTTTTATAAAAAATGCTTATTCTTTAACTTTTTTGTAAAGTGATGACTCCATCTTACTACTATATTTTCAACATCTAGTGAAAAAACCATACGGAAAGTTTCCATAGAATCATTCATTCTTTATGTTTTTTACAAAGGTTTGAGAAAGCCAAAACCATGTACCACATTGATAACTCCAAATAAAATATTTTAAAAGAACAAAACCACCTATATTTGTGAATAGTGATGTTTCGCCAAATTCACACATAGATAACTCCAAATAAACCATTTAAAGTGCCCATTATCAAGTTTTTGTTTCAAGTGTGCAATAAACTCAAGGACTATAATCTTATTATTCAATTTTTGTAA
>JZKD02S1672875.1:138659-150145 GCA_000966675.3 Picea glauca | reverse complement strand
TTTCCATCTCATCCATCCACAATGGATGCACTCGTATGCCAGCCATCTGCCCCCACCTTTTCCATCCCATCCATCCATAGTGGTTGGACCCATATGCCACCCACTAGTCATCTCTATTGTAGAACAAATCATTTTATCCACTGAGACCATCACAACAAATGTTTTCTTGGAGAAACTTGTACAACCAAGTGTTACACCTACAAGAAACTCTCCATCATTTCCTGGTTTATTCAGAGTGAGATCATTTGTTGATGAATATTTATGTATCATGAATAGAATTGATTTTATTCATTTTTTTTAATTTCATGCTTTATCCTTGTAACTGTTGTAGGGTGGCATCACTGAGAGATTAGGCTCACAGAGGAGGGAAACACCCTCACAATTATTAGTATCATCCTGACACGTTTTATTACCTTGAATGAAAAAGTATCATTTTGTAAGTCTACTAATTCATTATATATTAAATGTATAAGAATGTTGTTTCTTTTTCTAGTCTCCTGAGAAACAAACCACATCCATGAACAAAACTGTTTGAGGTCCTGATTTGAGTAAGATAAGAAATATCGAGTTCTAGGATGCACCTGATAGTTGAGATGGTGATAGTGGTTAATGAGTGAAAAATGAGTGGTATTTGGTATCTAGGGAATCATATGTCACTTTTCCATGTTTGTGCACTTATTGTTGTTTTGTATATTGGGACTATGTGTCATTTTGTAAAAAATGTACAGTTGAGGTGATTTTGAACACACACACACATACACACACACATTTCATGAATTGCAGAGTTTTTTTAGTTAATGTTGATGTTAAATGATGATTATGTTACTAATGCTAAAAATATGTTACTTAGAATGCTTTATCATGGATTCACAATGTCCCAAATTCATTTGGTTTTTTTATTTTTAGGATCAAACAAGTCAAATCTTCCTTAACCTTTCCTAGTCTAAAGGTGCCAAGTGAACCACAACTTTCTTAGTTATACTACATTTATGTCTCATGGATCTTAGAACAAAGATTCTATGTTTGGGTGAAAAACATGTTATTACCTTAGACGCTTTTGGTAAGTGATCAAACTATGTGGTTTTATTTTTCTATACATGGTTTCTTTCTTCTATGGTTAGCTTTCCATTCAACTACAACTTGAGGTTGTTCCCATGGATATTTGTATCATTCAATTCCTCTTTGTAAAATATCTTATATGACTCTCTTAAACTCTTCAAATTTTCTAATGTTGAAACCCTATCTCATAGGTACACACTCAAATTGGCATCAAATCTTGTTCTACTTCCTAATTCATTTACTAGGCTCTTGGGTTGTTTATACTTTTTTTCTCCACCACCTCAATGGGGATATTTGCTATTATTTTGGCTCCATCCTTTTGGATTTGTTTTCACATCCCAAGGAATATTCAAATGATTAGTGCTATCATACTTTGGACAATATTCGACCCCACAACGTCAAGGGATATTCTATCACAACTAGCAAAATAGAGGTATCATGCCCTTATTAACTTACACCTTTAAGAATGATTGTGACTAATGTATGGGATATGAACCCTCTTCAACTTTCTTACAAATTAAATTGAACTATTCCAATTCTATCTCAAGTTTTGGCAACATGATAATCAAAATTCTAGCATGAATGACTAGTTCAAGTCCAACAATATGGTAATCAAAATTCAAGGCATGGATGACGAGATTGACCTAGATATGGTAATTTGGCCATCAATATTTGTAGAGTAGAGAATCAAACTCACACTTGAGAAACACATCATGGACCAACACTTTGGCAAATTGTGATTGAAATTTTAGGCATGCCATCAAAACTAAGTAGAAATGGAGTGAGTTAATAAGTGGACAAAATTAATTTTTATGGTTAGTTCATTTTTTTCATCTAGGTAAAGTTTCACCATGATACAATGAGTTTTTCTTCTTAAAATGGACATAAATATCTAAAATCAAATTTTATGGTCAAAGTTGTTGCCAATATGATGGAACTACAACTTCCAACAAAATTCTATCAGATTTGGGGAAAATTTTCCACCATATGTAATAAATTGAATTTGTCTCATTATTATCTTACACCTTCAAAAATGATTGTGACTAATGTAAGGGATATGAACCCTATTTAAATTTCTTACAAAATAAATTGAACCATTCTAAGTCTAGCTCAAGTTTTGATAATAGAATGTAACTGAACTTTACATTTTTTAGAATGAAAGTAGTGGTGACTTTGAATCTTGAATACAAAGTTATAATGATCTTGAATACATTGTTATAATTATATCCTCACCTTAACATGGAACCACAACAAAATACTGAGATTATCTTTACTAGTATTAGCTAGATGCAATTTAAGTGAGACCAAGCATGATATCTAAATTTCAAATCTTCAAAATAAACCAAAAGACTCTAAAACAAAGATGAGATAGGTGATAAAAGAATTTATTGGACATCATAGCATGGTTTTGAGAATGGGTTCAACTCATCCCTTGAAAATGATTTTGACAAAGATAGAGGATGCATAACACACAAATGATTTTACTAAGGAAGGCTTGAATAAACAACATATAAATCTAATTTGTAAGTTGTCATGGAGATTCCATTGGATAGTTTGTCACAAAAGATCTAATAAAATACTGAAATATTTACTATGAAGGTCATTTTTATTTGGATCTCAAACTCTTTGATTAATGGTTTTCTGTTTAAAATGTATGAAATAATTCAAATGAAAAACAAAAGAGAACATAAATAAATGCACACACACCATCCAAAAATAAACACAATATATAACCTGGGAAACCCAATACAAGAGAAAACCCAACTAGAAGGTGAGGTTGCTCTTCTCTCTTTTCTTCAAATGCAAGTACAAAGATAGAGGCACTTTCTATGGAGTTTCCTTTGATATTGTGGCCTGTATGGATGCTACAAAAACTCTCCTACTCCGTTATGCTCACAAAATACCACTCTCAACTATTATTCTCAACTATGGAATAAGAGACAATACAAAAGAATGGAACCCCCTCTTCTCATAGTGGACCATTATTTAACATAGCTCGATAGCCATCTAGGGAAAGGGTTTTGACTTACTCAACCCTCACTTATGATAAGGTTTAAGATCTTCTAGAATATTCTTGAAATTAATATGTAGATAACCCCATATGTGTGAGTAATGGGGGTTGACGTGGCATTCTCTCGTACCATGGTGGTCAACATAGTAGATCAACTTGTGAGAAGCATAAATTTTACATACAAGCTCCGATTAACATGATTTTTTCACCGCTGGAAAGGTCTCGATATGTCGAATAACGTTTTTGGAAAACAAATTTTTGGATTAAAATCATGCACGTACACAAATGAAATTGTGTGCACCCATTCTAATTTTGTGCACACCTAAGTGTTGAAGGGCGAAATTGACCGTCCGTCAACTAGGAGAGTAGAACCGGTCCGGGATTGTCTAAATAACCCAAGCCGTTTGGAATGGACCACCCTGACGAGTTTAACGGCTCCGTTGGCCTCTCTAAGGTCTTCTCGGAAAACCAAAGAGGGAATTGATCTGAGCTAAGTAATCTAAACAAACTAAACTAAATAAAACTAATAAAACAAACTAAAATTAAACTAAAACTAAATATAACTATTCTAATTATTATATACAATCCACTAATTACTATTGTAATAACTCAAATCAACTATCTAATTATCAGCTACAATATTACTTATTCACAAATATACATTATAAAAAATCTACAGATTTAATTAAAACCTGCAAAACTCATGTGTTTTCTGCCCTAAGAAAGCCAAGAACCTCTTTTTGATTTTTATATTTTATGAAAAAGAAATAAACATTACTGAAATTAAACAATCTAATATAAATCTAATTACGATTATATGTGATTTAAACTACTTAATGAAAATAGTAAACAACAGACTAATTGACCTGGAAACGCTCCAAGTCTACCCTGTGTATGATGACTTGTAAGCTGGTCGGAGGAAGAAATTCACACTGGTTAGTCTGTAAGCTTCTCGAAAATGATTGGTTGTGCTGCTTCTTTGAAGTGTTTTACAGGACAAACAAGACATAAAAGAAAATCATAACAATCTTATGATTATAAATTCCTGCAATAAAGGAAACCTGTTATGCAAGGACTTATATATAACAATTCAATTTATGAAGAAGATAAACCTGTCATTCACAAACTGAATTAACAATCGTTATGTATTTTATCTATTTGGAAGAGACAAGATATGGATAACGGTAATAAAATTATATCATTTGCATTTGATTTAGATAGCTAAAGTAGTTATAAACCATAAGCAAAGTGATATACAAAACATGAAACCAAATGTTGATATATTGAGAAGCTAAAGCTGTGACAAAACACCAATTCTACTCCAGTCTGTATCAGAACTCCATATCCTTGTTCTCCCACGAATGAGGATGATCATTATTACAAAAATCATAAGTATTTATAAGTCTCTTCACAAGGTAACACTTCCTTGTGGATAATATCAAAATGAATTACATAATCTAGGAAAAATCCCCAAAATTTTCTAAACTAAGAAAATAAAATGCAAGTGAAATATTTGAAACATCCCCTAACTTCTCATCATATCTACTGCCAATTCGAATTTACCTGCAATAGAACAAAAATATCCAATTAGAAAGATATTTCATAAAAAAAACAATAAAAAATTTATTCCACAGACTTAGCTACATAATCTTCTGATTCTGTAGCTAGTCAAGAATAGCATACAAGACCAGATAGCAATCAAATAAAATCAAATCCAATCATCTTTTATTAATTATCAAAAAGCGAATTACCAATGATTCAAGTGAAACTATCATTTAAATTAAACAATATCAAAATGAATGCAATCGAAACAGAGTAAAAAATGCTCTGTTTTTAGTTACCATAAAACATGGTCAAATCTTGACATGCCTGTTTCGTATCAAACGAAATTAAGCAATAAATCAAATCGTATAATTCTACGATGTAATCGTAATCAATACAACCATAATCGAACTGAATCGTAATCATATAAGATATGATATGCCACAACATAATTATAATCGATACAATTGAACACAAAATAGATTTGTTATAGCTGTAACAATATACATAAAATTCATGTCGTTTCAATCAAATACCGATATGGAAGGTTTTTACGATACAGTCAAAATGAAAAGTGCATAAAAGTATTAACCATCTTTGCCATAGATTTAGATTGCTGGGCGTTACACAGTAAAAATCTAATCAGCATTGATAACCATAAGATGGGTAGCAATCAAATAAAATCGAGTTTGAATCAAATATAGAACAACTCATCATCCTGGGCATGATCATTTCCGTTTTACAAATTCATTCATAATCGAATATCCATTGTCATTTCCATTCAAAAGGGAACAGGGTCGACGGGCCACAACGAATTGACTGGCTGGGACTTGAATGACTGTTACGATTTGTATCAATTCACGATTTGGGTAAATATAAAACAAAACCTTTTCTAAACATAATCCAAACCGTATCCGAGCTGGTCAAAGTCATATGTAAACAAAATTGTAACAGATAACCATCATTTACCCATCATGTGCATCATAACCAATTCGGATCAAAACATAGATCGTGTTTCAAAATTTGAAATGAAAAACAGTTTGTGTCTAAAATAGATGCAACAGAACATTCGATTGCAACCAATTCAAAACAATCAAATCCTCATTATGATTAATAGGATCAAATCAAAACTAAAATGATAACAAAATTTGATTTATCAAAACGAAATTATATATAGCAATGCATGCTTATGTGTCATCACCAATCCACGCTGTAAACAGAGCTTATGAATGTGTCACATATAAACAGGGGACAATCATACCAACGAGGTTGCTCGGGCTATGCCAATTTTGAATTGACGATTGTTGTAGCCGACTCGACATTCTTGAATAGAATTGAACCTGTTGTTCGCTGTCTCTTGTTAGTGGGTTGCACCTTCGCATTGTGACCGGTGAGTTTTGCCACTTGATCCTGCAGAGCATGAATTCTGGATTGCAACATCGGTACATCTAAGTAGTATCTTTCCAACCATAAGCCACACTGATCGCATAGTGGAACAGTTGGTTGAGCAGTAGAGGGTTTCGACGAGTCACCGAGGGTTCCATGAGGCATTTCAATGCCTGGAAAATTGGGATCATTCTGCAAACAAGGTGGTAGGTTTTTGACCAAGTCGTATGAGGGTTTGTCACTCAGACCTTCAGAATAGGGATACTCGCTTGCTAGGTAGCGTTCAATATCTGAATCATAATCTTCACTGACCACGATAGGCTCAGGATTAATAGGAATTTTGGGTTTATTCCTTACCATGCGAGAGATTAATCGAGCGTTTTTCTTGCCTTTAGAATTGGCACCAGCTTTAGCTTTAGGATTTTTGGCTACGGGTTTAGCAATTTCAACCTGTTTGGTCACAGTCATGGGCAAGTTCGTAGGTGAGTCGGGTAGAGGTTTGGGTAGCAGAACGTTGTAAGGCACAGGGGGGACCGACTTGCCTTCGGTTACCATAGGTTTATCAACCTATGGTGGGCTTGAGTATTCAAAGCCATTACGACTGAGAAAATAACTCCAACAGTCACGACGTAACCCCAACTCATAAACCATAAGCATTTTAATCAACCCATAATGGAAGAGGTTGGTATCGGCCTGGTTACGTTTATACCTTTTGGACATTTTAAACAAACTCCTATGCAAGTAGTGAGGCATGTTAAGTTCAAAACCCATGAACACCATAAGTAGCCGAAGGTGTAACATGAAAGCGAAACCATAGCTGCCCTCACAGGTGATGAATTGCTTGATTACCAATAGCAAGTTGTGCCAGCGTCGCTTCAGCATGTTTGCGGGCAAACCCTTGTCACAAGAATTAACCTTTCGTGACTGGAAGAACAACGTCCACGGGACATATTCAATCTTGCAATTTTTCGACCACTTCTGTTCAGTAGCAGGCAGATTGGTAGCCAAACTTAGAAATTGCTCATCAATCTCCAGCTGCACATCCCCAACCTTGGCTCGGCAGCCATTGAAAGTTAACGCAAATTGTCGAGCCACATTAGGGTTGTAGCCATCGAATCTTCGTATTAACGGGAGCCATCCGAATTCCTCCAGGTCGCTATAAGCGCCATCGAACATAAGCAATGCTTGGCAACTGTTGGGCTCGACCCTTATGACTGGATCCATGGCTTGTGTGCATGGTAGGGTTTGAACAATACAATACACAGGGGAAGAAAACATTATGGCTAACAGCTGCAAGCGCGCAAAGGGGAAGGAATCAATGTATGCATACGAGGGTGGTGGGATTATCACCACCATGCAAAACATTAATGGCACAGTACCATCCCTGTTCAATCAATCATAACCAACATTAACATTATTCGGCCAACCCAAGGTTTAAACGGTGGACAATTATATCAATGTGCCAATGTATAGTTTGAAACCACGATCGTTCAACGTAAAAACAAACCCATAGTTTAAATATGCGCCTGTAATAATTCAAACCAATGTCACTGCAAAATCCAAAAGTTTAATCAAAGCGCCTATGTAAAATCTCAAACATTGCCATTCAACATGAAATAAAACTCACGTGCTTGTTACGTAATCCAATGTTTTGATAAAAGTTTTTCAAAACAAGGTGCAAATAGACAAAATCGATTAAGCCAAAATCTTTAAAATTGTAAGGATCACATTATATAAAAACCTTTAATCCACCATGACCCTTATATAATCAAGTATAAATCATAAATTTGCATGCTCAAAGCCTTATCAATTAAATCAAAGTCAAGTTGTGCGATCAGAGCGATAATAGGCAAATGGACATAGTTTTGAAAATAAACCAAAGGTAAGTGCCAATCAGCATATCAATGAGCAGATCATGAAAATCCACATAACAATGGAGGAGTTTTCATGCTTTCAGTTGTGAAAAAAATAAATCGAAACCAATTGCAAATGTCGCATGAAATAAAAATGTTTTCTGTTTGCAAGATGCGACAGAAATTTGACGTTCAAGAGACATAGGTGTAGGCATATTTAAGGGCAATTGAAAAAATTGAATTGGCTGCCAACAATGGCGACACACTGGGAGAAGCAGTTATCTCTGTCGAAAGAAACAAATTTAGATTAGGACAGAAAAGAAAAATTCAATTAAAAAACAATCAACTAGAAAATCGTACAAACATCATCATTTACTATCTTTTCCAGCGATGTTTTAAAAGATGCAAACTACTAACAGTCTTAAGATCAACAAGCCACGATATTAATGATAAAATCTTCAATACTGTTGGCATGTCCACTACTGCCAGCAGGCGTCCATAGCCTCGACAGGGTTTCCATTTAACCCACTCGGACGCCCGTATCCTGTCAAGAAGTTCTAGATTAGAGTAAAGGACTTTTTAAGAGGTTTCCTATAATTTTTTAGATTTTCATTTACCCGACATTGCTTCGCTGCCAGCAGGCCTGTTCAGTACCCTGACGAAGTTGTCTTGGTGCCATGCTTGCATTTACCCGCTGCCAGCAGACCTGTTCAGTATCCCGGCGGGTTTACAAACACTTCCCACAGCTCTTATTTTTATTTTGTTTTGTGGATAGCTGAGCGGGGTGACGCTGAAAAATCTTGATAGCTTATCATATTTTTTCAGACCTCATTAGAATTTTTTAGTACTGTCCTTTATTCAGCTCCAAAAATGTTTTATTTCTAAAACAACTTGCTATGACGGGGAGACATCCTTTTGAGTCATTCCTTTATGGAAAAGGGACAGCATAAAAAGATAAAAATGATCATGACAAACTTCACTCAGAGATTGAAATTAGTAAACTTATTTCAAACAAAATTTTCCAATCATGAATATCATTTTTAGAAATATATCACTGATGTTCGTATCGTCTTTCAGAAGTTATTTCAGTGAAGAGATTTTCCCATGGTCTTTGTCTGAATGGATCAGTGTACAGGCATGCATACGTTTCATAAAACACACAAAACTGATCATTCAAATCAAAATCAAAACAAGAAACAAACGAAAAGAATGCAAACAAAAGAAATACTTACATAATATACAAGGGCAGAAATCAAGCTAAGTATCTTTTCAGGGCTTGGTCATTCACCGGGTAGGTGTCAAGCTTCCCTTCAAGATTCTGTAATCGAAAGGAACTAGGACCCAACTTTTCATCAATAAAAAATGGCCCAAGCCACAAATTTTGAAACTTGGTATGCTCACCCTTCCCTTTGTGTGGTTTGTCCCACTTTAAGACGAGATCGCCTACTTCAAAATTTCTATCAGAAGCAAAATTAGAATCGAACCAGCTTTTAATCAGTTGTTGATGTTGGTCTAGTTTACGCTTAGCTTGGGTTCTTACTTCTTCTAACTTCATCAAAGTGTTAATACGACTTTCTAAAGGGGGACAATCTTCCTCTTGAGCTTTTTGTGACAATTGAAGTGAAGGAAGAAGAATATGAGGTGGCAAAATGGCTTCTCTGCCATAAACAAGGAAAAAGGGGGAGTTACCTATAGCATCTTTGGGTGTTACCCTATCAGCCCACAATGCATTCAACTATGCGTTGTGCCAGTTCTTGTGATTTTCAGCCACGGTTCTCTTGATGATTTTGATCAGGTTTTTGTTAGTTGATTCTGCTAAGCCATTGCCCTGGGGGTAGTAACTAGCAGAATACTTCAGCTTTATTCCTTTCTCTAAGGTGAACTCACTCATCTCAAGAGAAGAAAAGTATGAAGAATTATCAAAGACTAGACAGTCAGGGATACCAAAACGAGTGATGATATTCGAGTTTAGAAAAGCGATCACCTGACTTGTGTTAACAGTTCTTAGCGCGGCGGCTTCGACCATCGAGTAAAGTAATCAGTGGTTGTCACAATATACTTGTGTTGTTGTGAGGATGGAGGGTTAATAGGACCAATTATATCAAGGCCCCATTGCTGGAAAGGAGAATCGACTGAAACGGGTTGCAAGGGAAAGGCTGGTTTTGGAAATCGCCCTGACGCTTTCTGAGAAATGATACACTTACGGCACAAGGCGTGGGCATCCCTAAAAAGTGTTGGCCAGTAGTAACTGGCTCTTAAAACCTTATGAGCAGTGGTATGTCCATCGAAGTGACCACCAGCTTCTCCTTCATGCAACTCAAGCAAGACTTTTTCTGCTTCGTCCTTTTCAAGACAACACATCAGTACGCCGTCAAAATTTTGACGAAACAATATACCATTAACTAGATGAAAGGAAGAAGACCTTAGTCTCAACTCTCTTCTTTTGGCTGGGTCAAGGTGACGGGGTGCTGATCCATGTTCAAGACAGTGTCTAATATCGTCGTACCAAGGACTCACGCGGTTCTGTGCGCAACAAATCAAATTTTGATCGTGTTGTTCTAGGTCAGACGTATCACTATCTTCTTGTTTTTTGGTTTCTGAATCAACTACCAACTTACACAACCCTTGGCCTCTCACAATCTGTGCTGGGGTGATCTCTAAGTCATACTCCTGCAAGGAGGTGACCCAATTGGCTCTTTTCTCTCCTAACTCCTTTTGCACTAACAAGTTCCTAACGACAGGATAGGGGACAATGATCTTCGTCCTTGACTTCAAAAGATACGACTGAAAATGCTTGACTACCTTGAAGACAGCGTAGGCTTGTCGATCGACTGCTAGGTAGTTAAGATCAACACCTTTGAAAGAAGAGCTCATAAAGGCGATGGGTACTTCGTTGTTCTTGGCATTCTTCTGAGTTAGGACTGCGACATAGGAACGATCAGAGGCAAAAGTATAGAGTGTAAAGTCTTGAGAGAAATCAGGGCTCATGAGAGACAGAGCATCTATTATGGCCTTCTTTATATCATTAAAAGCCTGGTTTTCAGTGGGTCCCCAGTGATATTGGGTGTCCTTCTTAATCAGGTTCTGGAGAGACCTGACCATTTCAAAGAAACTGGGGACAAATCTTCTGACAAAATTAATCTGGCCTAGGAAAGATTGCATGGATTTTTTGGAGGTAGGTGGAGGAAGTTTAGCGATGACTTGGGTCCTCTCGGGGTCAATAATCATTCCATCACTAGACACAATGAATCCTAGTAATTTACCATGTTTTACTGCGAAGATGGACTTCTTGGGATTCAAGGAGATGCCGTATTTACGACATCATAGCAGAACGGCTTGTAAGTGAGCTAGATGATCGTCTTTGTTTTTAGAATAAACGGTCACATCATCTAAGTAGACTACTACAGAGTGATTGATTAAGCCTCTAAAAGCAATGTCCATTGCTCTCTGAAAGGTAGCACCAGCATTAATCAATCCAAAGGGAATTTTGCGATACGCATAAGTGCCCCACGGGGTACAAAAGGTAGTTTTTAATTGGTCTGACGGAGACATCAAGACTTGGTTGTATCCAGAGAAACCATCTAGTAAGGATAGCCTCTCGGAACCAGATACTTGTTGAAGAATCTGTTCCATGG
>JZKD02S1672875.1:118022-133752 GCA_000966675.3 Picea glauca | reverse complement strand
TATATACAACAATGCATGCTTATGTGTCATCACCAATCCACGCTGTAAACAGAGCTTATGAATGTGTCACATATAAACAGGGGACAATCATACCAGCGAGGTTGCTCGGGCTATGCCAATTTCAAATTGACGATTGTTGTAGCCAACTCGACATTCTTGAATAGAATTGAACCTATTGTTCACTGTCACTTGTCAGTGGGTTGCACCTTTGCATTGTGACCGGTGAGTTTTGCCACTTGATCCTCCAGAGCATGAATTCTAGATTGCAACATCGGTACATCTAAGTAGTATCTTTCCAACCATAAGCCACACTGATCGCATGGTGGAACAGTTGGTTGAGCAGTAGAGGGTTTCGATGAGTCACTGAGGGTTCCACGAGGCATTTCAATGCCTGGAAAATTGAGATCATTATGTAAACAAGGTGGTAGGTTTTTGACAAAGTCGTATGAGGGTTTGCCACTCAGACCTTCAGAATAGGGATACTCTCTTGCTAGGTAGCGTTGAATCTCTGAATCAGAATCTTCACTAACCACGATAGGCTCAGGATTAACAGGAATTTTGGGTTTATTCCTTGCCATGCGAGAGATTAATCAAGCATTTTTCTTTCCTTTAGAATTGGTACCAGCTTTAGCTTTAGGATTTTTGGCTACGGGTTTAGCAATTTCAACCTGTTTGGTCACAGACATGGGAAAGTTCGTAGGTGAGTCGGGTAGAGGTTTGGGTAGCAGAACGCTGTAAGGCACAGGGGGGACCGACTTGCCTTCGGTTACCATAGGTTTATCAACCTGTGGTGGGCTTGAGTCTTCAAAGCCATTACGACTGAGAAAATCACTCCAACAGTCACGACGTAACCCCAACTCATAAACCATAAGCATTTTAATTAACCCATAATGGAAGAGGCTGGTATCGGCCTGGTTGCGTTTATACCGTTTGGACATTTTAAACAAACTCCTATGCAAGTAGTGAGGCATGTTAAGTTCAAAACCCATGAACACCATAAGTAGCCGAAGGTGATACATGAAAATGAAACCATACCTTCCCTCGCAGGTGATGAATTGCTTGATTACCAATAGCAAGTCGTGCCAGCGTCGCTTCAGCATGTTTGCGGGCAAACCCTTGTCACAAGAATTAACCTTTCATGACTGGAAGAGCAACGTCCATGGGACATATTCCAGCTTGCAATTTTTCGACCACTTCTGTCCAGTAGCAGGCAGACTGGTAGCCAAACTTAGAAATTACTCATCAATATCCAGTTGCACATCCCCAACCTTGGCTCGACAACCATCGAAAGTTAACGCAAATTGTCGAGCCACATTAGGGTTGTAGCCATCGAATCTTCGTATGAACGGGAGCGATCCGAATTCCTCCAGGTCACTATAAGCGCCATCAAACATAAGAAATGCTTGGAAACCTTTGGGCTCGTCCCTTATGATTGGAGTCATGGCTTTTGTGCATGGTAGGGTTTGAACAATACAATACACAGGGGCAGAAAACGTTATGGCTAACAACTGCAAGCACGCAAAGGGGAAGGAATCAATGTATGCATGCGAGGGTGGTGGGATTATCACCGCCATGCAAAACATTAATGGCACAGTACCATCCCTGTTCAATCAATCATAACCAACATTAACATTATTCGGCCAACCCAAGGTTTAAACGGTGGACAATTATATCAATGTGCCAATGTATAGTTTGAAACCATGATCGTTCAACGTAAAAACAAACCCATAGTTTAAATATGCGCCTGTAATAATTCAAACCAATGTCACTACAAAATCCAAAATTTTAATCAAAGCGCCTATGTAAAATCTCAAACATTTCCATTCAACATCAAATAAAACTCATGCGCTTGTGACATAATCCAATGTTTTGATCAAATTTTTTCAAAACAAGGTGACAATAGACAAAATTGATTAAGCCAAAAGCTTTAAAATCGTAAGGATCTCATTATATAAAAACCTTTAATCCACCATGGCCCTTATATAATCAAGTATAAATCATAAATTTGCATGCTCAAAGCCTTATCAATTAAATCAAAGTCAAGTTGCGCGATCAGAGCGATAATAGGCAAATGGACATAGTTTTGAAAATAAACCAAAGGTAAGTACCATTCAACATATCAATGAGCAGATCATGACAATCGACATAACGATGAAGGATTTTTCACGCTTTCAATCGTGAAAAAAATAAATCGAAACCAATTGCAAATGTCGCATGAAATAAAAATATTTTTTGTTTGCAAGATGGGACAGAAATTTGAAGTTCAAGAGACATAGGTGTAGGCAGCTTTAAGGGCAATTGAAAAAATTGAATTGGCTGCCAACACTAAAATAATGCGCAAGGATTGGCAAGGAGCACATGCTAGATCAAATTTTGATATTTCGTGCTAAGTCCAAAGTCTACCAAATGTGTGTCAATCCAAGTTTTGAGAAGTGCACCAAAAAGAAAGAAGATACACGCCAGAATCAAGAAAGAAATGGTCGAGAAATCTCCCCTAAGGATTACAACCAACAACACAACAGAACGTGGAGAAAACAAAGGATGAGATAGTGAGGAAATTAAGATTTCCCTGATTCTAGAAAGGATACATGGAGTGAAATAAGGTCACATAGGTGTGTGAGACTATTACTTAATAGAGAGAGTGGAGCAGGATTGATAGAGACAAAGTTCTTGAAGAAAAGAAATCCATAAAATAAAGAAACAACCACAAAAATAGAGTGATTGATTCCATGCATTCACTAAGTTTTTGTTGTTATCCATTGTCACAGAGATCACTCTAATACTATGTAGTATTGTAATGTTGTAATTCTTATGAGTGTAAGTTTGAGTCTTTCATATGTGTAAATTTTGAAAGGTTGCACAAGGTGTAGTGTATTGTAATTCTGGGAAATTCATAAGGAAATATGAAACTCTTTTGGTGTCAAGAATGTTTTCTTAATGTATGTCCATTCTTAAAGGAATGGAAAGAATAATAAAATTACAACGATTATGATCTATCATGTGTCACTCACGTGTTATTTGGATATATGTGTGTATTTGTTTTACATAATGATGATAGTAAGTTATCCATTATGGAATGTATGAATGATAATCCATATGGATCTGTGTGTGTTTAGTCCTCCATCCCTGACAAAATACCAAATGGTCTCTATGATCCTCATTGCATATTGGGTGAGACCTTCTTCGGCCTTCGCTAAAGATTAATATGTCGATGCTTTGGTTTTTTTTTTTGGTCACCTTTGGATGAACCTTGGTTCTAAACTCCTTGACGTTAAGAAGGACATGTGCAAGTGTGAAACGATCCAACAAATGGTTCCATTGTTGGGACTTGAAATTATTGTATTGAATGTTGAAGGTGATAAATGAGGTGGTATCCATATCAAGATGAAATTCAAGATTGGTTAACAACAAAGGAACATTGTTTTTCTCTATGGGAGACTCCAGGTCTGAGAGTCAATGTGAAGAGATGGAAGGAAACAAATATCTACACTGATATGCATGAGACATTCTTTCCTAAATTTCCTTGTTTGTTGTATGAATGGATGAAAAGGAAAACTTCTACCAATTCTACTTTGTGGCCTCTAGAACTAGTAGTTTGGGATCAATTCACCCTTGATAGGCTAAATACATTGGACAAAAACTGGACTCAAGCCATTGATTTTTGGTTCACTCGAGTAAATGAGGGATATATTATCAAAATTGTTGTGGAGTACACTAATTCTTTAAGTGAGGATGAAAGAAAGTTTGTGGAAGTTCTAGGGAAATGAATGTTGGAATAAATCCCACTCTGGATCAAGATGTTTTTCATGGAGAAAGATTTGATGTGCATGACACTTGACAAAATGGCCGGTAAACTCCCCTAGCACTAAGAGGATGAAAATATGGGGGAAAAAGAGGAAGGAGTTGGATTCATTGAGGGGGATAAAAAAGTTGTTGAAATGAGGTGAGGAATGGAATGGACCCAAAGGAGTAGAAGAGAGAGAGAGAGTTGAGAGATACACAAGAAGAGTTGAGTTGAGAATGAAAGTGGATCAAAGGATTGGTGGGAAGGTAGCAAGGGGTGCATGATGAATGTTTGAGATCAGGATGAAGAGAAAATAGACGGTACATGGAGGTGATGAGAACGAGTGTGCTATGCCAGAGAGGATCACAGGAAGGTAGGCTCGCAAAGAGGCATGACGTTGATGATAGGGTGTGTAGTGGGGATACAAATAGTAGTAGTAGTATTAGTAGTAGTAATGGTGGTGGTGGTGGTCCTAGGGGCCCAAAATATGAAGTCGAATCCCCTTGGTTATTGTAGACTGTTGCAAACTTAGAGGAAGATGAGGCACATAGTAGAGGAATAGGAGAAATAATCGAAGAAAGAGGATCCCCTAGTGGTGGGGGAGAATAATCGGTGATTGAAAATGGTCTTTCATGGTTGCAGGTAGGGAATTCTTTGGGTCACCTTACAAGAAATGTTAGAAGAATATGGAATTACCCCCCCTTTGAACCACCCCCATTACATGTTTGTAATCAAGATGAAAGAACAATATATAGTGAGGTGATTGGAATAGGAGAAAGAGAAGAAGAAAGAGTAGAAGGATATAGAGGAGAAGAGACGAATTAAGAGAAAGGAAAAGTTAGTGATACTTCATCCAAGAGAATATTGGTATTAAGAACCCCAACACCCAACAATCTGATTGGAGGATTTAATACAAGTTTGAAGATGGAGAATCAAGATAGATCCTTAAGGCTACCTGTATTCCATGGAATGGGTAAGGATAATGCATAATAGCATTGGTTCACATGTCCATGTTGCTTCATCTGTGAATAGGATCAAAGATGAAGCAACATGGTTTGTGAATATGATCACAGATGAAGCAACATGGTCTGTGAATAGGATCATAGATGAAGCAACAAATATTGCACAACTAGAACCACATTTAGGGATGGAACCTTGATGTGGTATATGAAGTGCAAGGCCATTGTTTCAGTGCGACAAGTGAGGTCCTTGTCAGAGATCAATAAATATATGATCAGAGAATTCCAAAAACCTAATTCAGAGTCTTAATGTATTACTGAGATCAAGGGGATCAAACAAAAACAAGGAGAAATCGTGTGAGATTATGACAAGCAGTTAAAATTTTTGTTGGATAGGTTGACCTTCTGAATCAAGGACATACAACATAGAGAGTGGTTTATTGTGGGATTAGTCTCCCATATATGAGTCTCACTCACCCAGTAGAAGGTGGAGAATCAAGTGGAAGCCCTGGAAATTTCCATGTAGTTGGAGGATACAATCGGAGGGGTAGAGACATCGACGAGATTCGAATAGGTGCAATCGCAACTGGCCAATATGAAAATGAAATTGCAGGACATGGAAAAGATAAAATTTGTGCATGAGCATGTATGGTGTACCACATGTCTATTTGAGGGGCATCATAGAGATGAGTTCCCTGCACATCTAAATTATGTGGCGACAGGAGAACCGAGTCCATTTCCATCTAGAGCTCAGGCATAGTGGTGCACGATCTGTATACAGTGGGGACATATACCACCTTTCTTTCCAACTTTGGAGAAGTATCAAAAGACACACCACACTCCATTTTGTGAGTTTTATAAATCTATGGGGAATGATGTCAATAACTACCTATCACTCTAGCTAAATAAAGACAATACCTATGATGCATTCCTGATACAAGAAGAATAGAAGGGTGGTGATCATGGTGGTGTTAGAGAGGTGGATACCAACATAGTTACCAACTTAACAAGAACTCTACAGAGTTCTCGTTTTTTGGGGGGGTCATGTTCTTTACCTCGTTTTTAAAAATGGTGCTACCGGTAGCACCCCCCTCCCTTTTTAGGTGTTTTTTTGACATTTTAAATTTTCTGATACATAATGTTTCCACTTTTTGTTTTTTTAAATTCTTGTTTTTTCATCTATTTTCAAATTGTTCAATTTGTTTTTTTTCCTCAATGGTGCTTTTTAATCTATTTTCAAAATTTTCAATTTTTTTATTTTTTTAGGTTCAATGGTGTTTTTAATCATGTTTCCATTATTCATCCAAGGTTAAAAATGGTGTACACCAGTGTCCTTAATTAATTTATGGTTCGTTACTTTTTAAATATAGTGGAAAATATCATTTTTAACACATTTTTTACCTTTACTTCAATACATAGAAAATAATTGTAGTTAAATAGAACTATTTTTAAATATTTAGAAAAAACATATAATTCATTTTTTGGGGGATAAATTAAAAACTAAAAAAAAACTAAGAAAACAAAAAGAATTGAAATTAAAAAAAAATTAAAAAAAATTATAGGAAAAAACCCATTAAAATCTTTATATTATATGTAACTATATAAGTTATGATGATGATGATGATGATTAACATCCACTAAGACCAAATTGGTCTATCGTACCTTAATAGGGTAAGTGATTACTCGTGATTCTTTATCATTTTGTTTATGTGCTCGAAAAGCATTAAGACAAGCTTTCTAACATCACTATACTTTTGTTGAGTTAAGAGGTTAGGAAGGTTGGTAGTGTCACAAATATTTTGAAAATGAGATCTAATATGGGTATAGGATGGACAATCTAAGAGAAAGTGCTTTTCATCTTCAACCATCTTAGTGTCACAAAGGTGACACACTCTTTCATCCCATGGCATTTAAGGAATTGACCAACGCCCAGTTTCACTATGGAGCTCATGAGAATTTGTTCTTATCTCAGCAATGCTTATTTTTTTCTTTACACTTGGAAAAATAGATAGATAATTTTGATCTTCTAGATTAGGGTTGATTACATCCTTATAATACCTTAATTTTCTTTTTCCCTATAATTCTTTATCACACCACATTTTCTCCTTAAATTTTGATTTGACATTTTTTTAATAGTATCTTTATTCTACAAAATTGTGTCTTCCATGATTCCCCAATAGTTTAGCCAAGACGGGGCATCTTTATGCCATCCTCGCTTGAGTTGATGGTGGTTATGACTCTATTTTGAAGCAATTTTAGGAAGCCTCTTTTCTTCCATGTTGTTTAACTTGTTCTTATAGATTAGGTATCTAGTCATAGCTATGCTCTCAATGGGGGAGAGACTTGTTTCTAAGAGGAGGATGTGATAGGGTGTATTTCCTTTAATTTTGAGATTATAGGTTATAAAATTATTTTTTATTTTCTCTATCTTTCTCCAGGATTCACGAGAGATACTACAACCCCAGAATTCACATCCATAAAGAATAGCAGGTGTAACAAGAGTCTCAAAGAGGATTTTATTCTTATTCCAACTCCAAAGATTAGTTCATTTACAATTGTTTTCAAGCCCATAATAAGATTTCCATCCCCCAATAATACTTTTCTCAATGCTATAATTCCAATTGAGCGTGTGGTGAATATCAATTCCAAGATATGTGTATGAATTCACTTCCTCCAAGTTGTTTTTGTCATATACGAAGGTATCACAAGGGATCTTATTGGATTTAATAATCATGACCTTAGTCTTATCATTATTAACAGTCATACCCATATTGGAGAAAAACTCCTTGAGGATTCTTAGTCGGTTTTCAATATCATGGGGACTCCTTTCCATAAGAACGATATCATCGGCATAAAGAAGAAGATAGATGGCTATAACAGTGAGAGTAGGGCCGACACAACCTGCTTTTTCCAAGCAATCTTCTAACTTGTCAATATATATGCCAAAAGGGGTAGGGGACAAGGGACAACCTTGTTTGACTCCGATATTGCAGTTAATATCTTTTGACCAACCATCAGTTTTTTTAAAATTAACAATAACATTCTCATACATCCTTATTGCAGAAGCCCTCAACTCGAGAGACACCTTTATCTCTTCCAATCTATTCCAAAGGTTTTTCCTAGGAACCATATCAAAATATTTTCTAAAGTCAACAAAACAACAAAAAATATTGGTTTTAGTATTACATAACTCCTCTACAATGACCCTAAAGGTAACAAGATAGTCCACAATTGAATGATATCTCCTATACCCATCCTGGCCTTTAGCTCTTTTACTCTGACTTCCTAGCCAAATGATAATCTTCTTTTCCAAAATTATTCCATAAATCTTGGCCAAAATCAGGCTAATCATAATGGTCCTATAATTAGAGGGAATGTTTCTATCCCCATTTTTAAAAATAGGAATAATGAGGTTTTGTGTCCAGGGTTTAGGGAAGCCTTACTTGACTACTAAATTGAAGAGCTTGTGTATGTGAGGGATAAGGACAGGCCCTCCGATTTTAAAAATTTCAGCTTGGTAGTTTTCAATGTCCTTAGCTTTCCCATTTACAAACTGCTTAACCCCAAACTCTATGTAGGGACAATAGGAATGGTGTCCATGGAATTAGGGAACTTTTAAGGTAGGAATTCTAGTCCCTTAAGGGAATCCTATTATTTTCTTTAGTATTGCGGTTTAGAATTTGGCTCCAGAACTTCTTAGGATCCAACTTATATAGTTGTGAAAGTTTCTCTTGCCTTTTATTGATATAATACTTTTTTCTTCTTTTTAATTAGGGATTTGTATGTATTGATGTTATCAAGTTTTAATGACTCATTAGAAGCATCCCTAATGACTTTCCTAGCAATTTTACATTCTTTATCATACCAAGGATTTGTCTTTCAATTATTCTTTTTAGGACACCTTGAAAGTGAACTTGTTAATATAAATGGAAAGGGTAGTTGTAAAGTTATGATAGAGTTTTTCAATGTTTTCCTTATAAGTTAGGAGATTTAATTTACTATTTAAATCCTTTAAGAAAATGTCAACTTTAATATATGCAACTATATAAATTGTATAGTTATATATAATATAACTATATAATTTATATAGTTATATTATATATAAAGTTTTTAAATTTTAAATGAAATTTAGTATTTTAATTTTATTTTCAAAATGTTTTTTAAAATAAACTTTTAGCTTAGGCAATTTAAGTATTTTTTTCAAATATTTTTTATTTTAGATTTTATTTTTAAATATTTTTTTGAATTTGGTTTCTTTTCGAGTATTTTTTTTTCTCTTTTTCTTTTTTTTTACATTTGAAGGGATTTATTATTATTTTTTTTACTAAAAAAAGTTTTTTTTTAATTGTTTTTTTTCTTGCAAATTTTAACTTTTTTTCATTTCTTTTTAGTTTTTTATGTTTTTCACCTTTTTGTCAAGTTTTAATTTTAATTTTTTTGAATATATTTTTTTAAATGTGTTTTTGTCTTCATTAAAAGAAATATGTGAAGATTTTCTCCTTTCTCTTTATTTATTTTTCAATGTAATTTACAAAAAAAGGTTAGTAAATAAATTTTCAAGTGACCATTTAGAATCAAATTTTGGGTTTTTTTATTTTCATAGGAATTTGTTGTCAAGGCCAAAGTTTCAATTGGGTCGTAATTAGATGAAATTTTAACATATAGAAAAATACATTTTTCTTTAGGTAGCGTCACATTTCTATTTAGGTGTTGATTTTAAGGTCTTCCTAAACAATTGTTTAATGTTTTAAGACCATGCTTGAAAACAATTGTAATTTTGACCCGGTTAGAAAAAGTGGTGCTATCGGTAGCACCACTTTTTGATTTGGGGGTTGATGTTAAAGTTTTCTTGAGAAACCATTTGATACTTTAAGCCCGTGCTTGAAAACAATTGTAATTTTGACCCGGTTACAAAAAATGGTGCTACCAGTAGCACCACTTTTTTATTTGGGGGATGATTTTCATGTTTTTTTATGCAATAATATGGGTTTTAAGGGATAGAGTTCTCATTTTGAGGTCACAGTTCTCATTAAGTTGGTAAATTTGTTTACCAAGGAGGTCCTAGAGGTGGATATGGATGTGGTCACAAACAAGGATATGGAAGAAGGGGAGGAAAATCCACCACTTGTATCAATTGGGGAGAGATTGGTCATGTATCAAGGTTTTTCATGAAACGATGTGTACCTTGTGCATATTGTTATAGTCCTGAGCATGTCACAGAGGAGTGTCTCGACTTAGTGAAGAAGTGGGAAGAAAATAAGACACATTGCAATATGGTGCTTATGTAGTCACACAAAAATAAGAAGAATGATGAGGAAGTCGATATATGGTTGGTAACCCTAGGAGGAGTGAAAACATGAAGGGAATTCAAGCAAGCTGAAATCTTGGGTTAAAAGTCGAAGGGGATGATTAGAAAGGAAGCACAACCCCCTCCTAAATTCAGTGCTACCCAATAAAAGCATTTTTTGCTTGACACACAAAGATCCATGGAAGAAGAAAGAGCACACAACACAAAGATCACTTGAGGAGGACCATATATGTGAAGATGTATAGCGGGAAACATATAGGTTGCTTGAGGAGGCCCGGATCGGTGAAGAAGTACAACAGTCGAAACAAAGGTCACTAGAAGAGGCTCATGCCTGGGAGGAGCTACAACGCATGAAAAAAATATCATTTGAGGAAGCTCCTATGCGCGAAGAGATGCAATGCACAATACATAGGCCGATGGAAGAAGTGCATAGACAAGAGGATCTATGACATGTCGAGAAAAGAGTAACATCACCTTGGGGATTTGAAGTGTGCAATGCATAAAGTAGCATTGCATGACTTAGGTAGCAATACAGACATTGAAGATCAAGTAAGTAATTTTTTACATTGTTTTTTGAGGTTGCTTAATGATATTTATGCTACGAGGAAGTTAACATAGATGTTAGCCAGTTGTATGGGGAAAGAGTTGATAGATATAAATGTATAAGCTCCCATACCAGAAAGGGAGGTCTGCTAGGTCAATAAACAAAAATGCACTAGTAGAGAATTCAAAATAACAGTTGAGATTGGTGACTATGACATGAATGGAGTCATGTTAGATCTGGGTTCCAACATGAACATTATGCCAAATAAGTCTTGGTTGTTGATGGAAAAACCAATTCTAGTACAGTTTCCCATCCAGTTGTGGTTGGTTAATTAATATAGGATCTACCCTATAGGATGATTGGAGAAAGTAGAGGTGAATTTAGAAGGGGTGAAGGAAAGGTTTAATTTGACGTCATAGAAATTATGGACGACTTGGATTGATAACTTGATTTGTTGAGCACTAACTAGGCCTTTGACAACAACGCGGTGCTGAATTTGAAGAAGAGGCAGATTTCATTTGAGATAGACACATCGTGTGTGATCACACCTCTAGATACAAATGAAGTATACGTGTATAATGATCTAGTGAATGAGGATGTGTCGATCTTGGTAATTGAAAAAAATTATAAGATCATTGGTTGCAGGGAAGACTATATCAATCCCACCGCAGATGGAGAATTAAGTTGGAAAATCATCAAGTATTATGACTCTGACTTCGAAGATATTATGGAAAGGTGGAAGAAAAAACTATATGAAGTGTCGACAAGGAGATGTGCGCATGTCACTGCCAAAGTGCGTGAGGGAGAATTTGGATCTTATCGGTATTATGGAATGGATTTGATGGATGCGTTCCTTTCTTGGATATAGCACATTCCTAGAAAAAAATAGGTTCGATAATAGGACATCGTACTCATGGGAATGCATGCGTAATCATGGGAAACACATTGAGACCCATTCCTTGAATGGGAAACCATAGATGCCTTTATGCATGAAAGATTCATACCAGATGTAGATATTTTTTGATACATGTTCTCTACTGAATGGTAGTGGATATCCAAGAAGTGGCATGGGACACACAATCAATACCTAAAATGCCCGTTCAATCTTCTTATAAAGAAGTATGTTCCCCTGGTTCCTCAGCTTCCCACGGGGCATGAAGAGGAGATGTGTGTGGGAAGAATGAACGATGACTCATTCAAACCCACTTGACCTCATTGAGAGAACAAATTATTCCCGCAAGAATAAAACAGTTAGGGATAGTCAACATATGTTATTAGGTTGGGAGAAACCATGATCGGTCTCTCATTGGATGAAACAAATTGGATGGATACAAGTGAAGCGATGCTACAACCCACCATCGGTCACCATGACTAATTAACCAAAGATTAACTTCTACAACAGTGTGAAGGAAGCATGCACAATTCCCTCAACAAATAAACCCTACACATGTACATAGATGTCACTGTCACCTTCACAGGTCTATAATATTAGTCTTTTCATGCATTAAGACAGTGACATTTATGTTATACGATACTTGTGGGAACGACTACTAAGATGGTACTTAGTATTACATGTTACAATCTCCTCAAAGATTATGCATATTTGGTAGTAAAGGAGGTGGCCATGCACCATTGATACAAAAGGGATGATAGGTCTCACGGATCAAGAACGTCGGCGTAGGGGTCTCATAATACTTTTGATTATTTATGATCTAACAAGACTTATGGGATGGTATAAAGCTAAACAATCTAGAGGGGATTGACGATCACTATACAACACCCCAAAGTTCTTGACGATGCCCTATACGTTTCCTTCCTATAACATCATATCCTCTTGGAAAATTTTCTCTTTTAGACTCAAGGCTCAAATACCTCAGTATCGACCTTTCTATGTCTATAAAAAGGGGTCCACAATTTTAGTATGGGGCAATAATAGTAGTGATAGTAAGAAACAACACAATATTTTTAACACACTATTAGTCATCCGTAAAACCCAACTGAAACAGTTTCTGTGGATTTTTCAAGTAGACCATAGGGCCATAATAGATCTAGAATTTCCCAAGATCGATAGACATTAGAGCTTCCATTTCCTCGACATGTAAGTCTCATGGGTTCTTGGATGGGAAAAGTGCAGAATGTCCAATTTGTTGATTATGACATCCGATACCCTATACAGTTCCCCAACCTAGCCTTTCACAATTATGCATGCACAGTTCGTAGTGAATATGGTAGGTATTTGGTGCTCACACAAGAGTGGGACAAACCCCTTCAAAAATCCAACATCTTGTTTTTTATTGCCTTCCGTCACTTTGGGCATAGCGGGATCGTGACTCTTTGTGTCTTATTTTTTCTCACCCATCTACATGGTGGTTACTTGTGACTAGGAGGAAAATACATGGTCAATGAAGAAGCAATATGTTAGGTAGCTAGAGAGGTAGTGGGGACCCCCAGAGGGCCCATAATGATAATAGTGGAGGCCATTCATTGTAAGGTGGACTAGGTCCACTATATTATTAAATAAGGCCCACTATAATAGTTAGATATAATAAATGGGTAGTTATATATAATAAATGTAAGAGGACTTTTTAGAAGGTTATACTTCTATAAGATTCCTCCTCTAGAATGTTCTTAGGTGATGGTAGCACTATATATAAAGGGGTTCAAGCAATTTAATGTTATATGAAGAGAAGTATTGTATTGTGAGTTGTATCTCAATAGGAGCATGCCCCCTTGAAGAGGCAAGTGAACAGGAGAAGATCCCTTCCATAATAGGATCCATTGTATGGTGTTTCCCTACCTTAAGGGTTTGATAGTAATAAAATATATTTTTCATATTGTTCTTCTATATTGCTCTGTGGATCTATTGTGTATTTCGTATTTATGGTGATTATATTTGTATATCTATTCAGGTTCTTAGCACAATCCATTGGGTCACTGGATTACCCATGCATGGTGATGAATCAAAAAAATATTTATCTACAAAAGACACCACCCAACATGAAATCTATGGCCAGTATAGTATGTGCCATGATAGACATGATGTACTAATTTTAGAGATAAATGTTTGACCAATTAAATTTTCTACTCAATTGATAGCCTGTAATATATTGCGCACTTGCACAAAGGAGGGATTCCTATTCAAAGTGGTCTTCGAAACTGAGTGGTGCATCACAAGAATCCATATGGCATGAGCTTAGTATGTACTAAAGGATTTCATTGATTATTTCCTAGATGCCCAGGATTTCGACAAAGACTTATAGCTGGATATTTCTTCTCCTTTCCATGGTGTTCTGGAGGCCCCATCATGGTTGTGAAAAACCAATTGGGATTGTACATGCCCTCAAATCTCCCCTATTCCTATGACTTCATGAGATAAATAATATTGACACTCAAATGTCCCACGACGAACATTTTCAGATCTGGTACTAGAAAATGATCCAGAAAACTATTTTGCAAGTGTGCATCTCACACACCATCATGGACATGTATTATGGATACCTTTTATTTTAATGTACTTTTCATAATTTTTTCATCTATCCCAGTGATGATCAAGGTACTGCAATGAAACTACTACCATTTTGCATCACGAAATAGGACACCAAGCAAGGAAATTTTGAATGGCCTTCCCATCTACAACCAATTCCTACTGAGGAAACTGACACTCTAGAAACATGCACAAAGCACAATCAGGTCCAAAAGAAGGTTGATGCGGCATGGAAGCAGGGGAAATTTACGAACCCCCATGGAAGGGGATCCAAAGATGATACTTCCATTAAGCACTCTCAGGACCCATTTCTTCAAACAAAGTCCACCCTGGTCGGGGCAAAGCGACAACAAACCAATCCAACCATCCATAGTACCATTCCATAAAAACAACAGGGTTCCATTCATATGGCATCGGGTGTCGCCACATTAATATATGCATTAAAATGGAATTTCTTTCTACAAAATCAAATACATATGAAAACTATTCACAATGTTGACCATCTTTGTCAAAAACTCGAGGGAACAACATTAGTGTTAGACACTACTCAGCAGTCGTCAACTTTCAGGATCAGTTCCAATGCCTTTTCTTGGGTCCTTAGAGTGGACCCCATAACACTACATACAATGGATACCAATAATGTCGATATCCCATTGGAACCAACTATGATTCCACCTTACTCTCTGAGTTGGGTGAGCGAGACCAAATACTAGGCTAGGATCATGTTCATGTACAACTTCAACACCAAGTCAACATTGCTAATCATAATCAAATGTGTGATCATTATACAAAGGATATTTAGGATCGCCAAACATTTTTGATGAAGTATGATGTAGATTTGTTCCACACACAACCTCTTAGTCCTAATACACTAAGCTAAGTTTTGTATTCATTGACCTCCTCAGGGCAGTGGACAACCTATATGCACAGATTTCCATTACTTCAACACAAGGGTGCAACATTCCTCCATGATTAAAAATATCGGCTATAAATTCTTTCCTGCACATTATAGATTCACATCTTTCTTCCCTTCATCCATCAATACACCAAATAAATCCATCCACAACTCAGTTCCAACAAATGATTAAGTCATCCCAAGTAGCTCTCCACGATGGCCAATGTAGAGTAGAAGCATTTTCATGCATGGTTGGCTACATATTCACCTTATGGACCCATATCCAAACTCCCCCAAAGGTATCTACAATTGAAGATAGGGTCTGCACAACTAGGGTTGAGGTATCACAACTAAAGCATTACCCAACTTCTTTACCTCCCATGGGTCATGCCACTGCAATGTTAGAAATTGTAGCTAAGACAAAAGAAATCATTGCAGCTCGGGATGAGAAACAAATTATATTAAAGATCATCACTTTTGTGTCCAATAAGTCCTTGATATTGTTTACACAGTTCTCATATGCAAAGGTTGTTGTTGGCTCTCTAATTGAGAAAATCAACACAACGAACATGATATCTCCACAAGTCACAATAGTCAAGGTCGATGCAACTGTTAATATTATTTAAGCTCTTTAGGGATCTTCTGGGCTCTTCAAGGTAGATATAGAGACGGCGGAGAGGGGGAGAGATAAAGACATATAGGAGGGGTAGATATGGAGTGTGAGAAGGAGGGGAGGGAGAAAGAGAGGGGGGGTAG